>JAOXNH010000012.1:124909274-124921103 GCA_028566575.1 Bartramia longicauda
ATAAATCTCCACAGTACATGGATGAAAGATTCGGCAGGCTGTGACTGCAGAAGGCATGAAAGAAAGGGCCCTGAAGAAGATCCTCTAGAAGTGACCAAAGAGTTTGAAATGATTATTTAGTGGTATAGTAGGAAATGTTCCTAAGAGTAACAAAGACTCAAGTACACACAAAACCGCATTTTCACAGAGGAGGGGACCAAAGTCACAAGTGGTCCTGGCTTAGTCCAAAATCAAGGATATGAGTTCAAGGTCAGGCTTGATGAGGCTCTGAGCAATCTGATCTAGTTAAAGACGTCCCTGCTTACTTCTTACCTTTAAAGGTCCCTTCCCACCCAACACATTCTATGACTTTATGATTCTAAGTCCATTCATATGAGTTGGTATTCCCATAAGTTCTGCTGTAGCTCCCAAGATGCACAGTCCCTGCAAATGTCTTGAGTGTGCAGTCACTGAGAGGAGTGTCATTGTCTTCTTTATCAACAGGAAAGGGTGACAGGTTTTCTGAGATGCAGTAGTAATACAGGTAATCATCTTAAATTTTTAATGTTATGGCCCTCTCTATTTAAAATTAAATTGTTAAAACATGCAGTGGTATATTGAATTATTTTTTTTTCCAGAAGCTACTTGCATCTAATTTCTTGCTTTGATTATTTTTCCCCCCTTATAGATGAGGAGATTGGGCCAAACAGAGCAATACAGCAGAGATATCACTAGTAGGGAACCAAATTTCCAAAGCAAGTCACCCATAGGCAGCAGAATACAAGTACCATAGGAGCCAGGACTGATATACCTGATATACAGGACTTCTGCTTTCTTGACACAGCATTTCCTACCCAAACCCACGGGTATGGGCCAGTCTGTATGTTCCAGACAACAGTAGAGCTCAAATGGGTTCTTATAGGCTCAGTGGTGCCACTCTGTAAGATAATGTCTCATTATTCTTTAACATCCCCTGTTTATATTGATATCCTCTTCTTCATTCTCTTGTTACTAGGGGATTCTTATTCTTGCAATTGCAGAGCAAGAACAATTCATGGAATTAGCCTGGAACAAACTCCACAGATAAAACGCTCCTTTTATTTTAGTTTTCCTCCTTCTCTACAAGACAGTTAATCAGCTGAGTATTCTTCACACTCCTTTATTATTATTTTTCCCCTGCAAGGACATAATTCCGTCCAACACTAAGCACGCCTTATAGCGTGAAATAGGATCACAACCAGAGCTACAAGGAATTCAGAGTTACAGTGGGAGTACTGAAGCCAAACATTTGATTTTAGCCGCCTGTGTTTTAGAAGGAGGGTGACATTGTCAGCTGAGGATTTCACATTAGCGAGAGACAATTTCATTAGACGTACAGATAGCTCATTATTCCAGCACCGAGCCTGAGTGCGACAAGGAGTCCCCTCTTCCCTCACAGGGAGGAGTACAAATAATATGAGCTCCAGTGGAGTCATACCAGTGTGCGAACTGGTCTGAGATCAAAATGGAGCCAGAATTTCATCAATATCTGTATTCTACTGGTTGACATTAGCACATAACCTGCAAATGTTCTAGTACAGAGGAGCTTATTATTTTCTAGTGTTGTTTGCCTACTGCCATTCCCCAAATTTCTGGGCCTCTTTCCCGGTACTCACTACATCTTGAGATCTTTGTTTAGCACTCCTTCAATCCCATTTTGGAAAAGGTTATGAAAGTCCACAAGAGTTTTTCTTTTTTTATTGTGAGCCAGGACATAGATTCTTGTACTGCTATGTGGGTTAAGAGTTTTCACCATGAAGGTATAAATGATGGAGAGCAGTCAGTCTGCATCAAAACTAGCACTGTATGTTTTACAAATGACCAATATCTTTCCAAGAGGCACCGTATATTTACTTATTTCCAGTTGATGGTCTCTTGAAGCCAGTGTATGTGCAGTAGCTGTGGAGCATGTTCTGAACTGGGTGTTAGCCCATGAGTCCAATGGCAATCTCCCACAAAGCAGAATTCCTCCCTTAGACATTAAAATGTGCAGTTGTTTTTAACATTCTATTTGATGACAATATTTAAAATTGAAAAACCATGAGGTCAGGCCTGGTTCAGGTTTTCATGTATAGCCAAAGAGGAAGCAGGGAGTATGAACAAATAAATACCCACAGATATATACAGGCATGTATATTCTGTCCTTAATCTTATTTGAACAATATAGCCAAATACAACGCTGCTGTCCTTAATGTAACTCAAAATCCAGCCTACAGCCTACAATGAATTTCATATATTCATTTAATTGCTGCTTCCATTTTGTATCACTGAATACCTTTTCGATTTTTTCATTCCTCCTAAGATAAATCTCTGTTTAGAGAGCTTTATAGTCAGTCTTTACATAAAATGAAAGTTTACTTATCTAAATCCAAAATTACCATTTTTAGCACCTTTTAATATCCTAGTGATTTTTCACCTGTTAAACTGCAAATTTGATATATTTACAATTTTGATGCTAACAAAGAACATTATGAATAAGAACCTAGGAACATGTTATTACAATGGAAAAGGGTACAAACCAATGAAAGTTGTCATTCCAAAACCAAAACTCTGCCTTAGGAAGGTTAATTATCATATTCTACTGCATGATCCATTTAGTGTTACAATGAAAGTGCCTTGGTACTAGAGGATTAGAGTACTGTACACAGCTCTAGCAAACAGAATGAATAATTGAAATCCAGTACTTTTATGCTTCACTGAAAAAAAACAATATTTCATGGCACATAAAGTTATTCAGCTTATTTGCATTAAGGTTGAATGATCACCGCTGACCAAAACAGAAGCAGTGATGGTACCTTGATGGAAGTGGCGAAGAACATTCATAAATATTCTTAGGAAGCAAGATGTACCTGCATTTAATCAGTACTTATTAAAATTTTATTCCCTATAGTTATTCAACAGGATCTGTGGTATAAAAACATAATTACAAAAATCAGATTTGAGCTCATTTGACAACAGAAGGGTTTTATGGTGACCTATCTCCAAATGTTCCTATTTGTAATTAAATGCAGCGATCAGCAGTAAGGATTTTGAAGCTGTTTTAGTAGTTCCGCTATTCTGCTTAACATGTGGCACCCGTAATAATTAAAATGATACTAACACATGCACAATTTTATGGCCCTTATGGTGCAACCCATTATGCCAAATAAGGGCCTCTGTTTTCACAGCATACTGCACATGGTCTCATTACACCCACTTTTCTTTTCCTGTCTTCACACTAACAACTGTTAAAGTGAATCAACACACGAAACGTACTATAACAGCTTAGTGTTTATGATATGTGTGCTGTTAGTCAGTGAACAGGAAAATCTAAACATTTACTGTTTATGTAAAGAATAGCGTTAGTGTTAGCGAATTGCTTGGGTCTGCTTACTTTATTATCTAGATCACAAACATAATGACGAGTGTCAATGGTACCTATATTTTCCCTTTGCTTTGCTCTCCCGTGTAGATGTCTGTAAGAATTAGAGGAACTTCACAGTTGCAGTCCTTGAAAAGTTTTCTGTTAAATAGTTTTCCTTTTCTGCATTATAGCGGGAGAAAAATATTTCTGTCATAAACTCCTACCATAAAAAAAATATTTCCATAAATTTTCTCTTCCTCTTCAACACGTTGTGCTTGGACCGGTTTGGTTTATTCAAGGTGTTAGAAAGTTACACAATTTTCCTGCAACACCTCAGGAAATTCTACAAGAAACTGGGAATTCTAGATTAGTGCTTTTTTATCATGAATAATTTTGCAATTACACAGCTACTCAAAGACCTCCTACACTCATTTTACAGTCATCAGTTCGGAATGGCTTTCACTCTCTTGGTCTGGGATCCATTCCAAGGGAAGTCCCATAGGTGGGACACCAATGGATTGGACTAAATCTATCCTCCGCATTTCATATTATAGCTTTGTGTGAACATTAGTTGAAAGTTCATATAAAGAGTAACAACCTGTCCTTTCATTTTCCCCCCTTTTTCCCTGTGGACTGCCACTTAATCCTAACAGTTTCAGGAATTTGCTGTGTTATCAGTGGTAAGGGGAAACTACAGCCCCTGAGTGTGAACGGCAGAACAACTTCATTGATTTCAAAGACATAAAGTGAAAATCATCATGAAATTACAGTGGTTGGGTTCCAGATATGATGAAAATAGAGAAATCAACCAGAAAACACTAAAGTGCATGGTATATAGGGGCCACGTACTCATTAAAGTGCGGCTTAAAAAACGAAAATACATCTGGAACCATGAGATTTCGAACAGCAGCAGCAGTGCCATAATGCAGAAAAATGGAGTAAAAGCCAGCATTGGACTAAGTTCACCGTTGTCTTCATGCCCACTGATGAGCGATGCTGTGCAGAAAACTTGCAGTTTTGCTCTCTGAAGATTCAGGAGGAGGATGCGAGCAGGGGAGTTGGAAGGGAGAGGACCAAAGGCAAAGAAGGATGATATCTGTAACGTTGTAAAAACTTGCCCTTGGCCTATTCCGAAATAGCACTGCTTAAAAAAAAAAAGAAAAAAAGAAAAAAAAAAAGCACCCAAGTCCCCGATATTAAAAAAGACTAAGAAAAAAAAGTGCCTGATAATTACCTTCTGTCTGAACTTGAGGAAAGTTGAGTTCCACGATCCCTTTTTCTTTGATTAAAATGAATGTTTGTGATCAGCATTACTATTTACTACCCCATGATCAAAAACAAATAACCCACTTTGTTTGTTTCTTACTGCAAATGAATTAAATTAGACGCCATTAGGAGCACTAGCTGTTTATATCCTTGTTTCAGCAGTGGTAGTATTTGAAGTTTCCTGCGGTAAGTTCATTACTCGTATTTTGTCCAGAATTAGTGAAGCGTGCTGAAAATTGCTAATGACAGATGTTTCTCCACTCTGTCACACTTCTTGTATCATTTGATTTGGAAAGCAACATACGGTGTTCTGCTCTATCAGTATGTCACAGACTGTCTGTAAACAGCTGGTCATAACTCAGTTCAGTGAAAACCATTACTTTCCAATGAAGTGCTGGACACCCTCCAAATTGCATTTTGGCATGGCCTGAGCTGCATAATGCACAAAGTTCTTCTGTTCTGAGGTTACCTAAGGAAGGATTTTTCTCCCCCTTTCCACTTGTTTATTGTGTTTCAGGAAAGGAAATATCTTTTTAAATGGTTAGAGAAGGGACAAGCAGCACAGGAAATAAAAATGCTTTCTCTTCTCTCAGGAACCCATAAAAGCTGTGACTGGTGCTGTGCTAAAAAATAAAAAAATAAAAAATAAATAAAAATGCAACCCTACCTCACCATTTCTGTTTGTGCCTCAGGTTGAATGGGGTGTATTATCGGGGTCAGGGCACACAAGATGATGACAGATTGAAATGTCTCCTATCAAATAGTTGTGGCATTCTAACATTGCTATGACTATGGGGCTATTCCACAGCTCCTAATCACAATGAATCCTATTAAAAACATCTCCCTGCGGTTTACGCGCTGGTCAGATGCAAAGAAATCCATTTCACTTACGCATGTGAGAAGCACAAAATACAGAGGACATTTAATGCCACGCACACGGGGATATAAGATACAATTTGTTGTTTCTGTCTAACAAAACCCCTGCTTTGGTTGTTTTATGGTATGATATGTCATTAGCATACATTTCACTGAATATGTATCATACATTTTATGAATACCAGTATCCATTTCTGTGACATAGAGAGTCTGGCACAGATATGTTATTTATTAAGTAAGTATAAAGGATTTAGACAGCATGTTTTAATAACTGTATTTAATTGACAATGATTGCCGCTTGTACTATATTTAAATGAAATCTTTACTTAGCTGCTCTTAGTTCAGAGAGAACTGAGCTACTCTTAGTAGGAAAAGGCATCAAAGGCACCTGCAATCCCAGGAGACTTCCAAAATGCTTGTACGTTATCAAGTGAAGAGCATCTTTTCAACTACTATAAAAGGATGATTTTCACATTTAAATGTAGGGCAATAGAACAAACATTTGCAATCAAGAATCACGAAACCCAATGATCCTAGTGGAAAGGGGTAGAGCAAAGCTCATGTCAAGATACCCAACCATTCCTGCAGCCTGTACCAAGGTTAGAACCAGAAAAGATTGGGCATTACCAAATAAAGTTGGATTTTCTAATATTTAATAACATTCTGGCCTATCATCAGATGCTATCAAAAGTTGTCCTTGAAGAGGAACCCATGGATAAAAAAAGAGCTCTCATACAGGGAAATAATTTTTCCAGAGTATTAAGCCACTGAGAAAAAAACTTACATCTCAGTGTCCCGTTTATTTCTTTGAAATGCATCAATCTATAGGAATAGCAAGCCCATTACATTGGGTAAATTTTGATTATTTTTTTTTAACATGTTGAACACCAATGAACAGATGGGCTTCAGTGAGATATAGTACTACATTAGTTCTGCAGAGAAACCATGCAAAATATTACACAGGACAGTACAAAAATAAGGCCCCTGCCCTTAAGAATTTATTATTTCAACAAAATAGGTAGCAAAGGAAGAAAAACGTCGTAGACCAACAACACAAAGAAGAGTTGAGTTTTGCCATGTGTTAACACAATGAATTCTGCCTTAGCTACTGGCATTCATTGATTTAAAGAAAAAGTTTTCTGATTGCTATTTAGATGAACTCAGTGAGCAGACAGGGAAATTTACATTGACAATTTTTAAAATAAATTCCTTTTCCCTTGTCAATAAGTGGGTACCTGTTGTTCATCATTACACATGCTGCCTGTAACAGGATTACTCACTCCTACAGTTTTTACCTTATCAGAAAATGTCAGAGGTTTTTCATTTGGCTTCATATCCCATCCCACACAATAGGTCAGACATATCCTTTAGCTTATGTTATAAGTTATAACTTATGTTATATAATGAAATCTAATTAGGCAACTTCACTTTCTTTTACAGATATTTTTCTGTTAATTTTGTGACTGTGCCCTCTGGCCCAAGCAAACTGCTGTAACATTTGTAATCCAAAACTGTTGTAATTTGTGTTCATCTCTTCCATCAAAAATAATTAGTCATATAGTTTTGTGAAGTTTTCACCAAACTTGAGCTTTGGACAAAATATTTAATTGTGTTTTTTGAACTGCAGCGAGCTTGTTTCACTGTAGAAGTCCAGTTGTAATAGAAAAAGGCTTAACATTTACAAAGTATGAAAGGAGAAGATGGTACAAACTCTTTCTCATGCTCATCCCTCAGTGCACACCAGTCAGAAGCATAAATTCATTTTGTGATAAGAAGTGCCGATAGTGGCAGTCTTACCTGTTTGTGCAAATAAAATCAAACTTGAGCATGAAAACCCAACTGAAGTCTCTTATTGCTCTAGCGAAGCATCCCCTAGTCTGGCCGCTTAACTCCTTGGATTCCTGGTGTTCTTCTACTTATGTAACCCTCTGGGAACAATCAGGTTCTCTGAGGCTACTGAAGAGATATCATTCAACAGCAGTAAATGCAAAAGAACCTGATGACTGGGCTGTCAAACCATTGCCTGAGATCTCAGCAGCTCTCTTGCACGCTACCTCCTAGCTTGACTAAAATAACCTCCAATGCTACAGTATCACTGAGTCTCCATAAGTTTTGATCTAACTAGGCTGAACACATTTAGGTAGCCAGTACTATACATTACTGGGCTGAGTTTCAAGTTCTTTGTTCACCATATGGAGGCAATCATAACAAGACACAAAAGCATGCAGAGTAAGGGGGGGGCTGTCTCATATCTCCAATAAAATTTTGCCAAAGTGTGTCAATCTCAGCACAAGTTGCAAAGACACATAAAAAGGAAACATATTCATGAGTGCACCACAACAAGGCAAAGCTCGGATGATGTTGATACCAAAACAGAGGTCTTTGTTGGGTCTGTTGATCAAAGCAAGATTCTATAACAGATTGGCTTTGTGAAAATGGAAATAACCAGTCAAAGTAAATTTCAAAATAGATACTGGAGCTAAATACATTATCATCATTCTAAGCACATGCAAAATGAAGATTGACCTTCCAGTACTAAAAGCAAAAACTAAGTTTTCCTCGTAAAACAATCACAGAAAGTAGACAGGGCACAGAAAGTGCTCATACTCATACTGGCACAAGATATCTGTTGAAAGATATAAGATGAATCAAGTTGTATAACTGTCTACAAAACAGTGTTCGAAAGCTATTCTTAAAGAATCTGATGAGGCAGTTAGCAATCTGGGAGGCTCTAAGAATATAATGTATCACAGTTGCAGAGATTTCAGTGTGCCATCAAAATGCTTGCTCTGTTAGCACGAGGAGATAGAGTCTGAACTTGAGTGAATGATAAAGTGAGAAGTTACTGGGCACATTCACACATCAATTGGCTGGAGTAGTAGTTATGTTGCCATAACAAAGCCAACAGTTAAAGATTGTCAAAATCTATAAGATTCCAACATGATTATCAAATATTATCATTAGCCAATAATGACAGCTGATATGGAGTAGACCCTGACACTCAAAAATATTGTGATTTCCAAATGCAAGTCACAAGTACACACCGAGGAAGAGCCACCAAACTGAGCAACTTCCCATGCCTTCCTGGTATCTGCCTACACGGATGACTAATTTGCAGCCTTGTACTGATCTTGAAGGTTACAGTCTCACAGGGGTAGATTAAGTCTTAACATTTCTTATCTTAAGTCTTAATTTCTTGTTATTCATTTGTGTTGGAAGCAATCATTTATAACCCAGGATACTACATACACATAATCTCCACGAAAACGTCCCTTTCTTGAAGAATGCACAAGCTTAGGTTTCAGCAACTCTATAAGGGGATGCTTGCTATGCTTTAATACAAAAAAAAAAGAGAGTAATTTTGCATTTGTCATGTCTTTGGAAGTTTTGATTGTCCAAGGCACTCACATATTTGATTCAATGTTGTGATTCAAAACAATTTTTTGAATGCCAGACATTTGCCATTCAGCACTGTAATATGTACCAAACAGGCAAAACAAATCTTAAAGAGGAGACTGATGCAAAACAAAAAGTCCAACAACAATCCAAAAACTGGTGTATGTATATTAGCTCATATTTAGGGAGCATCTCTAACTAGGAAAGAAGATTTTGACCTAACCTTGCATTTATACTAGGAGAACAAACCGCATGTGACAGGTTCTACTCACGTTATTTAATGCTTTAGGGGAAAATTCAGACACCGTGGCACTGGGTGTGGTAAAGGAGGGACTAGAGCAGCTTTGAAAGATGTTTGAATTCCTCCTATCATACTCCATAACCATAGATTTTTATGCAGTAGCAGTTCCAGCATATTTTAATCACCCTGAGAATGTGGACATTGCCAAAAAAACCCAAAAGAGGAACAGCACACGACAGGGATCTGATTGCTTTACCAGAGTAGAAATGCACATATCCTTCTTGCGTTCCCCTCCTGGGATTTTGATGTGGTCTGTTATAAGGGGGCCAGATACATGAAATTCTCAGGTAGGGTTTTCTCTCATCACTATGGCATTGTCTGAAACATGCAATACTCTTCTCACTACAAAATACTAGTGCATTTTCCCATAAATTATCTGTATATCTTATTTGAAAACTGACAAATTGCACAATGGCTCAAGAAAGAAACAGTAATTCCTTTGATAGTAGCCCATACTCAGCACATCAGGTTTTATCCCTTTATATTGTTCATTTTTAAAGAATAATGGAAGAATTTAGTATCACTTGTGGAGCAAAACATTACAGAAAATCTGTCAGAAAATTTTTATTTTTGCCCAGAAACAGAAGTTCTCCTATTCCTCCTTACACTACAGGATACTGTTTCAAGGGCGATCGCATTAGGTTGTTCCGTTCCCTCCTTAATTATTGTTCCGTACAGTTATAAATAGCAGACAGAAGGTGAGCGGAAAATGACAAAACAAGTTTATTCCAAAGTCTAACATAAAACACTACAGGCTAAATATGTACAGGGAATTACACAAACAAGTGTTGAACTATATACACATGTTATAACAGAAGGAAAGACATTTCATACATGCAAGGAGAATCTTCCCAAAATAACTTCGGAAAAAATGCCTACTTATCCTTATCTAAACTAGTCATCTTAGAGGCCTCAGCAGTAGCTTTCTCTGGAGACTAACATCTTCCTGAAGGTGGTCTTTCGGTGGCTTCCCAGGCTCTAGAGGCTTTCCAGCAAGCTTCTCTCCTAATCTATCCTCTCAGTCCATTCAGCAGCCCTACGGTACCCAGGTTTCAGTACCCAGGTAAGGCTGCCTCATCTTTAGATATGCAGGCAATAAGTATGAGGTTGCCAAGATGTACTGGATCCTGCTTCGGGGCAACCAGTTGGACTGGCTGGTCTCTTCAGGCCCCTTTCAGGCCCACGTTTCAATTATTCCATTGCCCCGTGTAGAAGATTATCCAAATTCAGTGAGTCACAGCAATCAACCAACCTCTTGGGCTGGATTCCTGGTACAAAATAAACATTACAAGACTTGGACTATCAGATACAATGATGCATTGATTGTGCCATCCTCAGTTTCCATAGAGATGCCATATGGATGTCTCCTCAGGTTCGCTGGTCCCCAGCGAGAGCAGCAGTCACATCACAGAAAGAAAACTGTACTGAATCTGTTTAGTACAGGTCACCAAAGCTAAGTTGGTAAAGTCATTTAAATATTTGCTTTCTTTTGTTCAAGAGTGGGAGATCTTCACAGAGTTTTGACTATAGTCCAAAATACTTTTAAAAAAAAAAGAATCACAAGCTGGCAGTACTAAGGTTCACCGCTCAAAAACTGCATCCAGAAAACCCATTGATTCATTTTATATGAACTATTAATTATTGGGAAATGCCATCTCTAAGGCACAAAATAAAATTACAGAAGATTGGTTGAACAGGACTCAGTTAGGCTTAGCCAGCCTTTGCAATGACATATCTGGACTCAGTTGTTACATCTGAATCCTCTTTCCAGATGTGATCCTGCGAGATGGTTGGAATAGGACCCAGATCTGCATTAGACACATCCATATTTTACCTGATGAAGTTTTCAGGAAAGGGGCTCCAAAAGAGTTTCACAAAATCGAGCAGAGAGCTTTGCAGTTAGCAAGGCAGGAATATGTTATTTTATGAAACGCTTATTTTTAATATTTAATATGTTTGTAATAATGTTTATTCCTTAAAACATGAGAGTTTTATTTCTCAAAAAAAGTGCTTAAGTGCTTAATAGAATGATGACTGTTCATATCTATAAACATAAACCATCTAAAATCCTAAATTCTTACACTTAGTAATATCCTGCACTTTCCTAATATCCTGCACATAGATCAGCTGGGAGTGATGCAGAGAAGTCCCTTATGCCACATGTAAATGCATTACTTTTCAGATTTGTTAAATATTTCTTTTGCTATTAAGAAGAAAGGAAAATGTGAATGTTTGGTTCACCTCCTCTTAACCATTTATCACTTACAGATATCTAACATTTTTGATTCCATTCGTCTTCTCTGAACAAACCCAGGCTTCCCTTCTCTTGTCATATAGAAGTCTGACATATTTAATAATTTAAATAATTTTTTTAACAATTTAATAATTTTCCTCATTTGTCATTATATAATAATTATACTAATTTATTCTAAAACCTTATATTTGTCTCAGATCTTTTTTGTAATAAGGTTTATCCCCTACATTTTGGGATAAGATGCATCAAGTGATATATATTTATATGTGGTTTTACGATGTTCCCCCCTTTTTCTCTTACAATTATTTATATGTGCCACCATTTTCTTTTGCTGTAATAGTATATCAATATCCTATATCAAAGAAAAATTTTCAT
>JAOXNH010000012.1:125047346-125059138 GCA_028566575.1 Bartramia longicauda
ATTGTGACTAGAGAGGGAACAGGCAATGTTAAATGGCAACAGGGAGGGTCTCACCACCCTCACAGCAAAGAATTTCTTCCTAATATTTCATCTAAACCTCCCCTCTTTCAGTTTAAAACCCTTCCCCCTCACCCTATGGCTCCCCCTCCCTGATCAAGAGTCCCTCCCCATCTCTCCTGGAGCCCATTCAGGTACTGGAAGGGGCTCTAAGGTCTCCCCAGGACCTTCTCTTCTCCAGGCTGAACAACCTCAAGTCTCTCAGCCTGTCCTCACAGGAGAGGTGCTCCAGCCCTCTGAGCATCTTTGTGGCCCTTGTGAGACTCCTCCCCATCTCCCTTTACAGTGAGAATATAAATAAAATGTACTATATAAATGGAATCTATTATGCTTAGAGGATACACAAGAAAAAGAAGGTTCACTGTGGTATCACTGAGGAAACAATTACAGTATTTTCATCCTTCTTCTGAACAGTAAGTCCTGTAGAACTGTTCTATGGCTGACATAGGATACCTCTTCTTCTCATTGTAGCACTCCCACTTACCAGCTTTTTCCTGACAATCAGGTATTATGGCCACGGAGGTAGTGGTATTAAAGACACAGCCGAGCTAAAACAATTGATGTTTAGGAAGATACATATCCTACCTCCTCACCACTTTCACTTTTCACAACTTGCTGTGCCTTCATAACTTTGGTTGATGCTATCGCCGTTGCCAACGCCTACAGGTACACAGGGAAAAGCAAGAGCTTAGCGTGACAGAACGCGGTAAGGTGAGGATCTGGAGGGTTGTTGAGCACTTACCTCTGCTTTTAAGTCTGAGCGAATTCGGACCACACACCTTTGAACAGCCATTTGAAAGGTAAAACTAATAACACCTTTAATTTTCAACAAGGCTTCTTCACAAAGATTCCTCCGAGACTAAAAAAAACAAAACCAAAAAAAACACCCACAACTGAAGTACTTGGAGAGTGCTCCATGTGAACATGCTAACAATTTCTTGGTAAGGAATTCCTGCATGTCTGAGGGCAGGCGGCTACTCAACAGCATTTTTGTCAAAGAAAAACTAAGACTTACATTTTAGTGCACACATATTAGACTCTCCTGCTATAAAGTGAAAGGAAAAAAAAAAGAAAAGAAAAAAATTGCTTACACTTCAGAAGTCAAAGAAGGATGGAATCAACTGTAAATAATTAGAGAAAAATGCTGAAAAGCAAAGAATGTTTTTTTTCTCCGTATGATCAGCTAAACAGTCCCCTCTGGTTAAGTTCTGACTGACTGAAGTGCTCATTGATGAGTAGTTAGTGTTTAAGTTGCTATTTATCAGACACCTTGCCTGCATCCTGACTGAACGCATCAGAGCAGCTGCTGGATCTTTCAGCCGCTTCATCCGTGGCAGCTCACGGACATCCCTGCGCGGCGTAAGCTTAATTCTGATTCCCAAGGGAAAATATTTGGTTGATAACCCCCAGAATGTTATGTTTAAAGCAAGTGACATCGCCTACTGTGCTGTAACATTACATTGACCTGTACCGGTTACATCTGTTCTACATTATCTTAGAAAAATGTTCTTTGGTGGGATCCCCCCCTCCTCCCTTAATATTTGCACAAGATGCTTGTAAAGTCAAGGATTAAAATACACTTGGAGAGACTGCTAGGAGAGAAGGAGGAAAAAGAAAAGGTAATGCTGTACCACAAATAAAATGACAACCTTACACAAATTAAAAATAATGAAGTGTTTTAACTTTTACTGCAAGTTTCTGCAAGGTTTTAAATAAAAAGCTATTTCAAAGCATATTTCTATTAAGTCATTAAATAATTACTGGTCAGTACTCGGGATAGTTTCCTGCACAACAAGTAAATTAAATTCTTTTAATATCTGCAAGAACTAATCATAGCAGGTTTGGGTTTTTTTTTTTTACCATATATATTGAAACAATTCACTTGTCTAAGTTTATGTATTGAAATAATTAACACTTTTGACAGTTCAAAAAATAACATTGCTGGATTGGTTACATTTCTCATAAACAGGAAATATTTGATGCAAAGATAATAGTGAGTGCATGACTGAAAGTCAAAACTACCTTTGGACACAAGAAGCAACACGTTTGCAGCTTATTAGCCTAAATAAATAATTTACGCCCAGATGGGTGTATAGCAATTCTGTGACAGAATTTGGCTTTTTAGTCTGAAATCCCAGGTTAAACCTCAGGCACCTCTGTTTAATATGAAGCTTTCAATCATCAGAAAATTAGATCTTAAAATAAAAACACCTGACCCCACACTGAACAACTGACCTTTCCCCCCTGCCTTCCTGAATTAATCAATATCTACTATTTGAGGTTTCAAAATCCACAAGCTTTTATAGGATTTGTAATCATTCCTAACAGCAGCTTCTTGTTTCACACTTAAATGATAAAACACAGGTGAACTGAGAACACAGCCCTGACTTGACTTATTATGTCTTTTACCACTCCTATGTGCCACCTTTTTTCCCTAATTAAGTTGGAAATAAACTGGTGAATGAAACTAAGCTACTTTTGTTGTTCACACCCTCCATCGTTCTCCCATTCTGACATTTAAAAGAGCATTATTTGGATGTTTAGCTGCTGGGTGGGCACCTGGAGTATCACTGGCATTTCTTTAATCACCTGGTGAAATGCAGGGCTATGGACACGAGCCATCTCCAGGCAGCACAGATTTTTCTTTTCTTCAACAAGCAGCTAAGAAAACACACTGGCATGTTCTTCTACAGGAGCCTACGGTTTTGCTCTCTGGAGTTGAACATCTAAATATCCTTTTGAGAACACTTTAGCCTCAGAATTTAAGAGAGAAACTCCACAAATCTCCCCTAAAGTTCTGAAGAACACAAAGAAACACTTTAAAGACAGAATCTAGCCAAAATACCTAAACTCACGAAGTAGAAGTGGCTTAAATTTCTTGCTTGGAGATACCTGTGAACAAATAAATCAACTACAAGCTTAAAACCAAACCAAACTTAACAGGAGACAAGCAATAGGACTGAATTAAAAAAAAAACAACTGAATTCAGAGTACAAAAGCCAATGGTGTTGACAAAGCACTACCCTTCCAGCCAGAGCAAGTGCTGGAAGGACAAAACTGTAAAAAATATTTACTTTGTATAAAGTGAGCTAGAGCAGCATGTTATTTCTAAAGGAATTAACTACGGTCTTAGGAAACCAGTACGACGGGTGTGCTGTTGATAAACTGGGCCTGTGGACACGCTTACTTGGCAAAACGTAAAGCAACAAAGGCAAAGGATCAGGTTTGATCATTTAAAATGGGTACAAAACTGAAGATACAGAGTCCGGAGGGCACTTGTGGATAACGTGCTTAAACAGTCTACATGCTGTTTGGCAGCCGTAAAAAGGCAAACATGGCCCTGGGGTGTTATCTACAGGGGTATGGTAGATAAATCCGTAGAAGTTATTCTGACATTACATAAAGACTCAGTGAGACCTCATTAACTCAAATGCCATTCTGGTCACCACAGTAGAAAAGATCTCCCAGACAATGAAAAGATGTAGCAAAAGCAGCTCAAAGAAAAGGCAGAATTTCTAAATGAAGAGCAATTAAAAAAACCAACAAACAAATGAAAAAAACAGTGTCTGAAATCTAACTAAAAGGAAACATGTTTTTTTTTAGTTTAACGTACCGATACAAACCACAAGATATCCTTAAGTGAAACTGCTAAAGGTACCTTCCTTGAAACAGGAAAGAAAATTAGGAGAGGTGGGAACAGAATAGGGTTGTTTTTTTTAAGAGTAATTAGAATACCATCAAAGAAACTACCTTAAAACATCATCTTTAGACATTCTGAGTAAGCTCAATTTATGCAAGATTTTATACATATCTTGTGATTCAAAATATGATTCACAGAAACTGCCAACAAATGATGCCACACAAGTAGCCTGAATACAGTATTTTTGTGGGCAAAAGACGTCTCAGTACATCATCCCTTATTTACATAAAGGCTGAAGGCCTCCTTACCGAATCATCCAGGCCATCTATATGCAGAACCACCGTCTTGGCACGCTTATTTGTGCTGCCAAGGAAAAACTGAGCTTTCCGTCGACGATAATTCATCTCGTTCACATTGTCCATGTCTGACATATTGGAAGACTGAAGGATATCGTAGACTTCAGAAGCTAAAAGTTTAGTCTCCCCTGGGGTGGTGGTCCTTAAAGAAAAAAAAAGGATTAAGATTTATAAATAATTGCTTTGACATTAGTACTCCAAAAGGCTGCTGATTATGTCTTTGCAATTGGAACACTCCACATGCTGCAGAAATATAAATACACAGTCACCACACAGCAAACATTTTAAAAGGGGAGAGGAGAAATTAAGTAAAACTATTTCCTTTCTCATACCCTAACTTTTATGTCAATCTGAAACCACTCTGCGTTCTCAAAACACCACTCAGTCCGACAACCAAACCCACAGTAAGAGATGCTCAGTACATGGTTGTTACTGTGTTCCTATTAGGCTTTTTTTTAATATAAAAGATTTCAAACTCCCTCGTAATATGTTTCCTTTCCCACTTTCCTTGCTCCACAATAAAAACATTTTCTCTGTAGGACTGTAATATTTCCAAATGTTTTCTTCTCCAAAGTTACAGACCATCAAACGGCAAAGTAGAATCCCAGATATTCTTAAAGAATCCAAAGGTTATTTCTGATTAGACTAAAATTTATGGTACGAACTATATGCTAGCATTATTTTTAGATAGAAAATAATGCAGAAAATGGGCTGAACATCTATTAATTTCTCATGATTAATTAAAACTAATTTTAATAAGGTACTAATATAATCTGTTGTCCAAATTCAACCCTGTTTTAATTGCTCCGATGATTTAAAGCACTGTGCAGAAACAAAATTATTACCGCATAAACTCGCAATTAATCTTAAAATGATGAATGACAGCTTTGCTGCTTTGTTTAGCAAACACTAAGGAAGTAACAAGTACCTTTAGATATTTTTTTTTTCCATTTGAATTCCTTAATTACCGTATATTGAACATGTTTTCCATCCTACCATACGGACAAGAAAGAACAATGAAGCAAACACGTTAGGAGTTCTCAACTTCTGGGGGTCTCGGGTAGCCTCCCCCCCCAATTCTCTGCACTTTGTTTTGAACAGCACCCGTTTGGAGAGGAAAACGTGAGGTTTTGTGATCATTCAGTACACTGACAGCATTCCAAGAAAAAAAAGAAAAAGGATAAAGGAGAAGGGGTAGTAAGCAAACAACCAAGACCTAAAAAAGCAAAGCATATGTTCGATTTTCCATACAGGCTTACGTTCTGCTTTCCTACAGTGGAAAAAGCCACAACAACAAAAATCCTGTCCATATCAAGTGGTTTACAACAGAGGATCTTTTTTAATTATTTTTTTAAATTTTTGCTAAGTTTAAATACACGTAACTACGCTCTATTATTGAACATGTCACTATCCCAACCACAGGTAAGAGCTTTTGCTTGAATGCAATTGTACTATTGCATCCCAGAGTTAAAAGAAATTCAGAAAGATAAATGAGAAATAAAATAGACTTAATATTAGCCATAATATATATATGCATATACAGACATATGCAAAGAGAATTTAAAGTTCATTCAAAATGAACAGTTCAAAAATATGTCAGTAAATATAAAATATGCAAGTGCCCAAAAGTAAAAAATCTGTAACAGTGATTTTCATACATATTTTGTACTCCCAACACTAAAGTTGGGATAGTTCTTGGAAAACTAACGACCTAAGATTAACTGAACTATTGGAAGAACCTGTTGATTTGAAAACACAAATTAAAATCTGCTCTTCTTTGATACAAGTATTCTAAGATATTCCTGAAACAAGTCTATACAGGTAACATGTTACCTGGATACACACACACACTGAAACAAGCAACTCAGATAATGTCCTGTATTTTTCCAAACAGAGGTTTGGAAAAGAGGTTTTACTACTATCTGCCATTAATTTAGAGATAATAACTCTCCCTGCCCCTCTTACATTAGAAGAAATAAAATCCCAAGCACAAGATTTTAATCTAAAAAGATAATTTCTCGCAAAAACCTCACTGTGTAATAAGCAGCGGTGTGAACGTCTAGACACTACACAGGCAAGAGCAGATGTCAGATCAGAATATCAGACTGCAAACCAATCCCAAAAAAGGTATAAACCAGCTTTATTCTGCAGTAAACCAGTACTGCGCGTTCAGCAACTCGGTTAAAACAAAGACACACAAAACTCCACACCAACCCTTCTACAATTTTTAGCATACTGGTAAAATGAGCGAACACAAGTCTTGCATGAATCTGTTATTCTTTCATTCAAGTAATTTCTACAACAGCTATAAAACGAATAGAAACCTTAATATCAGACTAGATATAAGGAAGAAGTTGTTTTTGTTTTTTTTTTTACAATGAGGGTGGTGAAACACTCTCACAGGTTGCCCAGAGAGGTGGCAGATGCCCCATCCCTGGAAACATTCAAGGTCCAGGGGCTCTGAGCTGGATGGGGCTCTGAGCAACCTGATCTAGTTGGAAGATGTCCGGGCTCAGGGGTTGGACTATAGAATCATAGAATCATCTGGGCTGGAAGGGACCTCCAAAGGTCATCTAGTCCCACCTTTCCACAGTCAGCAGGGACACTCCCAACTAGACAAGGTTGCCCAGGGGCTCATCAAGCCTTACCTTGAATGTCTCCAGGGAAGGGGCCTCAACCACCTCCCTTGGCAACTTATTCCAGTGTTCCACCACCCTCAGGGTAAAGAACTTATTCCTAATATCCAATCTAAATCTGCTTTTTTCCAGTTTAAAGCCATTGCCCCTCGTCCTGTCACTGCAGGCCTTTGGAAACAGACCATCCCCAGCCTTCCAGTAGCCCCCCTCAGGTACTGGAAGGTCGCTATGAGGTCTCCCCGGAGCCTCCTTTTCTCCATTAGAACTAATGAGTGTCCAGCCAGTGAGAGGGTTTTCATCTTCAGGTAATAAAACCTCGTGTCTGAAGTAGCTGACAGAGGTGAAATCATGTGGTTTGATCACAGGTTAGGAGCCCTACATTCTCATCCTGGTTCTGCCGGATGGGGAGTAGTTTTGCCGTAGGACACCATGCTGCCTCCTTTCACCTGAGGGCCTGGCAGGATGACTCACTGGGAGCTCTGACAATGGGCTGGTTTGGTTTTCTCCTTAACCATGCTATATGTGCTTCAGAAGAATTTGCTTGGGTAGGACCTTCTCCTAGGTTTGAGGGGAGCTGTCACCACTTTTCTGGCCAGGGAACCCTTTCTGCATGGAGACATTAGAATCCTTTGCTTCAGTTGGCTCTCTGGAGGGAGTCGTTTGGGGAGAAGGGAAGCAGTGAAATACTTTGATGAATGGCATCGACTTACATCCCCCTGGAGGATTCCATATGTTTTTAGCAGATGTTTTACAAGTTATGGCAACACAACTGGCTGTGTTGAAACAAATTGCAGGGTGACCAGCTAAATGTTGTCAGAAGTGAGGTTTTCAACACTTCCATCTGCCCCCTGGCTGTGACTGCTTTTCTCTGTAGAAATCTGTGAACTTCGGACCGTATCTTTGTCGGAAAAGCCAT
Source organism: Bartramia longicauda (assembly GCA_028566575.1). Lineage (NCBI taxonomy): Eukaryota > Metazoa > Chordata > Aves > Charadriiformes > Scolopacidae > Bartramia > Bartramia longicauda. The sequence continues at coordinate 125,054,952 of JAOXNH010000012.1, forward strand.
GAAGAAGTCTGTCTAATAAAGTGTTAATTAATTGGAGCATCTCAAGGAACAATAATAAGAAAGCTAACAAACATAGCTTCAGGGTTTATTTTTTTTTAAAGGAGAAAGGTGCTTTGTAAAATCTTAGGAGAATAAAAGTATCTTTGGGATTTTAGTGTCAGCTGGAGTTTTAAAAGCGCATTTGAGCCTCCTCCCTTTGTGTTAGAAGAGAAAGGCAAAGGCCCAGAAGTGTCAAAACATTTGGGGATAGATGTTTGGATGAGTGAGGCACTTGTGTGGCATCCAGGATCTCCTAGCTCGTGTCCTGGAGCTGCCACAGACCTTTAGTACTTCTTCAGCATTCATTCTTCCTGCCTCAATTTCCTATTTGTAAACAGGGATAAACGTTCCTCCGCATTTGTCTCTCTTCTTGTATTTAAATGTGGGGGAGGAAAGGACTGCAGGGTTCCTGGTACGATGGGGGCCTCCGTTTGCCTTGTCCTTAGTGAAAATTACTAAAAAGATTGAGAGAAACAAACTTTGTTTCCATGTAGGGTTCGAGAAGTACAAAAAAATAAAAGCACATCTGCAAATTTCAGAGGAAATAGGAACGTTGAGAACTTTCTCAAAGGATGTGCATAAGCTCCATTTTAGGGAAAAAAAAAAAGAAGCAAACAGTGGGCAGGATATTTTCTGGCTTTTTTTTCAGTTCAGTAATATACAGCTTTACCTGTTGTTAGCAGAGGGGATGGCTGTCACCTTAAATACGTGCATTTTGCTTTAAAAGTATCCCTTCAATGCTGAATATTAAACCTGTTACAAAGAATTCTCTTAATTGAGGTTTTTCTGGGCAGAGTCCAAGGGTTCACTCAACGGTTGCTTCTGGAGTTCTGGTTTTTAGGCACCGCCGCCAGTTCCTTTGTGTCATCCTGCGCCTTCAAAGCCAAGGAAGGAGGGAGGTGGGCAGGAAAGCATTTAGGAAAATGATATCTACTTACTTGAGTTTCTCAAAAAGTGTCGTTCCTGGGATTGTGTAGTCTTAGGGAGAGTGTGTCTTTGGTGCCCCCTTCGCATCTTGCGGTCTGTGGGTCTGAGGGACGTGGGGTCGTGCGTGAAGTGATGACGAAAGGTGCTTTTTTTTGACTTAGGAAAAATATCCACGTATGTTGCCGTGTGATCAAGCAAATACGAAAACCAAGTTGGGAAAGATAGATCTGGAAATGAATATTCAAAACGCAGCTTAGTTCTTGATTTTAAAACAAAAAACAACAACAAAACAAGCAACAAAACAAAGTACCGTGGCAAAGCTGCAGGAGGTGTTTTGTTTTTTTCTCCGAAACGTTAGCTGTTGCTTGGATGAAAATGCTGGGGAAATTGGGAAATGCTGATATTGACAAAGAAACCAACTCATAAAACCATTTAGCTTCAGTTTTCCCAGCTGAGCCCTGGGGAAGGAAAACCGGGTTGAAAACTAACACTGGCGAGGTTTTAATTATGATTTTAATAATGGAGCTTGAACCAACCTCTCGCTACCGGCGCGTCAACTGCCCCCTCATGCTGTTTTCCCAGGCCTGATGGGGGGGGGCCCTGGGAAAGCAGGCTGATGGCAGATGAGAGAGCAGACGGATCAGCGCGGCTTTGCTCAGCGCTGCAAGTGCTTGACATTTCAGGGGGGGAAAAACAAAAAACAACAAAAAAACCCCAAACTAAGATCGCTTACTTCGCTGTCTTTATCTGGGAGCAGGTGATGGGGTTCTGACAGCCAGTTTGTCATCTTAAGCTCTTTGCAGGCAAAGACCTTGTTTGTTTTGGGCTCTCAGAAGTGCCGTTCAGTCTCGTGGCGGAGTTAATAACACCGTGTGATTTCTCCAGAGCACAGATTGCTGCTGGAATGCGCCACGCTTATCTGGAAAATAGACTGGTCCTCAGGTTCCAGCACGCAGATGCCAGAGAGTTTCCTTCTGCCCATCTGCCTCGGCAACGAGCTGGGCTGTGTGTCAGTCCAGCTTCTAGGGACCACAGCCAAGCTGGATTGTGGTCGGATTCCTCCTTTATCCGCCTTCACGGCAAATTGGGAGAGACGTGAGTAGGAAGTACAGAGACAAAATAATAGGAAAAGAAAGGGAGCAGGCTGAAAGCAAAGGAAGTGGGAGGAAAGGTGGGGAGGCCAAGGAAGGAAGCAACGGGGAAACTGTAAAGCTGAGAGCTCAGATGGGAAGCACGGACAGGAAAGGGTTCACGAGGAACAGCTGATCTGCATGGAGTGAAATTCAGTTCTCTCCAAATCCGTAGTTAAACCAGTGCGGAGCCTGTTCCGATTTGTTCCTGGCCTCCCAGCACTGCCATTTCTGCTTCTGAGAACTGGAGCCTCCCAGAAGCGTAACGGAGAGACGTTTTGGATTACGATACGATGTGATGTTTAGGGGGGGCAGACCCTTCAGACGGAGGGAGGGCTGCGGCTCTGGGCACTTCTGAAACAGCAGAAAGTGGCTTTAGTCTTTTGGTCTAAACCAGGGAAACTCTTCCCTTGTTATGGTTTTATTTCAGTGATGTAGTTAATCAGAAAACAACCCTCTCCCAACTTTATCCATGGTGAAACTGGTTTTATCCAAGGTTGCTCTTAATGCTTGTAAGTTCACAGAGGATATGCTATCCCCTTCCTGTGTAACCAAGAGTGTAAACCCCGGCTTTAAACGGAAAACTCAGTTCAGGGCTTGGCTGAGATTCACAAAGCGGTTCCTTCATGACAGTGAAAGCGCTGTAAACTCGGGAAGCTCGTTTTCAATAGAGGCCTCTTAAATTGCGGAGTTTGGGCATGTAAGAGCACCATTGTGTCTAGGCGAGCACGTGGAAGATTTGAAAGCCGGGGTCACGTATAGTTGACTTCTGTTCCTTTACAAACCAGTTGCGTAGAATCGGGACGGAAAGGGGAGAACACATACGAGTCTTAGGGTACGTTGCCCTGGACTTTTTTTGGTCCAAAATATCAGAATCATGATGTCACTGGTGGGGGAGAAGCAGGGGAGGGGGCAGTTGTTGGAAAAATGCCACGAGTGTCCCTGATGAGGAAGGGATCTTGTCTATAATAGTCTGGAGCTGTTTAAAAGGGTGATGTTTTGGGCAGGGCTAAGCCCCACGCGGTTTCCCAAAAACCCTCCATGTGAGATCTGTGTGTCAGGTCGCAAAACAGGGGTAGGAGTCGGGCAGCTAGATATAGATACAGGGTTTGGGGGGGTTTATTCATTGGGGACACAGCAAAATTAACTGGCATGGGTGGGTCCTGAGATGGTCCCGTTGACAGCGCCGGGGGTAAACGTGTGATTGTGACGGGGGGGAAGGACCATTATAGCCCAGCCTGACAGGTCCGCAGAGCACAAACGTGATCTCTGCCTGAAAAGCCCCATGATCTGCTGCTCCGGGGGTATGGGAAGGCAGCCTCCTGGAAAATAGCACTCCGAGCCCCGTGCGAAGGAATCAAATGAGGAAGAAGGCTATTACCTCGTGTCAAACTGTGTCTAATAAAGAAATGGAAATCCCCTGCTCTGCCACAAAGACCAAGGAGAGGTAGGATCATGCTGTGACACAAATAAAGGAGTAGCGAAACCAGAAATGGAAAACCGGGGGCCCAGACATTAGGAGAAAATATCAGACCTTGAAGTGATTGCCTGGCTTAGGCAATAGACTATAAAAAAAAATTAAAAAAACCCCAAAAAACAAATCCCTATGTTACAAAAACAATCTGCTTGTGTAATCTGGCTTTGCTATTACACACAAATGGATTTGGGACCGTTAACTGTTGAATTATATGTATCTGTCCCTATTTTTATATCACCTTAGTAAAGAAAAAAAAGAAAAAGAAAGCCAAGGCCAACAAAATACCTGCACCGGGGGAGCCTTGTAACTGTGCATTACCAGGTCCTTCAGGCTTTAGTGGAGATATTCATACGGAGGGGCTGGCACGTCTTTTTTTCCTTTGCACTGTGCTCTTAAGACGTTCCTCTTGTCTCTTGTTCTTCTAATGAGCTCCGAGTGTCCAGGTCCGCATCCCACCCCTGTTTTGTAGAGCATCAGGAAATAAACAGGGCTTCTTATCAGTGAAAGGAACCCCCCTGCAGAGGACAACTCTGCAGATTCAACAAAAGCAAGTGCAGGGTCCTGCACCTGGGAAGAAACAATCCTCAGTATAAATACAGCCTGGGGGATGAGGG
>JAOXNH010000012.1:125487814-125498117 GCA_028566575.1 Bartramia longicauda
CACAAATAAAACAAACCAACCTGTGCTGGGCAACAGCCAGTACTGTGAAGATGGTATCGGTTCTATGCTAATTTATTTTTAATCCAACATGTAAAGCACTTGCTGTTTAAAAAGATTTTGTTTTCTAAGTATGTACACTATTTTAATTCTTATTTATACATTTTAAATAGCATTCCCTCCTAAAAGTGCACTCTTTCGTTTCTTGGCAATAATCCTCGTTAAACGGAAAAATAATCCTGAAAATACCACTCGCCTTTCAACCTTTTATTGCTCAACTGCAGGCGTAAGGGCTCAGAGGGAATCCTGCATCCCAAAGACCTGAAGCCATTCCTTCCATTTAAGAAGCTAAACTTATATCCACAAGCAAAACAAAGAAGCCACTTACTGTCGTGGCTTTTTTTTTTAACAAAAGGATTAACTTCCTAATATTATTACTTTCCAAAAGCGTGAAGATTCTGCTATTTGAAAACGGGAGCCAAACAAACGGAGCGGTAGCAGTGCCATCTTTAAATTTGGGATCCGGCGTCGTTTCCCCCAGTGGAAGCACGCTATGTATTTTATTACCTGGTGCATTCAGCACACCGACTCTGCCAACCCTGCCACAGCCCCGAGAGATTCCACTCTTTTGAAAGATCAAAAATGAAGGGGTTTGCTCTTAAAATTGTGCCTCTCATAGCAGGCTGTTGTGATGCCGTGTCCCTGTGACGCTGCCAGAGCGTTCTCTCGGAGGCAACATCCAGCTCACACTTTCTATCTATCAGAGGAGCAGAAAACTATAAGGGATTCAGGAAACCAACAACATAACGCTGATGTTTTGGGACTACAAGGGTGAAGACATCCCAAATATATTTGCAGGATTCCATTTGAAAAGCTGCTCTTTATTTTCCCCTCACCCAAACAATTCGCAGAGAAACGGCGCTATCGGAAAAAAGAGTCAGCCTTACTGAGCAGCCAGCCGTCTAAAGGCACAAAAATCCTGCATTTGCCTGGAAAACCGATCTGTTCTCCTGAGGTTTCCCATATGCTCATCAGCAATCGAGTTTGTTATTTTTTGTTAAGTTTTTTTAATTTATTTTTTTTTCCTACTGGGCCTGTATTTTCAGTAATCCTTTTTGATTTTGGTTATACATGCCAAGCCATAGTGAATTTTAGGATTTTTCAAGTACTTTAAGTAGTCTTTGTCGTGAGACACCCTGTAGGTGATTATCCCCTGGAAAAGAAAATCCTCAAGGCAGGTACTCAAAAAGAACATAGAGCCACAGCCTCTGTCCACAGGCAATTCAGGAGCAAGGAGCTGGGTGGGATTTGGGGTTTTTTTTTGAAAGGGACACTCTTCACATCATTTGATAAGCCCTGTTTGACCCATCTCCTCTTGCCCTTGTAGCCCACCACCCTTTTCCTAACTCCGACAAGGAAATCCAACGAGCACGTGGGTGCTCCTAAGGACAGGCAATCGAATGAAAAAAAACCTGTTCAAACTTACACTTCAGTGTTCTTTATTTCACTTCTCCTGTACAGTTACACATCTCACCGGCACGTGGATGAAGTTTAGCTTCGCTCGAGAGTATCCAAAGCCATCTTGCTCCAAAAAAAAAATAACCCCACTGATATTTAAACGCACGAGAAAGCTACGTGAAATAAGAACACTGCAAAGAAATAACACAATCCTGCTTTACACCGGAGGAATTCACATCAGTGGATCTTGTGATTTTTTTGACAGCATTTCATCATTCCTTTTTGAGAGCGTTTTGTTTTCGGAACTAGAAAAGTTCTGATCTCTGTGGCTTTAGTGGACCCGAGGTGACGCTAAGGGCGAGTCAAACGGAGCTATGATTTCTACTTAGATAAGAAGGAAAACGTCAAACTACTGCTGAAGTGGGAAGTGTGTCAAAATTAACCCAAGCCTTCCTCTTTATGCAGTAAAAGGCACACAAAACGTCTGTAGTCTTATCAGAAAGGCATGAAAGAAGTAAGCACCTTCCCTTGAAATAAGGATGATGTGCAACAAATATTTCCATTTCTTTCAAACTTAAAATTCTCTCCTATATGCTGCCTGTATTTTTTTCAGCCGAGGAAGACTTATTTTTCTAAAGAAGAAAAGTGAAAAACGCCTAAGTGATAGTTACCTTAGCTAAAATGCAAGAGATCCCAGGAGATTCCTCCCCCCTCAGCCTCTCCTGACTTAAACCCCTTTCCAAGAAGGTGCCACCGCCATCCTTTTCCGAACCTCGCGCTGTGACGAAGCGCAACCTTTTCCGTAGGGAAGCGGCCTTCGGCCCAGCTCGACTGGTTCACGGGAGACCCAGTGTTTTCGGAAGTCGTGGCAGGCTTCCAGCTGCTGCGTGTGCATCCTGCTCCTCGCTGCCTGAGCCCTGCCAGTTAATCACTGCATCAGCAAGGTCAGTTCTGCTGAGCCAAACGACTTCATACGTTCCAAGCTTCCCCAGTGCTAACTTTACAGGTTACCAATTTGAGATCTTAACCTTTTTCCTTTAAAAGAATATTATCTTTTTTTTTTTTTACCTAGAAATAGTGTGCTAAATCATAAAATACTTATTCCCTCTACATCAAAAGTTAACCAACAGAGGCATTTTAATTTACTTTGACAAAAAAACAGGGGGGCTATTCTTTAAGTTACTTGCTTCAGTTAATTTTTGCGTACAAAAATAAATCCTCCCTCATGGGACATTTTGCCAAACTAACGCTTCAAACTGCTTAAGTGATTAGAAATGTAAAAAGTGAGGAGACTTTTCTGAACATGTACAATACAAACAACATTTGCGAAACTGGTAAAAACCCACGTGTGCACAAAACACAGACTTCAATATTTAAATGCTCTTAATTCCTTTGAAGCTGCATTAACACCTTCCATCCATTCAAGGTTGTTTTACCGTGAGAGGAAGCAAGAGCAGTGCACTTAAATATGAAGATAGGAAGCAAAAGTGCAGGATCAGATACACATTCCATCCTTAGGGAGGGAGCGCAACGGCTGCCTCTTAAGAAGGAGCGCTGCGGGGCTGACCGACGCGCTCCGTAAGTGGATACCAGCTTCTGTTATCCCTAAACGCAGGGAAAACCTGCATCACAAAACTGAAGTGAGCCTAATAGAGGTGGGCAAAAGCGCTCCTTGTTTCCACGGAGTAGAGAGCGAGCTTCCAAAAGCTCAATTATCACTGAACGCTTTAGGATAATGTATGTTAGAGAGTCATTTCCTTCCAATAAATTGTTAATTTGCTCTGAAGAGGACGGCCGTTATTTAATTTTTGCCATTACTACCCAATGCTAAGTGATCAAAGTCTTCTAAAAAGAAACGGATTTGCCATTGAACGCTTGTTTCTTGCAATTCCCAACTTCTTCTCTCCCGCATGTTGTATTCAAAGTTGCACAACATCTGACCGGCTCAGTATTTGGGAGGAAATAAAAACATGCTAATCACTTACTAACAGAGCACCAAAATGGTTGTGTTGGCTCAGCCAGCCATGCAGAACCACACCACAGTCACTTTATCTTCATCAGACACTAAAGTAGCCTTTTTTTTTATTTTTTTTCCTAACTTGCTTAAACTGACAATATGCAGAAATTAGAGAGTTTACTAAAGTTACACTTATTCCAAGATTTCTGACAAGCGTATGCAGCTGTGTGAATGAAAAAGTTTTTAAATGGGAGGAAGTGCCAGCAGAGTGGAATTGAAGTACTGTCTAATGCTGCATTATCAAATTTAGCAGAAGTTTAGTTTCAGTTGCTTTTTGAAATTTATGTATAATTCACCTTTATAGTGTATTTTTGAGTGGAATTAAGTACCCGGGACAGGATTAACTTTGTCATGTTTCTAGTTTTGCCTGTTCTAGCCTTTCCAGTAACCTTTAACTAGCATGGTAAGAACCTTGCACGGGCTTAGATTTTAAGACTTGTAAGGAATTAAAAATTACAAAGAATTTTCAAGAACCCACGTTTACAGCAGATATTCATCTCAGTGCATTTCCTAATAACTAATTTACAGGTAACAGAGCCAGCCTGGGCAGCAGTATGGTAATATTGAAAGCTATTGCCAATCACACGCTTATCATGCACTGAATAAGATGATATAATCTTTGACATACATACAAGATTTAATAACTAATCACTTTGTGTGGCCCAGCCAATAAACATTTGAACAGTAATTTCTTCTACCCTTATTAAATTTTTAAACCTATCAAGAGTGATCCATTGGCTCAGTTGTATTAGTGATTCCTGCATCTTGACTATCCATCTCCTCAAGCTCCTCAACAGAATTTCCCTTTTGTGCTTTAGACCTCGCAGGGAATGTTGTTCCCACAGAATTCACCACGTTACCCTCAGTTGATTCCGTATTCAAGTGTTCGGTACCACCCGGCGCAGAGAACGATTCGGGCAAACCAGCCTGAAAGCTCCCAGTTTTAGCAGTTGAACTCACTGCCTCTACTTTCCTCGGAGACGGATCAACTGACCCTGACTGCTCTGTATTCTGATCCCGCAAATGTCTATCCATCGAAGCCTGAATGGAGGAGACCATTTCCTGCAACTTTTTTCTCTGTGCCTCAATCAAAGTGGGGTCGAGCTGCCTGCTGTCTCTCATCGTCACGACTCCCGGCGCAATTCGGATCAGCTCGCTGTTACCGGAGGCAGCTGTGAATACGGAAGGCTCAATTTTAGCAGAAGGACTGAAGTCCGTTTCCGTGCTATGCTTTCTTAAAAGTGGTGTTTCCCTGGCTCTTTGATCGTGCTGTTGACTACTGGATGCAGTTCCTAGGGAATGGCCCTTTCCTTGAAAGGCAGTTATGTTATGCAGCTGTTCGGATTTCTTTTTCACTACTCCACCGCTTCCCAGCTTCAGCATTCCGTGCGACGGACTCGCTTCTCTGCTTCTGGAAGTAGCTTCTGCTCGCACTTGACTCAAGGCCTCTTTAACCAGCTCTTCCACATCGGGACCAATGGGGAAGTGCCCAGCGGCATCCACACACAGCTCTAATCTGTCTTCTGCCGCGTTGTACACGAAGTTTTTACCAGGCAGATGTGGGAAAGTACAGTGCTTGCCATCAGCCAAACCTAGGGAGATAGGAGACGTTATTTAAAGTGCTAACATATTTTAAGGCACGCTCTGAATACACAATAATTATTGTATTTAAACTTAATGCATCACGTGTGTAAAAACAAACCTGCTGAAACTTACTACTGAATAAGTCTCCTGAGGAGCGGCTGAGGGAGCTGGGGGTGTTCAGCCTGGAGAAAAGGAGGCTGAGGGGAGACCTTCTCACTCTCTACAGTTCCCTGAAAGGAGGGTGTAGCTGAGGGGGGTCGGTCTCTTCTCCCAAGGAACAGGCAATGGGACAAGAGGAAATGGCCTCAAGTTATGTGGAGGGAGGTTTATGATGGATATTGGGAAAAATTTCTTCACTGAAAGGGTTGTCAAGCTGTGGAAGAGGCTGCCCAGGGCAGTGGTGGAGTCACCATCCCTGGAGGTGTTTAAAAGACCTGTAGATGGTGTGCTGAGGGACAGGGGTTAGTGGTGGACTTGGCAGTGTTAGGTTGATGGTTGGACAAAATCTTAAGGGTCTTTTCCAACCTAAATGATTCTTTGATTCTATGTAGCAAAACTGGGGTATGGTTGTTTGATCAAAGTACCTTTAAATATTAAGAGTTTCAACACTCTGTTCTTCAAGAGTTCTTACACCACTTTGCATTTAAAATTTTCCAATGTTCATCACCGTCGGTGGCAATGACCTCAGGACACGGGGATGTTTCCAGCCTTACTGGTGTAAATCTATACCAACAGCCCTGCTCGAGCTCTGGAGATCCTCTCCGTGCCCATGAGGGAGGAGGGCTGTCTGCCAGCAGCGCCCGTGCTAAATGGCCCTGCGAAACTTCCCAAATTCCTAACATTTACAATGGAGTTTATTTTATAGCTCTAACAAAATCCTCCAGTGATAAATTATTTACACTAGCATTGTTACTCCTTAGTATGAATCTACCATTCAAAGCAGCCAATCAGTCATAGAATCATCTAGGTTGGAAGGGACCTTTAAGATCATCTGGTCCAACCATCAATCTAACTCTGATAAAAAAACCAAACCAAACCAAAAAAAAAACAAAAGAAAACCATACAAAAGAAGCTCCCACATTACTAAACTATGTCTCTAAGCACTATGTCAACCCATCTTTTAAATACCTCCAAGGATGGTGCCTCAACCACTTCCCTGGACAGCCCATTCCAAGGCTTAATAACCCTTTCAGTGTAAAAATTTTTCCTAATATCCAATCTGAACCTCCCCTGGGGCAACTTGAGGCCGTTTCCTCTTGTCCCATCACCTGTGACTTGGGAGAAGAGACCGACCCCCGCCTCTCTGCAACCTCCTTTCAGGTTCATCCATCCTTTCAGATGCCCCTCAGTAGGACTGTGAAGGAACAAGTGTGGTCCTTCAGGAGAAAGGACAGCAAAAGCTGGTCTCACAGGAGGCAGTACCATGGCTGGTGGAAAACACAGGTTGTTTTCAGGCTTCTGAGAGGAGATAATAACCGGGGAGTCAGGAAAAATAATGATAGCTGAAAAAAAAACAGGAGATGAGCAGGGAGGTTTTGTTTAAACTGAAGTGGTGTTTGCTGATGCTGCCAGGGCTGTAGAGCTCTCACCCACATTTCTCACCGAGTAAATTTCCTCTACTTGAATAAGGGCAAGGCAGCAACAAATCTTTTAAAACAGCTTTTTATAAGTACTTCTCTGAACTACTTCTTTAAAAGTACTTCTCACAGTGTTAATTTTTTTAAGGTCTCCATTTTGCAGCATCCACTTAGAAACTCAAAAATAATATGGCACCTGGGAGTGAGTTTGTCCTTCTCTGTTGGGATGTCACGGAGGCTTTAAAGGCATCTCTGGGTGGCTGCTGTCCCAGCCGCACACAAGCGATGCTCCATGGTCCTTCTGCCAGCCCTGCGGAGCCTCAGCATCCTCACCACTCCTTACACCCAGCACCCTGCGGAGCAAAACCACTGCAGCTCTTCACACTGGGTCTCTCTGCAACGACGTTTTCAGGACTTTATCATCTCCTTGTTCTGTTCACAGCAAAATCACTGTTTTACTCAGAGTCCTCTGTCCTGAGGATGTTTTCTTGAGGGGCTGCCCAGCAGAAACCCTGCTCAGTGATGAGGTTTCTTGCAGGGCACTCACTGATTGAGATGTTTGTTCTGTTTTTTCATCACGCCGAGCTGTTACAATTCCTCTTCGCAGGGCACCCGGCAGGCACTTTTGAGGAAGAAAAGCACAAGTCATGCCAGAGCCCAGAAAAACTCATCTCAGTTAAGGGCTCTGTGGCTCCAGCTCATGCCCTGTGGGTCCTTTTCTGCTGCCTGGTTTAACTCTTGATTAGCTTTTTTTCTTTAACTGGACTTTTTAAAGTGCCCAATAAAGGCTGAATTTGAGTAACTCGCAGGCTGCAGGCAGCAGCTCTCTCACGGTGGTACCCCGGCTCGGTAAAGCACTTCCATGGGGTTTATTTTAAGCACGTGTTCAAGACCATATGCTGAAATGCTTTGCCAGAGCTAAGAATGGATCTGAAGCTGTTGAGAGTTATACACATTCTTAAGCAGTTCCCTGAATCCAGCCCAAACTGGGTTAGTTCACAGCCTACCCCACCTGGGAGCAGGAATCCTGCTGCAATAAAGGGGACAAGAAATTCTTCTTCACTCAAAGTGTTGACTTTTCAGCATTAAAAAAAACGCTCAAGCACACCAAATCTTTACATTGAGATTTTTCAGTTTGACCAAAAAAATTGAGGGTAAAGTAGGTGAACAAATACAAATAATTGGAAATTCCATTGAGATTTTCAGTTTGACCAAAATATTTGGGGGTATTTTAGGTGAACAAATACAAATAATAGAAAATTCCGCAGCAGTACCACATCACATCACTGCTGTCCTGTGTCCATCCTCTCCTGGAGACCCGGGCTGCCTGGTGGGACTGCATCTGTCCTGATGCTTCACACAAGCTATGGGGCATCACAGCACTTGTGGGGATGTGGCGACCTCAGAGGAATGAAGCTCCCATAGTGTAAACATAAGAGGACCCAAGCGGCATTTCTAAATCAACATTACTGCATTTTTATGTCTTTTGGTTTTAACTAGTTGGATATTTATGTCACAGGGAGGCCAAGGTGGGAGCAGAGACCGGGGGGAAACCATCTCACAGAGCCACTCTGGTGCGTGTCTTCTCCTTCTCCTGCAGGTGGGATGCACAAAAACAGGTCTGCCACGTGCTTGTCACCAAACCCAAGGGGGTCTGCAGGGAAAACGCTCTCAGCTTGGCCACTGCTCATGTGGGTTTTCAAGTCACTTGACCAGTCTGTAATAAAAATAACCAAATGCCACGAAGCAGCGTGACCGCCTGCTGTATTGCCTTCACTTGACTCGCTCTGGCTTTTCTGAACACAGGCACTTCTGGATTCAGAAATTAAGGATGAAGAGTGGTTTCTTGAGTTTGGTACTCAAAGTTTTCTGCGCTGTGGGAGTCCTTAGTGCAGGAGCTGAGAGCAATGGCACGCTACCACTTCTTAAAATGAATGTCCGCCTTGTACAACATGAAGACAATTCCAGGAGAGAACAGGAGACCTGGAGATGGACGGCATTTTTTAGGAAGTCTCTGTCTGAATCCACTTATGGCTGCCTTTCTTATGATCTAAGATTTATTAAAGCCATTAAAAATAAACACTTCAGTTTTGGACCAGACATGGTGGAACAGGATCATGATGAGGGGTCATGAGCCTCACCATTGTGACCAAATCCCACCATGCCTGCAGGGCTGCCTCTGAACTGGCCTGGCTTATGCTGTCCTCCCAGTATCTCCTGGGGCGGTGGGAAACCTGCGGGGGATGAGCAGGACTAGAGGGATATTGCTTGGCTGGACGGCGCTGAGCCAGTCAGCACCATCCCATGGGGCTCCTCTCCCCAGATGTGTAATCCTTGTGGCAGTATCGGGGGATGTGACCCAAGAGTCACAGAGGTGGTGGCAGGTCCCACTTTGGTAGATCCCTAAGGCACGATGTGCATCCCTGATTTCTGCCATGGGCTCTACGCAGTGACGTACCCATGGGTGCCAGCTCCGCTCTGCATTGGTGCTCAGACTCTGCTGGAGCTCATTAGACACAGTGTGTAGGCATCACCTCGGCCATCCAGACCAGCCAACATGGTCTGTGCTTGCATGTTCATGTTCAGCCATGGCGTGTGGTGCTGGCTCTCCCAGCAAGTGATTCCTGAGACGGCACAGAGAAGTTCTTCATTTAAACCAGCCAGAAGATGCCAGCACCAAGCACAGGAGCTAAAATCCAGCCTCTGAGGCTTCTGCCAGAGATTTCTGGTACTTTGAGATGCAGTTAAAAGTTTCAGCCACGGAGTAAAGCTGAGATCCGGAGGCACGCCTGGAGGTTTACCCCCATGTATCTTGCTCTCCCAGCCAGTAGCCTCCTCCCTCTTCTTCTGAGAACCCTAGGGCTTCTGAGGCATTTTGCAACTCAGGAAGAAATGAGAAAATTTTTAAACTTGCTGTTAGTTGTGGAAATCCTGCAGCACCACATCCGTGTAAAGGTCATGGGAAGTTCAGCCTTCTGTCTTTTTGGGCTTCTGCTGCGTATTACTTCCTGCGGTGCCACACGGCAGGGAACGCAGTGAGCGTAGCTGGGCATCGGGAGACTTTTCATCAGTTTTAGATTTCGTGCCTTCCAGCTTCACTGGTCTCCCTTCTGCTCATTCATTAGGAGAAAACAGAGCACAGCAATCTTCACAATGCTTCTGTTGTCTTATAGCTTTCTCTTGTCTCCCTTTTTTGAGGACCTTTGCAGCAGCAGGAGCATGCCTTCAGTGGCAGAATGTAGAGAAGCTGAATGTTGCTAAGGGTTTTTTAGGATTGACCAGTGGAAACCTCTTAGTGCCTGGTCATCACACAGACTTAAATCCAATGAGTTTAGTCCAAACCTGATAGCACCACTACAGTGAAAGGAAATTTTCATATTTATTGCAAGAAGAATAGGAAAGCGCTAGTAACCTTGTGCACAGAGAGGATTTAAAGGGGTCTCTATACTGAAGACTGAGCCCACATGCAGAGGGCAACTTACATTTGCCATCCGAGGTGGCTGCCATCCACGGCAGGAGACACCAGCAACACACCTGGGGAGTGACTCACTAGGGAGGGATAAGAAAAGACTATGCGGAATCAGGGAATTGTCAGAGTTGGAAGGGACCCTAGAGATCATCCAGTCCCACTCCCCTGCCAAAGCAGGGTTGCCCAGAGCATGTTAGAGCA
>JAOXNH010000012.1:125559469-125569831 GCA_028566575.1 Bartramia longicauda
GGTTCCGGGGTCGGGCGGGGAGATGGCGGCGCTGGGGGTAAGGCGGGTCGGCGGCGCCGCCGGACCGGGAATGTGAGAAACTTGTGACTTCCTAGAAATGGTGGCGGGGGGAGGCGAGAAATTAGTCGCTGGGATGGGTGTGTGTGTGTGAAGGTGAGCATTTCGGAGTCGTTCCTCAGCCAGGCGGAGGGGAGCGGGACCGGCGGTGAAGGGTCCCGGGGACTGGCCGCGCTCCCTCAGCCCGGAGCCGGGGACAGGGACGGGTCCCAGGGCCCAACCGGCGCCCTGTTGCCTCCTCCTTCTCCGGGTGCTTTGCGTCCAGCCCGGAGCCGGTGTTTTGGGGTGTTTTGGAGCAGCCCCGCGAACCTGAGGGGGGGAAATACCTCTGAGGTCTTGTCCTGAAGAACTGCAGCTTGGTAGGCAACGCTGTCTCGCCTTCAGGTACCCTCGAGGAATTTAATTTTGCGGAGGTTAATTAAAAGGCTGTTGTAAAGTAGGGAGGCTAAAGCTTTTCTGACAGCTCGTCTTATTTATTTTTTTAATGTTTACGTGAGTTTTTCTCCTCTAGCAGCTCTTAAAGGTGTAGCCGTTCTTCTAAACGCGCGGTAATTTTGCGGTGTGGAACTTGCATTTTTTATTCCCCTTTAAAATTAAGACACGTTTTGGTGCTGGTTCTGCCTTTCGTTTCAACACGGTAATGTCACTTGAACGCCTTTACGGTTCTTCCAGTTACTTGGCACTGAAGATTTCTGTGAATATCACTTGCTGCAGTATTCTGGTAGCTAAGCTTTTTCTTTTTTTCTTTAATTCCTTTCAAACATATATAGTAAGCGTGTTTATGGACGCCTGCAGAATGATTCTGTATTTTTAAAGGCTGCTGTTATTCCATTTTGGGTCCTTTTAAGGTTATAATGTTAGTGTCACTTCAGTCTGACTGGCTAAATATAGTTCTGATTTTTATTTTTTAAATTTTTTTTAGTCTTCATCTGTATCTCAGTCTCTTCAATGACTGTAGTAAGAACTAATGATAAAAAGGAAAGTGTGTATGGAGAAGTGTTTTCCTGATGGCTCTAAGATACTTTAGATTTCAGGGAAAAAAAAAATTTACTACTTTTTGGAAAGCATTTTGGAAAGTTCACTGTTAATGTTCTCAAGGTAGTCTCCGTGTCTCCATGCGTGGTACTTCTAATAACTTACAGCTAGAAAACCGACCTGTTTCTTAAAAGATATTTAGGTCAGAAACTCAGCGTGTTTAACCCACGCGTGTCACTGAGAAGTGCTAGTTGGTTTAACGACCTTGCCGGTTTTAAAGCTGAATAAGTAGTCACTAATGGTTATGCGAGGATGAATTGTGTTAGAATTGCTTTCCAACCTTAATTCCCACCTTTGATTGTAAATTACAAGCCTCACCACATCTGACCCTATTGCAGCAAATTCTGTTATACGTACGTAAACAATTCTTTTCTAACTCCTCGCGTTGTGGAAACACCTTCTTACTCTCTCTGCAGCACTGAAATATGTGAGAGGTCAGTGTAGGCTCTTACCTGCAGGAGTTTGTAAACTGTCCTTGAAGAATAGACATAAAATACTAGCTGTAATTGCCCTGATGTAACAGGAATCGAGTGGCGGTGAACTGGGCGTGCGATTTGGGTATTGCTAAAGGCTTGTTCTCTTACTTGCCTTTTATATTCCAGTATTTAAGTTGCTGCCTTTTTATTATCTTAACAGCTTTACAGTTCTAGGCAGTCACGAATTCTGTAGAGTACAGGCTTTAACTAGATTGTGAACTGTAGCTTGGATTGAGGTGTTTCATTATTTTAAAATCTTGATATATTCGGTTGTATGAATTCTAACCTTTGGACAACTACAGTACATAAAACCCAGTAACTTTCTCCATGTTAAACGCATGAGCAATAACATCAGTCTTAAATAGATCAGAAATCTCCTGTGTTCAGGTAGTGAAACAGCAGGAGAACAGTTAGTGGCTTCTGTTAAAGGTCATGTAGAAAAGTGGGCGGTATAGCTGGAATTGGAATTTAGGGTTCTCTTGCTTAATCTTCATCAAGAGGGGCAAAATGAGGCTGGGATTATTTGCTTTGTGTTTACTGAAGCCTGACTGCCCTCTTATGTAGAACTGACTATGTTGCAAGTGGCAGGTATCAGCTGGCTCTAAGACCTCTTGAAAGTAGCTCAGAGTGCTCTGGTTGCAATTCTTGACCTAAGCTATCCTTAGGCAGCTACACTTAACCTTAATTGTACCTGGTGTGTGGGAAGGCTGAGGAATCAGGCCAAGAAATGTGCAGGTAGCGAGTGTAATGCAAAGTTGATTTATTTTTTTTTGATGTGTTCTGCTGTTTGTGTAAGTCATACTGTCTGAGGCACACAGCGACCCTTAGAGATACTATGGACACGGGCTAAAGGTGAAATGATTATGAACCTGTGTCCAGGACTAAAAGACAGCTGGCTTTTATTGGCAGGATGTGTTCTCTGTATGGATTTTATTACTCAGAACCTGTGTTCTGTCATGTAATAAACATGAATGCAAAGAGATCCAGTCCAGTCAATGAACCTTGTTATAGCCAGTTGGAGTGATTTACTGGAGCTTATTTTGGGAAGTGGAGCAGAATGAGTGTTCTTAGGTGCAGTAGAATCATGGAAAGTGAATGTTTGCCTGACTTCTCCGAAGTAATTTTGATAGACACAAAAAAGAGGAGTTACTTATTTCTTTCCCTTGGTTGAGCTTTCACTTTGCCTACTATGCTTTTGTACAAGTAGAAAGAATCTGTTGAATTGGACTTTGCCCACATTGCTGTGGAGTGGTGGTTTGCTTCCCATAGTGGTGATATGAAAGATTTTAAAAAATGCAAGGTGGTGGGTGGATGTGTAAACAGGGAACAGGCTTTTTGCTTTATACTGATGGCTGAATTCTCAATTCCCCTCTCAAATTGCAGTTAGAAGGGAGTGTGGAGATAAGCCAAGGACTGGCCAGAGTATTTTTCTTCAGCTGTAGTATTTCTAGCAGCCTGCACTGGTGTTTAGTGTTCTTGTGTTAAAATCCTATATATGTAGCATTTTAAAAGGATGGCCTATGTGAAACCTGTTTTCTTCAGAACCCAGTTATTCAACAGCTTCTGGCCATTCTTCTCTCTCTGCAGGTTAGAAATCCATGTTTTGCTTTTGACTCTTTCTGAAGCGTGTGACTTCTCCTAAGGTCCCAGGTTTTCCTCATCCTCTATTTCTGTTGGGTTGGATTCTGAATGTCTTGTCTCCCATTTCCTCCGTGTCAGCTGCCTGTCTGGTAACAAGAGAGTGGGACGCTATTTCATCATACGGCGGTTGAGAAAAAGTTGGCTTTCTGGGCTTTCTCAAAGATTGTGTAATGTCCAGCGGTACGTTGAGTCATTATCAGGATATTTGTGGAGAAGACTGAGGAAGTGATGATAAGTATGCCAAAGATGATACTTTCTCTAAAGTAAGAGGAAATAGAGTAATGTTTATAGTGGGTAATAGGACTGTCTCCTGTTATCTGCCTTTCTGGTTTTGCATACGCAGGTTCCTTCTGTGATTGGAATGACACTCAGGTGGGATTTTCACCAGCTGGTTTTACTGGTGACTCAGTCCTAAAGTCTTTCTATGCAGATGATTAGGGTGTAAGGGAAATGCCTGTTCTGTTCCCATGGGTGAGTATGGATCCTGGTGATTCTTCCAAGCGTGCTTGCAGGGAGACTATCTTTTGGGGTTTTTTTTTTCCCACTGTTCTTGTCTCTGCTTCCCTTGTGTTACTCAAAGAGCTGGAGTGAGTGTGATAGCTGATTTGCACTGGCCTTAGAGGTGCTTGAGGTAACTTGCCCATAGCTGGGGAGGCACCAGGTGAGTACGTGGCTTCCTAATCTAGTTTTAAACATTCTTGGCAGAGATTGACTTCTAAGCACCCAGAACAAGGGTCTTGTACAATGGTATCATCTTCATGCTGTTAAGAAAAGACAGTGTTTCAGTACAGAATAAAAATAATCTGATTAAACTTCAGAAACCTTTTCTAATACAGTTTGAGCGTATTTTATGTAGCAAAGGGTAACAGGAGGTTGCCGTGCATCACTAACATACATGATGTTTGCCTGTCGCGTGTGGCTATTACGAGGTTGCACAAAATGTTTTATTTATTTTATTTTATTATTTATTATGTTTTATTTAGTGTCGAGACTCTGTTATTGCCACGCTCATACTTCACCAGAGGCAGGGGTCAGCCTGAAATTTGACATTGTTGTGGCTCTCTGCAGGAAACAGTGAAAGTACTGCTTGCTTTTTGACAGCCGCCAGGGAGGGAAAGAACAGTGTAGCTGTTGATAGGCTTGTAACTTTGCCAGGAGGATGCCTGACTTTTCCTCTAATGCATTTGTCTGTGCTTTCTCTGTTCTAGGCCTAGATACTGTAGCAACTTAAAAGTTTAAGCTGTTCCTGGGCAGCACTGGTCCCAGTATTAACCTGTCGTGTGTTGTCTACATGTTCTTTTACTGGTGCCCAGGTATGATTTAAGGGGTATGTAGTTTGCTGCTTGGTTTTCTGAAGTTCCTTCTCCTCTGTGCCTGTTAATCAAAGTTGAGGCCAGGGGATGCTACTTCTTAGTTAACAGGAAAAGCTATAACCAGAGGCAGAGACTTTTCAGCTGTTAAATTCACTCTGTTAAATTCACTCTTATCTCAAGGAGTGAATGGCAACCCTCAAGACACTGCAGTTTGCACTTTTGAAGCTGTGGATAAAAATATGTCTCTATTTTGCTCTCTGTTCTTCCTTTATGGAGCTACCATAGGATTAGTGGTTTTACCTGCTAGTTTTACCTGCTACTAAAACTACAGCAGGGCAAAGATTAAGACAAATCTACCTATGATTCTACAGTCAGACCTACGGTTCAGATACAAGCAGCTCTCAAGAGCTGATATGCTTGTGGCAAATAGAAATTGAAAGCAAGCTCTGATCCTCTGGAGCTTAGTGGCAGACTCAAAGTTGTCAGTTCAGTTTAGTGTTGGTGACCTGGGCACAACTCGGAGTGGATGCCTCAGGAAGAGAAAGGAATCACAGCCAGTGATCTTCCAGACAACTTGAAGAAAGAAATATGAACATTGCAGCTTCAGCTTCTCGGATGATTTATTCTCCTTCTCCCCAGTAAGATGAATAAACTCTTCCTGAATTAATCTGGGTGACACTTCCTCCTTTTGTTTTCTGTAGATCTTTCAACTTCAGATCTGGAATAAAGCTCAAGTCTTCCAAGTGATATTCTTTGGACTACACTTCTTAATCCATACTGTTTCTGTACTGGTATTTAAAGCTATGACACCAAGAATAAAAAAAACTGAAAGGGATGAGTGAAGCACAGCCTTATGTTGTGAGAATGAGTGCAAGAGTGTTAGGAGCCTTTGTAATGATGAGTGTTGGTTTACAGGAGGAGAAAGATGGTGAGTGATATTAGTGGGGGAACACCTAATCCGTTTTAAAGCTTTATTTGTTTTTCTGTGATGAGCAGGAAGACAGATAAACACAGGGACTTGTGCTCAGTTCCTGAAGTGGCTAAAGATTGACATAAGTGCTTAGTAAAGTCTAAGCTTAGCAAAACACTTACTGAAAGTGGTGCCTTTTGACTATTTTAGTGGACCTCTTATGATGGAGAAGAGCACAGTTAACCTTTAGATCTTAATTTTAGTCTGTGGCAGCGGGTGAAGAACAGTCTTAATCCCATGCTGGTATAAACTTATGGAAAATAGGAACTGTGCCTTATTGTCATAAAACTTTGCACAGTGGCTTGCTAAAGGAAAAGAGAAACCAATTTGAAGCAGGTCTGTGTAACTGGCTTGGATAAGCTGTGTCAAAGTCAAATAATGAGGGGGGGGGAGCTTAACCCTGCCCAACCCTGTAATTACCTAATCAGTGAAGTAGGGAACAATCGAATTAAGGTAAATGCAAATGTAATTAAAATAATTCCCTGAATATCTTGCAGTATGGATGATCTATCACTTACCTGTGATTACAGTGGTTTCAAACACTCCTTTTTATTTAAAGTCATCAGACAGATCCTTGAAAATTACTTAATTTTAAATGGATACAGGGGGAATAATAACACAAAGTTTGAACCAGGGAGATGATCTAGCTTTTGAGAAAGAGACAAATAGTCGACTGACTGACTGAGACTAGTTGGATATCAAGAACAAATCTTTTTACTGGATTCCAGGGGCTTTGGCCTTCATGCCAACATAAATATGGGTGTCTCTCTAATAGCAGAGTTGCCTTGGATTCGTTTGTGCTTTTTGGAAATTTATGATATGAACTATACAGTTCACTTTTATACTCGCCTGTTTTAAGAAAATAGGGAGTTAAATGTTGAACTGGGCGCTCCTTTTCCTCTGGGTGTTTTGAAATGAACTGAGGTCTCCTCTTTTTTAAAAAAAAATAATAATAAATTTCTCACATTTGTAAGTTGGTCAGACGTACAGTGTTCTAAAAGCTGAGCTGTGTTCACTAGAGCACTTCAGATGACTCCGTGGGGCTGAAGAGAGGGTTGTAGCTATGTGCCATTAATTTCAGCTGAGGTTCCTGTTGTTTGCATTTGGGTCCAGGAAACAATTTGCTTGTTCTTAAGGCAGGTGTGGAGAATGCTGTCCCTCAGCCAGTGAAGAGGCATCTGGTTAATACTGAGCTCTCTGCCTTTTTGGTGGCTTTATCATCTCATCTTGTGCCTTTTTCGAGTTTTGTAAGGAAGGTAACTTCCGTTGAAGGGAACGGACAACCTTACTGTTCTGCTGAACACAAATTATGTCAAGTATGGGGAGAGAGGGGACAGAGAAGGTAAATATTCAGACACAGGATGATACCTGTGTCCCTCTCTAAAATTCACATGATTTTTTTTTTTCCTCAAGTTGTCTTTCGTCTCTGATGTGATAATTAAAGGCAGCATGTTCTGACAAATCTGAAATGCCCTCTGGTACAGACTCATGCAGTTGAAAAATCTTTGTTTTTGAAATAAGCTGTTCTGAATGTACGTGGTAGTGGCTTTTCTCAGATGTCTGATACCAGGCTGTCATCTTTAATTACTTCTCCGTGTTCTTTGTTCCTTCAAAGTATTGTCAGTTGTGGGCCCAAATCTGTTTCTAGGATGTTTGTACAACTCGGTGATTTTTTGGGTTCAGTTGTGTCCTTAGAGAACATGACTGATTTCAGTGAAACAACAAAGGGCTGCAAGCGTGAAGCAGTGTGCAAAATCATAACGATTCTGGCTGTATATGTGCATCTTAAAGTTCATTTCCTGCCTGAAAAAGTTCTTGTCACGCAGGTTTTATAACTCTGAGTTAAGTGTTCCTGTACTTAATTTTCCTTTTATGTTCTCTTTAAGATTACATGATGGAATTCGCATTTTCTCAAGAAAAGCTGTGTATCTTGGATCAGTACCGCTGAAGATCCCTTCTGACCGCGACACCCGAAGCAGGGTCCTGTAACAAATCTGAACACATACCATGGATCTCAAAGAAAGCTGCCCAAGCGTTAGCATTCCCAGCTCCGATGAACACAGAGAGAAGAAAAAAAGATTTACTGTAAGTATGCAAGAGTGTAAGCACCGTAGGCAAATGCGGAGGCTATTAGTGCCTAGAAGTGCTACTTTTTTCTTCTTTTTTTACTAGTAAGCTTGATATTGTTTTCCACAGGTTTATGGAAATCTGCTCACTTGCTCTTGTGAGTACTGGCCATAGTCCAGCGTGAGAAGTTGTGAATGTTTTACAGTGTTTAACTGTGGTGCTTTCTGCAAAAAGAATTTGATTTTACAAATTTCTGGGGTTTTTTTACCCTCAAAGAGCAGCATTTTCTCATAAAATACATAAATATCCAAATGCAGGTGTAGCGTTTTGGTACTAAATCAGATTAAAATTTGGTATTCTGCATGATTTTTCATGAAAACATTTATTGTGTGAAGGAGTAAAGTGTGCTTTTGATTGGTTTTTTTTTTAGATGGTTTTTAAATCAGTTTTTTCACAGATATTCTATTTATATTTTTTTATGTGTAAAAGAAAAAAATCAAATTTTTAAAGACGTTTTTTCTCTGCCTTCCTTCCTGTTTTCTGATTCTAATGCCTATGAGCTTTTTCCTATCCTGTTCCCTTTTCCACTCCTTGTCGTTCCCCTCCCTTTTCCTTTTTTGGTCTCCAGTTTTGACTTGCTTTCTGGAAGTAAAGTCTTCCTATTCCGTGGGGAAACTCTTTGCGTTGCATACTGAAAAATCAAGTAGTGTGGCATGGATTTCTGTTTTGCTGCTATGTATGCTAGGATATAAAGACAGCATCATAAATACTTCCTTTAAAAAAGCTCAGAGCATTTCATTGCTCTTGTGCAACTTCCTCTAAGGTTTTTTTTTCTTTTTCTTTTTTTTTTGAGTGGATTAGTCACTCTTCAGATGTGGAATGCAAACACCCTTAGATGGAATTACTGTCTGAAGAGCACAATAAAACAAAGATTTGCTTTGTGTTATTATAGTATCTGCCTTTCCTCTTCACCTCCCTTCCTTGGAGAAGAATAATGCTGTTTGATTCTACGAGTTTATCAAGATGTGATTTGGGGAAGCAGTGTGTTGGTAAAGGGAACAAGCAAAAGAGAACTTTACTCATACTTTAAAGTGCTGTGTGCGTGTGAAACTCAAATGAGCAGGAGAAACTTCAGGAAAGTCTAAACTTGAGCAAAACAGGTTTGTTTTATTGCCTCGGTGCTGGCAGTTCTGCTGTTGGAATGTGCCAGTGTGGGACGTTTGTGGTACATACCAGTGTGGTGATTTCCACGTCATTCTACCTAAAGATTTGTGTGACAACCTCAGCAACTTAAAGGCACTGTCTTTGGGTGTGCCCTTTAGGAAGCTGTAGGAGCAGGAGTAGGAAACGTCAGGAATTGGGGACTGAGGAGGAGGAAAAGGAATCCAACCCAGCTTGCGCTGTGTGGAGAGACACTTTGTCTTGGCGGCTTCTGCTTTCTGCATCAGGGAATAATTAGCAGCTTGACAAGAACTGCTTTTCACGACCAAGCTTTTGAGCATTATCAGATATATTTTAGGCTTCGGTAACAGAAGTGAGGATCATACTTAATTTCATGGCAGGAGCTGTGAATTCCAGCATGTGTCTGTCAGTGCTGTTACTGTGTCTCCTCCTTTGTAGCTGTGTTGTAATGACTGGAGCCTGTCGGTGCTGCTTTCGGTGGGGAGCGAGAGAAGGGCGGGGGGGGAATGTTGCTTAACAAATTTGTGGTGGATATAGCTGTCATTTCTGATTGCAATGAAATTGGCAATTTCTTATTGCCATTTCTGATGGCAGCATTAGTGCAATTTCCATAAAGAGCAGTTAGAACCTTAGGGTGAAAGGGAAGGTTAAAGGGATAAAGGCTTGGAAAGAATTTGGGTGGCAGTTCTGTATAATCTTCACTTGCAGTGTGTATCATTTCTGCTTCTGAGACTATTCTAGAATCTTACTGGTCTGAATAGAAACTAGGAATTCCAGCTCAAACCTGACAGTGACTCCCTTAATGCTGGCATGGAAACAAGACGAGTATGTGCAACTTAGCTTTTACTAGTTCTTCTTTTTTTCCCCTCACACTTGCCCTGATGAAGCATTTTTAAAAACAATCATGTTTCTTTGCAGTCCTCATTCTGATGAATAAGTCAAGCTTTTCAATTTTATCTTTGGAAATGAACTCTTCATTCCTCCTGAGCATTTTTATAACCTTTTATTGAATATTTGATTTGGTTTTGTTAAATACTGCATACTTTTTATTTATTTACTATCAATATTATTTTTTTTTCTTGACAAATAATTTCATATTTGAATTTTTGCAGCATTCTGGCAGGGAAGCTTTTTTGCTTCCACTTAATTTGTGGTAACCAGCCTCTGGGTATGTCCACTCTAGTTCACTGTCCTGCCGTTTTCTGAAGAGTCAGAATTTACCTCCTTCATAAAAAGAGCAGAAGACCTTCTTGTTTTGGACCATATCTGGGCTATATTAATTGCTAGTCTGTCCTTGCTGCGTAGTGAGCCATTCTTTTGCCTGTTTTGCCAAATAGCTTTGTTTGGGATTTCTCTCTTTTATCCCTGTGCCGTTTGATGTCTGAGGCTTTATTTTATTTTCTTCTGACCCATTCTTGTCTCCATTCACACCCCCATCATACTCAGGCTTATTAAGAAATCTCTTTCAAGGTTGCTGTTTGTCTGATTACATCTGGAAACTTTGTCTCAGACCTGTGATATATAATACTAATCCCCAGCCTTGTGGAAATTGTGGTGGTGCTTTGTTTTGTTTTGTTTTGGTTTTTTTGTGGTGGTGTGTTTGATTTTTTTTTTTGTTGAC
>JAOXNH010000012.1:126286930-126298323 GCA_028566575.1 Bartramia longicauda
TGGAGAGCAAATTTTCATCATGTTTTTGACTGGTTTCCCACCATCCATCTAGTGAGATTTGGTCCAGGCTTCCTGTGTTTGTGGGACATTTCTCTGAAACGAGGGACCAGATCATTGTCTCTTGAGCAAGGTGTCCTATTTTCCAAGGACAGAGTCTTGATACTCTCATTTTCCTGATGCGGATTGGTCCGTATACTGAGGTCCTGGGAGCTCCACAGCTGTTGAGTAGAATTTATTTTTGTTTTGTTTAGCTTCTGACCCATCATAAAATCATATGGTTTCACAAAAATTCTGTTCTTTGGTGTTTTGAAAAATTTGGTTTGTTTCAAACAGACCTGGTATCAAATTCCAGTTTGTTGAAATTTTCTGCAACACGGAAGCTCTAAGCTTTGTTCATCTCTGTACGTGCTTTTACGATATAAAATGATTGCCTGTTTGTATTTTGGTAATACTACGAGTTTTCTGGGCTGTGGTGAGTCCAGTATAAATGTGGAAAGAAAAGTCTGTCAAATTGCCAATAAGCTAGAGTGAGTGGTGCTGTAGAACATAGTGTTGGTACGCTGAAGGGAGAAGAGGAGATGGCTGAAAAAGCAGGCAGTAAAGGAGCGTGTGACCTCAATGTAAACCGAAGGTGAGTGAAAATAGACCACATTGTAGATTTTCTTCTCTAGTTTGCTAAATATGTATATTTACAGTTAGTAAAAGTTTAGAAAGAAATACTAGGTGGAACATTTCTTTTGTCTGTAAATAAGAAAAAGGATAAAAAAACACTGAAGTTGTGCTATTAAATATAAGTTGATTATACTAAGGTCTATGAATGGAGGAAATTTTTGGTCATACAAAAACTTAGATAACATTTAATGAACATTCCTAGAATTCCTGGTTCATAAACCAGGAATTATAAATTTAATGATTGGCATTTAAAAGTATCAACAAAAATTATAAGATGTCCATCTAAGTAGAGGCTGTTCATACTCTAATACCTTAAGGCCTGTGCCTGTTCACTAGGAATCACCATAGTGATTTATTTCCATTGTCCCCAGAAGGAAATACATGTCTTTTTTGAACACAAAACAGGACTGGACTCTGACACTCCAAGTTGCCCCTCTCTTCCCTTCTCCTTATTGAGGCTTCCTGTGTGTCTTTCCTCCTACTTTTATCTCTGTAGGTCCTTTAGATGTCTCTTTTGTCTTCTGTCTTTGACAATGTCTGTAATTGCAGTCTAATTTATTCACTTCCCTACTACTTACCCAGGTTCCTGAGTGGGTGTTAAAGATCAGACTACATTCTGGCTTGTCAGACTCTGTATAGGTGTCAAGTTTGAAGATGGCTTGGTTTATGTCTATGGGAGATGGAATCACATTCTATGTGACAGAAGGACTTAAATGTACCATTTTCCCATCTCTTTACTTGGAAAAGATGGCTATTGACTTAACTTCAACTTTCCCATGTAGAGTTGATCCAAAGTGGAGCAGATCCTATATTCACACAGTGGGCAGTCAGCAATAAGGCCAATTTAAATAGGAACAGTTATTTGACAGATTTTGTAATAGCTACCAGAACTCAGTCAGACCATAATTTCCTCATATCTTTGTAAAAGAACTCTGAAATTCCAAGTGATCAGAAGGTATCACTTTTTTTTGGCATGATCTGTAGGAGTCTACAACTTTCCTTCTTAGCATGTCATGGAAATGAAGTTTGTAAGCATAAATTAGTTGACAACTGTCAAAATAGTAAATAAATATTTCAAAGCTGGGCAGGATATATTGGACATTGTAGGCTTTGGTTTTGAGTTTATTTTTCAGTGAGTAGTTAGCAACCGTTGATAAATACAACTGGACCTTTCTGTTGGGAATGCAGACAAGGCATCATCATCTTCACACCAGTTCTCAGCGCGGTAACGCTGTGTTTGGAGTGAACCCAACAATTGCATTTGGTGGCGAAGGCAACAGATCTCTTGGTTCAGAACACTGGGAAAAAGAACGTGTTAAATTCCAGTTCTAGAGGCAGCATTTTTGTTTTCATTTCTACAAATTGTTCAAAATGTTCACACTGATCAATGCAGCTCTGTTCACTGCGGGTCCTACGTCTCCGAAACTCCTTCTCTTCTTCCCTGCCATTATAGGTAAAGTTAGCTTAGCCGTTGAGAAACTGTTACCTTAAAATTAAATCAAAGCATTTGATAATAGATAACAAGTAGGGGACTGTAAGCTTAGGACTGTGCTTCCCAAAGATTGAGTTTGTTAAAGTATCGGAATAAAGATACAGCATGTACAGCATAAACAATAGGGACATATTTTGTTTCACTGTTTTTATGAACTGTTATGTACACTTTATGATATTTTTAAAAAAAAATGTATATACGTGTTGTTATAAAAGCTTTATCCAAAATATTTCTTTTTTTCTTTTTGATAAAATGTCTAGTAAAGACAAAAGTACTTATTTCCATTCTTTCCATTTTTCCTGGCCCCTAGGAAACACAATTCTGTTTTGATGTAAATGAAGTACCTTCACACGCAATATTTTTATTACCTTTTTCTGTTATTGCATTATTTTTATTATTTCTAATTTTTAATATTAATAATTCCTGTTTACCAATTAATTCTGTCACAAGAATCGTCCCAACTCTGCATTTGTTCATAGATGTTTTCATTTGTACTTTACATTGACCAAGGAAAATATTTTCTAGCTGTTAAAATAGGAGGATAGTTAAGTAATTTCCACTCAAGGTACTTGAGCTTGTAAACTCATTGTGCAGCTTTTTTTCTGCCGTAGGAGTCTGAACTACCAAATCTAAACTTCATCTATATATCTGTGTATATTTAGTGCCAAGGTCAATAGAGCATCCTAAATGGGATTGGAGGACAAAACCGGAGAACCATGATTTTGATGAACTAAATCATATTCTTCAAGAGAGCAAAAAACTTGGAAAAGCCCTTGAGAATCTGTCTCGCAGTAAGTTGATTGATTTTAGTTTTTTAATGTGACCATGCAGCCTGAATTGTAATTTCAAAGTATATATCAAGAAGGTGGTCTTCCATTCAATGAAGACTTAAGTTCACTGACATCAGCAGTTACATCCCTGTTGATGAGGTTTACGGGATGTCTGAGAGAATTTACCAGCTGTCCTGATGACTGAAGCTACTTCCACTGCACCTCCTTATTTGTTATATTAGTTTTCTGCCAGTTTAGGGAGCTAAATTAGCTCATGAAGAGATCAACACCAGAGGCTGGTTTAAGGAAAATGTTAGGAATGTGCAGCAGTGAGACTGCTCCTTTGGGTGGCAGCAGTAAGATTGGATTAACTTTTGTGAAACCTTAACCTCATTGATGGAGATCGGACCTATCACTGAAAAACAATTACATATTTTGTCTCCTTGACCCCAATTAATTCCTTCCAGTTTTCAAAAGCAATTCAAATAAATATTTTAAAGCATCTCAAAAAAATACTCAAAAATATGGTAGCCAATTCCTTCGTAACAAAACTCAAGTATTATCCTTTAAAAGACATAGACAGGAACATTGTTGAAAAAATAGCATGCTCATGTAAGTAGTGGCTCTGAGATTTACTGGAATTACTGGATATGATAAGGAATATATTTTTTTTTTCTTTCCTATAGAAGAGAATTCTGAAGCACACTGGTGGGAGCAAACACTGCTAACAATTATCAAAGTATGAAAAGTGCTGCCTGCCATGGTACATGAAAACTAAGTATTGTGTGTTCTGGCAGACATTTAAATGAGTAGTATTTTCTTTCTCCTCTCATTAAACTTTATCCATGGCACTTCTTGATTCACTGGAGAAATTGCAGATGGTGAGGTCAGAAAGAGAGCTGAATGAAGAATGGAAGATCTGTTTTGTGGATAATTTTGAGATTCAGCATTTTTCCAAATTGTGTCAAAAACCCCAAACTAATTCGCGCAAATTCCCTCTCTCCCAAATGTTTTAGGCTGTTCACAACAATTTTATTCCAAGCAATTTTCATATTTATATTAATTATTGTGGGATAGTTACAGGGCTCTTTTCAGTCTATTTGTTTTGAAGGAGCTAAATCACATCCAATCAGGGTCTCTGATTCGCAGCCCCACCATTGCCTGACCGTGTTACTGTGATGGATTGCAAGTGTTGTTTTCAGGCCTTTGTCTTTTAGAGACTTGTAACCAAGCTTAACACAGATAGAGGAACATTATATTTTTTTTCCAGTTTCAGGAAGGGTTATTTATTCACTGTCTGGAGATACGAACCAATCAGATGTGAGAGTTCGGTAATAAAGGACTCAATCCACTCTTCAATCCGACATCGTCATCTTTCATTGTGAATTTTGTGTAGGATCCACCGAGCTCTGGCTTTCTTATACCTAAAATACAGCTTGCAGCATTCTATTCCTCTCTTTATCACAGAGTTTTCTAACTGGGGTGCAAAACACTGCAGTCCTGGGTCTTTCTGGGACCTTTTCTGGGTCCTACACTTGGACTGGAGGTGAATGTACCTGGTCAGTGTTGTTGGAGTCAGGTTTTCATAGAGTTATTTCCCAAATGAAACTTTCTTCACATTCTTCACTATTTCTTGCTAGTACTTGATGTTTTCTGATGATTTATCAAGGTAATACGGATTCCTAATTCTATCCCCCAGAGTGCTTTAAATCACTTGCAGCCTGATACGAATTTCACTTTTATGGATGTGCTCTTTATTTCTTCATCCAGATCATTAACGGAAATATTGTCAGACCTCTTCATGATTCCATTTCAGATCTGACAACCAGCCCTTGAAAGCTACTCAGTAAGTGTTTTTTTTTTTTGTCCCACTGGATGTTTATCTGCCTTGCAGTGATTTCACCTAGAATGTAATTCTCTAATTTGTTTACTGGAGTATCATCTAGGACAGTAAACAAAGTCGTCTTATAGCTGAAGTATTTTACATCTACTTCCTCCTCTTATCCACAACTCAGGTTTCCTAGTTGAGGCAGCAGTTAGACTGATTTGATGTGATTCATTCTTGATAAATTCTTGTTGGCTAGTTCTTATCACCTTTCCTATCCATTAGATGTTGATAAACTGGTTATTTAACAATTTTGTCAAATATTCTTTCTGCTGTTAGGTTTAGTCTTGCAGGTTAGTAGTTCCCCATGTCTTCCCTTTTTCATTTCCAAAGGAAGATACGGTATTTGCCCTTTTCTGTCCTCTCCATTCCTGAAAGAATGGATTAGAGATTTCTTCAGCTAGTTAGTTAAGTGCTCTAGAGTGAATTGCACAAGAGTCCGCCAACTTTAATATATCTAAGTCATCAGAATATCTTTCAGCTTTCTGCATCTGGCCTCCATTTTTTCCTCTTAAAATCACTACTGTTAGAGCATCTGGCCACAATTAATCTTTTTTGTAAAGACTGAAGCAGTGAGAGTATAGAAAACTGGGATTTCTTTCTATCATCTCTTATTTGCTTTCCTTCTCTTCGATGTCATAGTTCTGTATTTTACTTTGTCCTCCTTTCCTAGTGTATTTATAGTATCTTTCCTTGTGGCTTTTTTTGTTCTTTGATAGTTGTTACTCATTTTGCACTTTAGCCTTTTCAGTTCTATCATTTAAACACTTGCATCAGATTAATTCTGAGCTCTATGTCCTTGTTTCCAGTTTTTGTACTCCTCATTTTCAGATCACTTCAGGAAATAAATCTGTTCTGTCCTGTGATTTCTTATGTGTTAGGATGATAGAAAAATTCAAAATGAAAAAACTGAAAAATCTGGAAAAAGAAGAAAAGGTATAATTTTGAAAACAAATGTGGTTTTATTGTTCTCCCAGAAGTAGAGTACAGGTTGCCTATAGAAAATATCTTAAAGGGTTTCAGTGAATAGACACATCTAGAACTTTAAAAGCATAAAACACATGAAACTCATTCCGTGCTGTACCCAAACAAGTGTCCCATGGGAATTTTACGAAGGCCATGACAAGGTCCCGTAGCTGACTTCTCCAGTCTTAATGCTTCTTTTGGGCAGGCTAGTCAGTGCTTTTGATTCTACAAGCGTATCCATAAAGCTTAGGATATCCATAAAGCTAGGATGCTCCATTGGATACTAATCTTGTTTCAAGGTGGTATGGGACAGGCGCCTGGCTCAACAAGTATGCAAATGATCACAGTGCACTATCGACGTTTTTTTGACAGTACCCTCTTATTTCATTCCTCAGTATTTTAACAGGGAAGAGTGCCACATAAAACCAGATGTTTGAAGTTAAAAGAATTTTTCCATCAAGTTGTGGAGTTAATTTCCATGTTTAAAGATAAGCTTTGGATCTTGTAATGAGTTTCCAGAACTTCGTTGCCTGCTATGCCGCTGATGTGGCCTCTGAATTAAACTCTAGTTTCTATTGCTTCATTCACTATGCAGCCTAGATACCTGCTTTGAGAGAAACCTGTGCACTTCACACAACATTAGAACCACCTGAAAGCTTTGGAAGGTGAGATTCAGGCACTTGGATGTCTGGTCTCTCCTATGTTCAGTCCTCCTAGTGATTAAAAGTGAAATTCCTTCTATTTGGAGCCTCCATCCTGAGCCCCATCAAGATGATGTGTAATTCTGTGCTGCAGTAGGTCTGAGGAACCAAAAGTGACTTCACGCTCAACGTTAAAAGTGTCTCATGAGTTTTGAGAGACTGGAGAAAAGTATTGCCATAATGATGGTCCAAGTGCTTTGGAGGATGGTGTTTTAAGTGTACCATTTTCCAGAGGCCTACTCATGTGGGAAACCTGGGTGGCGGTTGCTTCTCCAATCAGTTGTGTGTCATTGAAGTGGATTTTGAACTATCAAGTCAACTGTTTAGGGGAGACTTTGATTTATGAAGCAGCATACAGGAATATACTGCATTTCCCTTGTGTATGTTTTGTTTGCTTCGATTGCAAGGTCTCTCATCTTTATTGCTGTCATCCTTCTCCCTTGGCTGATCATAAGTAAGGAAAGTTCCATGCTGTTCCAAATGTATGCTCTTGTATTTCCCCTTCTGGCCTGTTTGCCTTTTAAAGAGAGTTAAAATCTCCTGTATAGCTAAGGATCTTGCTCCTGAATATATCTGTCTTAACCACCCACCTTCTAAGGATGGAAATATAGATAACGAGATGGAAAACAGTGAATTATGAGTGTTTTGAGTGGGAAAAATGAGGACTAAGTCAACCAGAACTTGTTGCAAGGGAGATATGAAATCTGCCTGCTTTGTCAACAACTTTACATATTTATATGAACAGTTAAGGATTACAGTGTGTATTGAAATTGTGTATGTATAGGATGTTTCAATTTACACATGGTAACAGCACTCGATGAGACAGTGTTCTACTGTGAGACAGGTACTTTTTCATAATTACACGTAGCCTTTAACAGAGATAACCAATGTTTTGTTAGTAATGGTTGAACCCTTGTTAAGGCCAGGTACATACTCAAATCAGTGGGGAAGAAAGAAGTTTATCACCCTTTGAATTCAATAGACATTCTAAGGTCAGAAAATGATAGTAAGTTAACATTAACCAAAGCTATTTGGAAACCCATCCAAGTCAATTAATTGGAGGGAATCCCAGAAATAAAGCTATCTAGCTATAACCAATAGGAAAAAAAAGTACTCTTTTGTTTCTTAATTTGAAGGGCAGTAATCAATCAATAAATAATTAGTAAATAAGAGAGCCATCTGCAAGCTAGTAGGAAATTTTGCTGGAAACCAATAAAGAATCATAGAATCACAGAATGGTTGAGGTTGCAAGAGGCCTCTGGAGGTCATCTGGTCTGACCCTCCTGCTCAGGAAGGGCCACCTAGAGCTAATTGTCCAGGACTATATCCATGGCTCTTGAATCTCTAAGAATGAAGGATCTCAGTTCCTCCAGAGTATCTCAAACAGTTACTTCTTGTGATGTTAGAATCAGTTGATACTGTTCATGCATAGCTTTAGAAAGACAAGCATGATATTATCCCTTTAAGAAAAAGATAAAGCAGTGAAATGTAAAAGCGTATGTTCTGTTTATCTTTTACAGGGAAGAAGATAAGCAACAAGAGTAAGTCTCTCATAACAATAAGGGTAGAACTAGTTCAAAAAAAGATCAGAATATGTTAACAAACCACTAAAATCACATCCTCGCTTTTGTGGATGAACCCGCGAGTATGTGGGATGTGAGAAGTTTAATATATACATCCTGAACTACTTCAATGCATTTAGCAGTCTCTGAGACACACGAGTATGGGGTTTCATTTATAAGCATCTACACTGTAGGAAACTACTAATGATTTCCATTCTGGTTATGGAAGATGTACTTGAATGGAACGTCACTAACATTTATCCGAGACTCTGAATTTTCCCATTGAAACCAGGCATTTCTGATGCTGATGGTATAACTGCAAATGCACTCCTGCATGTCATGCAACTAGACTTTATCAATCACCTCATGAGGGGTGTTGTTTTGAGACATAATACTTTATTATTTTTTTTTGTCATACACAGTTGTTGGTCTGAAATGGACCTTATTCTGTAAAAATGACTTATCCATGATCGGATGAGCATCAAGCCCTACGTTTGTTCTTCTAATTGAACCACAAAACTAGTCATCACTATTCTGGAGAGGATTTTTCCTTTCTTCTGTTCAGGCTGAACTTTAAAATCGTGTTATTCTTGTGTGAGATCAATGTTTGTGATTTATTTTGAGATCGACATTTTTAGATAAGCTCAATCAAACCTTTAAGGAAGATAATTTTATCTCGGTACTGCAGCTGTTATCCGATACTGCCTTTGCTCATAAAATCCATTTGCTTTTAGTGTGATGTATGAGTAATAATACAAAATAATGGTATATTCTAAGATTGAAACAGGAAGAATGTGAACATAATTATTGCTATTCAATTATAAAGTGGGGCTTATATGTCCAGGAGATCACTGTTACTTCAGTTATGGATATCTTT
Organism: Bartramia longicauda; assembly: GCA_028566575.1. NCBI lineage: Eukaryota > Metazoa > Chordata > Aves > Charadriiformes > Scolopacidae > Bartramia > Bartramia longicauda. Next base: position 126,295,856 of record JAOXNH010000012.1, read on the forward strand.
TTCCTACAGATGTTAAATTTTTAATTATCTTTCTGTAGGTATTTGCCATTCTGATCTAGCCTACTCTGAGTTCCAGGACTAAAGTATCTTTTTGAGTTACAGCGTCCTTTTCTGGAACAGTTTTTGGCTTGCTGAAGATTTTCTGAATGCTGTTGCAGAACTGGGGTTTGTGTGGCTGTCATCTCAGATACGGTACCTCCTAGTTCTTAGCAGAAAAGGCTTGTTATTCAGGAGGCTGTAGAAGGGTGAGCTCCAACTCTGTCCTTGTCTACTGCCCACCTTAACCAACCAACTGCAGGGTACACCTTTCCCTGAAATCAAGAGTTCCGAAAGATTCTGCAGTGTTTGATTATTCTTTTCTGAGCTGACCTTGGCCTAAGAGAGTTTCTGGGACATAACATTTGGTGGGTTCTTTGTGTGTTCTTTCTTTCTGTTTGCCTAATTCATTACTCACCAAACCTAACCCTGGATTCTCCATTGAAGTATCTCAGAAATTTGGATATAGAAGTGCTGCAAGTCTAAAGCACTAATTATTTATCCTAATTCAAGATGTATACCACTACAGAAACCTGATACATAGTTATTTAATAATATAAGGACATATGCCCCTCATTGGCAAGACCTCTGAGGTTTCAATTCAACATGCCTTCAGAGAAAATCTCTCAGCTACTACTGGAGGAAATATGTTTAATTTTGGAGGTTGTAAAATGACTCAATGTAAGTAAAGGAAATAATATAAGAATGTCTGTTATGGCAGTCAATGACAAATCTATTATAAATTTCCTATACAGAAATGGCTGAGCTGGTTTAGCTCTTGTGTACGTATTTTCTAGGGGAAACGCTTTGTTTGGTACAACCAGAGCATTTTATGCCCTTTATAATCCAAGGATGGTGTGAAATGACTAATTTCAATTTAAACTTGTGTTTAATACGTGGTACAAACAGGCACAGGGTCTGGAATTTACTATGCTGCCACCTGGGGTATTGCATGAGATTTTGCCATGGGAAATGCAAGTACATCTGAGATGGCCTATCCCACCAGTGAGGGAATATGTGCTTTCCTGGATTTGCAATGGATAGCAGAATGCACTGGGACAATTAACTGCCGGGCAGGTGGTACATGATTTGGTATTCCTGTGTTCATGCTCAAAGCTGCAGTATTAATGATGGTAGAACAATAACGCTGTGTCTGGCCTGGAGTTTGTTACAGAACGTATGATGCACTATAAGGTTGAAAGTCCAGCCATCCACAAGTTCCCTGGCCTAGACTGATCCTGAAACTGAATTTTTTCAAGTTCGTTAGAGTTGTATTGGGGTTGTCTTAGTGCGTCTAAATTCTGGATGTCAAAACCTGTCTGTCAAATCCAGAAGGCTTTGTTTGCCAAGTAGGAAAAGTAGCTATTGGGAGCTCTGTGGCCATCTTCTGGACGTTTAGGAAAGTGCATAAGCTGTTTGCTCCCATTGAGCTGGATAATGGTTGTCTGGCAGGTGTTAAAGCAGTAGCATTTTATTTTCTTATGACTACATACACATCAGACTTGTCAGAGGTGCATTTAGAAAAATGAAAGTCTTAAAAAAAGGTCAAGTAATTTTCATTTTGTGTTACCTCTACTTAAGGACAACAAATAAAAGCAAAAAGTGGTAGATGTCTCTGAAGTTTCATTCTTATGAGAACACCTGTTCTGTAATTTCAGGTGTGTATGGTGTATGAAAAAATTGCAAGTTTTTAAGCTCTTTGGGAATAATGCAGCAGACAGGGATTTTATGACTGGCCATTTCAAAAACACCTGAACTCGTACGGTAGCTGCTATTTTGAAAATTAATTTTATGCTGGTGAATTGAGAGCATCAAAGTATAAAAAATCATTCTTCATAGAGGAATAATAGCACTGAGTGGAGAGGCATTAGGTACTGGATTAATTGTATTTTTTTGCAGGAGAGCAGCAACAAATAAAACTTTTCTGTTAAGAACTGCATACGAAAGAGCTGGGCATTTTTTAGACTAACAGAACTCACATTCACTTTTCTTTTGAAAGTAAGATAATTTTCTGGTAAGCTAGAAATTAAGCAGAATGTCCTAAGCAAGAAGTCTTATCTTTACTGTGGAAAGTATTCATTCTAGACTCAGAAGAGACTTTACTTCATTTAAACATGGTGCAGATACAAGTTAGGAGGTGGCTTTTTCATCAAAGAAGATGCTATAACACTGTCATGGTCATCGTCTTTATTTCCACATTCTTACCATTGTGCTGCTGCAGATTGCCAAAGGGATAGAAGACTGGGAACAGAAATCTAAGATAACCGTGTAAAGAATCATAGAATCATAGAATGTTTCAGGTTGGAAGGGACCTTAAAGATCATCCAGTTCCAACCCCCTGCCCTGGGCAGGGAAACCTCCTACCAGACCAGGTTGCTCAAAGCCCCATCCAGCCTGGCCTTGAACCCCTCCAGGGATGGGGCAGCCACAGC
>JAOXNH010000012.1:126380064-126391588 GCA_028566575.1 Bartramia longicauda
AGAGGGAGCAGGGTCAGTACAGCTGGCAGATGCCCTCCACTGCTGAGTGCCTTCATCAGACTTCAAACTCTCACCCAAAGCCTACCAGTTTCCCGGTGGATGACTTAAATTCACTTTGGTTTTCTTTGTGTGGGTAACACATGCTTTCTTTAAACTCACACTGAGGAATTGTGTGATATTTTTATTTTTGATTATTTTTTTCTTTTTTTTCTTTACTGAAGTCTTCAAGTAAGAAATTCAGAGCAAGCCAGAATAGCTGACAGTGTTCTTTCATACTGCTAGACAGTCTGGCCAGACCCGACTCGAAAGCTGTGTCCCATCATCTCGCTATGTACTTAGCTTTCTCTCACCCTTGAAATAACTTCAAATTGGGAAGTGGGATCGGAAGTTCCCACCTCAGAGGGTGGGCAGCATTTAGTTTTGAAGCAGAACAGGGTAAGGGCTATTACATACTCTGTTGGGATGGAATCAGCTGAGAAGGAAAGGAGGCAAAAGAAGCATTAAAAGGCAGGGAGAGTTTTTCTCAGGGGTTGGTAGCTAATTGGAGTGGGGTTTGTATAAAGTTATCATCTGGCAGTGGCAGCTCGGCCTTACAACAACACGTTAAGTGATAAAGTTTGTTGTTTTTTTTTTTAATACCACAAATAAGGTAAAACCTATATGAAAACCTTGTAAATGTGTAATTTTTGTTGACACTTTTGTCTTAGTATCAAATGAAGTTTTTTCCCAGATTGAATTTCTTCTTTAGAGAATGCATTTCTCCATAGTAATTCGAGTCTTTTAGCAGCAAATCTTGGCAGCTGTTATCCAATAAGTAAATTTATCTGCTGTTGTTCTATTTTAAGGTTTATTAATTTTTAAAAACAGAAAAGAAAGGTGCAGGGAATGCTTTTTTCCTCCAAGACACAAATACACATGGCTAAATTGAAGACAAGGAGTTCATGTGCAATGCCTCTGTTACCCAAATGCCACTTTTTAGGTGGTTATACTTTCCAAATATTGTAGGAGCAGAACAGATGTAAGAAAGGTGATGCAGGAAGAATGCTAAACAAGAAATTCCACCTGTACTCTGCAGCTGCTGTACATTGGGAAGAGGGATGTATGTGGCAGGGGAGCACCCAGGAGCTGTTGGGGAACTGGGAGGAAAGGCTGGCCCAGTGGAGAACAAACCTACTGCTGGGGTGGGTGTTATAGTTCCCGTGAGGACTATGGAGGTTCACAGAATGGTGAGGGTTGGAAGGGACCTCTGGAGATCAACCAGTCAAAACCCCTGCCAGAGCAGGGTCACCCAGAGCAGGTTGCACAGGAACGTGTCCAGGAGGGTTTGAATGTCTCCAAAGAAGGAGACTCCACCACCTCTCTGGGCAGCCTCTTACAGGGCTCTGCCACCCGCACAGGAAAGAAGTTTTTCCACATGTTCAGATGGAACTTCCTGTGTTCCAGCTTGTGTCCATGACCCCTTGTCCTGTCACCAAGCACCACTGAGAAGAGCCTGACCCCATCTTCTTGCCCCCCTCCCCCTTCCTTTAGATCTTTATAAACATTGATGAGGTATCCTCTCAGTCTTCTCTTCTCCAGGCCAAACAGCCCCAGGTGCCCCTCCTTACACTTTTCATCTCCTCTGGCGTGGGCTTTGCCCATGCGATTCAGTCCTTCAGGAAAAAAAATCTACTCTGTTGTGGATTCTCCATGGGCCTCAGTCTCTCCAGGACATATCCACATGCTCTGGTATGGGTCCTCCATGTAGACATCAGCTCTGGTGTGTGCTCCTCACCATGGACTGCAGGGGAGTATCTGTTCCTCTGACCTTGCTGTTTTGGTTACTAGACAATCTGGGATGATGTGATTGAAACACAGATGTTGGCTTTTCAGCAAAACTACCCTTTTCATTAGGACAATGTTGTAAGTAGGGTGTGTAGTCAGAGATAACACCCTTCGATGTCTTATCTGTGGAATATGATTCCAAATGTTTTCATTCCATTTTTCCACAATTTAGATTGCAAGGAGATAATTTGGCAGAAAGGCCAGAAGATGTCTCCATGGTATCTCAAACATCTGAGCCAGCAGTGCCAGACTCTGATGGTAAGTTGTATAAATATTTGCTGCTCATAAAAAAAACCCCAAACCCCAACATCTTGAATTTAAGAGTTGGGGTTATGTCTGTAAAAGTAAACATTTCCAGAGGATGTTCCTGGGCATTTGAACTCAACTGTTTACATGTCAAACCCAGTAGAAGAACCTGTAATGTGATATTTTTGTCATGTCCAGTTAGCACTCCAGAATAATTCCTAGGCATATTTTGGGAGCTGCCTTGGGGCAGAATTCATTCTTAGTAGACAGTTTATATGTTAGCACACTATTTTGGATGTCAAATAGCTTAATAGCTTAGACATTGGCTGTTCCTTGCCAGTTGGTCTCTATGCCAGAGAATGGTCTTTGAAATATTTAATTTAATAACAAATGCATCCACAGGATGCAAACAATATACAGTAAAAATAAAAAGTTACAGAATTTCTCCCCTGTTTTTAAATTAAGTATCAGAAATACTTCTCTGGTCTCTCCAAGCACTGCTGACTAGAATCAAAACACAATAAAAAGGAGTTTATACAATAGCTCTGAAGAACATTTTTTTTCTCCTCATACAAACATAATCATACATTACACTAATCTGCAGTCAGGACACTCAGCCTTACTTCAATTTCTGCTCTGATTTTTGAACAGAAAAACACCTGAAAACCAATGAAAAAGGCACTTCCTAAGGGAATATCTTGCCAGAGAATGCCCTGCTTTCCTATGAAAGATTAAGTTGATGAAGGTTAACTTTATCTTAGCTGTCAATGGAATGGAGACAGAAGGGAATAGAGGTTTGGACAGAGAATCTGCAGAGATAAATCTTTCAATCCCTTCCTTTACTGTTGGGCTGAAACCGCTGAGTCTATGAGTTGGAAGATTTGATTTGCAGTTTAGTCTTTAGCAGCCACAGACAAGTTAGTTTTGTTGATTAATTAATGCAAAACAAATCAGACCTAACTTTTGTTTTTAATTATCCTACTAATTGTCTGCTATTCAGTGCTATTAGGTGTGCTATTAAGTATGATGGCAACCTGAGCTTTGACTCATTTCTCTTGCCTCATTTGTAAACCAATGTATGTCAGCGTTAGTAACTAGTATGTCCTTAAAGATAATTTTTTCCAAACCGGTTTTGTGAGAATGCATGGCTTCATGCAGTCATGCCATTTGTTTTTCCTTTCACCTGCCATTGATCACTTTATTTAAAAAAAAATTAATAGGGGACTCGGCATCTATTTTGAGATATTCTTACAAGCTTGATGAAGATGGTCTGCAGGAGAGACCCAGACTGATGACTGCAGTCAAGCCATGTGAAAAGAAGGCAAAATTCTTCTGTTGTGAGAGTCATCCCCAGGAAGGGAGATGGTGGTGGCTTGTTTGGGATGCGTAAAGGGATATGCGAGCATGAGATTATTGCAGCAGAAACAAGTAGAGTCTTTGGTAAGACAAGACATACATGTAGGAAAAAGTTCTATATTTACTGAAACAATTTGGTTGGACCACTTTATATGCTTCTGGAGATTCTGTAGTCAGTATGGATATAGAGAAGATGGAGAAAGCATTCCCTAAAGAACCACCTCCCATAAAAAATATAGGTTAGGTAGGTGGGGCAATGACATTCACGTTGGTATAAACACATCTATCTCGTGTCTGCAAATACAAATGAACCTGTTAGTCATATAGCTAGAAAATAGCACAACCCTTAGGGAAAAAGGACTGAGGTCAACAGTGAGGTACTGCCAAATTTCTGTCAAGAGGCGCTCTCAGAAATGTTCAGCCTTTCAAAATATTTTTTTTTTTTCTTCCTAAGATCTTGGCTAGTAATACATTTTGCTTTGAAAAAAGCTCAGCTGGATTTTACAAGTAGGCACAGACTAGAAAAAGGCACAGAACTCAGGCAAATGCACGTTTTATCAGTCCTTCCTACAAATGCAGACCATTACTTGTTTTCTGTTTGACATTTATTTCCAATGAATATTATGTATGAGAGGAAGATGATAAAAGAGACTCCTAAAAATGTTGTTAGAAAACCCTAAGTAACCAAGGCACCATGTTGCACCGAATTGTTGGTTATGTCCTCTTGAGAATGTGTTATATCATGAAAAAGTGACTAACGGGCTTCACGTACCAGGTTTATTTGATTGTATTTGCTGCTCTTACTCATCAGTACCGATGACCTTACTGAGAGAAAACTGTGCGTTGGGAAGTGCTGATGTAAACCATTTGTTCAAGAAAACACAAGCAAGGTGCTGATGTACAGCAAAGTTGAGGGTAGCTTTCTTTGGATAATGATCTGTTTCTGGGTTAGTGGGAAATTGTTAAGTTGTTAGATCTGGAGCATCTCTCTTGTGGATTTTGGATGAACTAGGTTCAGAAGTAATTGGCAGCACATTTGATCTAACAGCCCTTATAAATAAGCCTTACTAAAGCAATTCCACCTAATAAAGCCAAAGTAATAGCTTATGTAAAAAGATCATCTGCAGCACCAGGCACTGCACCGACCACTGGCAATCTGGATCTGGTTCTAATTAACCACAACGCTGATTTCCCTCTAGTATAATCCTGCTGAATTGGACAGAGTTGTGTTAGATCTAAGTAGTGAAAATGAGAGATGGGAATGAGGTCTCAAGATTGGAGAACACAAGATGCTTTAACGCTGCAGTTTCTTTTTACTGTCTTCAACTCTACCCCTCAAAACTGTTTCTCTTTCCCATTGGACCACTTCACAGGAAAGAACTAAGGGAAGAATTTAATAGCCAGGTTCTTGATTTTGATTAAAAGAAGCAGCTTCTGTGACCACACAGCAAATTTCCCCTGTAGATGGCAAGCCTGTCAGGTCAGTCTGCTGGAGCAGTCCTCCATTAAGCCTTGCTCTTGTTCTGTACAGATAAATGGGGAGAAAGGGGGATGCTTCGGAAGAGATGCTGCAACAGGATCGATGCAGTAACATATCTGCATCTGTCAACCCCCAGTCTGTTTTTCAGGTTGGGGGGATTGTAGAGGTCATCTACTACTGTGCTTTTTTTTTTTAAAAAAAATTGTATATTAAGAAATAATACCACTAAAGGGTAATCATTCATTTAATCCCAGTTGCCTATAAGTACCATAGGACCTTGTATCACTTGTTTCAGTCTCTTTTGCTGAAAAAGACCTTCCCCTTTGAGTGATGGCCACGATACAAGGCAGGAAGACATCATTGCAAATAAGATCTTTGCCGTCAGTGCATTCTTGTAGAGGAAAGCTTAAAATTCAATAACTTACTAGGGAGTAAACTCTTAATACTGGAGAAATGAAAAGTGTAGCACTTCTGTCCGGGAAAAGCTGTTTGTAAAGTGAGTTACTTTGCAGTGCAGTGGCAACTCCATGTATTTCTGAGGTGTGGGCAAAGACTTGTTTCTTTTGTGGCTCCACCTGGAATGATATAATTGATCTGAGATTGATAGATTGTATGGTACTGTGCCACAGTGTGTACGTGTGGTATTTCCTCTTCTATTGTGTTATTAGATCTACAGATTAGGCTGTGCTATATAATATTTAGTTTGCTAAATAAATTTTACCAAGCAAATTTCACACCAGTAGCTCATTCTCTATCAAACAGGAGTCACTGCTTTTTATTATTTCAATTAGCCAGCTCCTGTTTGAAGAAACTTGAAAAGACTAGGATGTATAGCTTCTACTTTTTTTTTTTTCCTTTACAGTGACAATATAGTAGAAAATTCAAAACAGGCATTTGAATGTAGAGGAAAAATTTGGAACTGGGGATGTTCCATAGAAATAGGAATGTATGAAATACATAATGCTATTCTAGATAGAACTGCATGAGCAGGGTAAAAAGATTAATAAGGATGCAAATACATGGGAATTTGTGCTGAGAACTAGATATGGCAGTGGCAAAAATGTGTCATCATCTCCCACTTCCTGCACGGTTCTCTGACCACAACTTTGCATCAGCATCACCTCTTCTTCCTCTGCTTTCCTTTGCGTTTGCAATGAATGTGGTAACCGCCATTGCCGTAGTTCAGTGTAGGTCTGACTTTATAATTGTCTGAGATGTTTAACGAAACAGAATACTTTGGAAAGGTGAGGACCTCCCTGTGAAGTGTCTGAATAGCAACAGAACCTGGAGAAGACCAGGGCATCTTCTTTTCTTTGGCTGCTTATGCACAGCATCTAAGTGCCCAGCAGACTGTCAGGCAAATTGTGAAACTCCATAGCATCCGACTTGGAAATCACTTTCTCTGACATAGATATATAAATTCTGTTGTAAATCGTTAACATACGTGTCAAAGAGGCATTCTAGGCTTCTCACCAAGCCATGTTGTTTTACAAACGTGACAGTAAGGGCAAAAATTACAGCTTGCATAGCTTTTAAACATTGCCTAAAATGAGCAGAACTTCTTACTTCAAGGATTTTAACTATATTCTAATTAGTTTAACAGAATTAATTCATTTTAATTTTGTTGATTTTATTGAAGCTGACAATCCACTACTCACTTGTGTAAAGGACAAAAATATTTAGTTTTAATAGTAAAAATAATAAATAACCTATGAGATGTCTTGGTAGCTGAAGGAAGCTTGCTTATCATTCTAATTGTGTTAGAGACACCGTTCCACATTGCATTAAGCTTATAAATTAAAATCAGACATAAAATTAGACATAAATTAAAATCAGACATAAATTTAAGTCCATTGAAGTGTAACTGAAAAGCAGTGCATTTACAGTAGCCACATTTACCTTCCCAGCAGTTAATTTATAGGCATTTTATTTTGAAAGTGACTAATGCTTACTTAATTAGAGTGATTTACTTCTCTTCTACCTCTTTGGAACAGCTCAGGTACTTGGGGTTGAAACACTTACAGAAGATATTGATGAATTTCAGAGTGCCTCTCAAGTGGCAGGATCCGTAAGTATCTTCCCTTATGGATAATCCTGTAATTTTTGAAAATAGTTTGATAAAAATTACATTTTGCATAAAGGTAAAAGTTGTGCTTAACAGCACTGTTATCCTAGAGAGAAGAAAACTGAATGTGCCTAACCCATCTGATTTTTCAGTTCTCTGGCTGTTTTAATTTTTTTGATTCTAGGAAGGGTGATATTTTGAAGCAAATTATTATAATCTCATACAAAACCATATGTTGTTGGATTTACATGTATAATTTTCTCTGAAACTACAGTCATTTTATACCGTGTCTCTATGTTCTTAAAGGTTAGTCAAATATCCATTTTAATAGATAATATTCAATTTTACAAAATTAAGAGAATGAAATAATGAAATCTCTAAATTTCATTATGAAATATGACATTATAATATCTCAACTATAATTTAGCTTTTTGGTAACGTTTACTTGGAAACTAATCAACAACAGGTGTCTATTTAAAATGTATGGCTAATTTATATATATATTTTTTTAAAGGATGCAATGTTATGCTTGGTAGTATTTTCATCAGTTCTTTTATTTTGAAATTTAAGAAAAACCTTCCAGATTTGGAGTTTGCAGAAGATGTAACAAGCAATAACATTTTTTCTTCTGAAGTTATATAATCAGAATTTTGGCACTACTTGTATTGCTTCAGAAATTTGAATATAGGTTAAGGAAGGGATTGCTTTTTTCCTAAGGCAAATAATGGCAACAGTTGTTTGTTTTTGCAAAATCTTAGCTCTAAGAGGACACATTAATTCCTGTTCAACAGTAGCAATACTGGTTTTACAGCACTCTTTAGTGTTGATAATTGTTAGTGAAAAGAAGGGCTCAATATTTGTTAGCTGGGGAAAAATGGACAGTAATAAAAGAAAAATGGCAATGCAGACTGATCCTGCAGTCTTTCAGATAACTGATGAAGTACTACTACTGATTAGGCTAAATAAAACTGAACATACTGAAATTTCCAACCAGGGTTATCAAAGCAGGTGGCGGATGTGGAATTCCAGATCAAGCCTGGAGTGCAAGAACCTCACAGAGGTTGGGCAGATATTGGGCAAAAGGAGTAAGGAGCAGAACTTTTGTTGCTCTTGCTTTGACCTTCTTTCTCAAGCCTCCTTTCTGTTTGACACCAGTGAACAGAGAGGTGTAATAAAACTTGCAGCAGTTTCTGAACCCACGTTTTTCTTACTGATTTGGACCCGCAGCTACCAGCTTTTGATTTTTCAGTCCTGCAGACGTGTGGCATAGGGAAAGAACAACAGATACATTGAATTACATGGAGAAATAAAGACACAAGGAAAATGAAAGATGATTGTGTTTATTAGCAAAATCTTGCTGCAGAAATATACAGCCTTCAACAGAGTATTTTTAGATAGGTGCTTTGGGTGTGTATGGTTATGAACAGACAATATGTACATGTGGCATTTGATGCTTTGTGAGTTCTATTGCTATTTCAGAATTATTAACATTTGCTAGTTGCTATAGCTTATTCAGAATAATTGTTATTAATTGTTATTCAGGATAATATTCAGCTACCCAACACTGTATGTTTGTCTGCAGCTGTATCTCCTTAAAACAAAAAAAGAAGGATGCAACTGTTGTTGTTTTAGGGCTCAAAAGGAATAAAGATCTGTTCCGGGGTCCCCTAGTAACTTCCAGTAAGACTTATTCTTTGACAATCTTGACCTATAAAATACAGAGGTAAAACTGACGTTCCTCGTAGGAAGGCTGTGAAGATAAATGCATTCTTGCCATGGATTCCCACAAATCATTCAAACCAGTAAGAAATACGCCTGTAAAATCACTTCAGAATTGATACCAAAATACATTCTCGTGACTTGAAATGATTTTCAGATATTATAGGAGACATGGGATACTATATGAGATACAAGACGAAGGAAAAACAGAATAAATATGATGTTGATCAGACATTTCTCATAAATTGAACAAATTGGTTCATGGCATTCACTCAAATGTGCATATTACATGTTAAAATTCCTGATCTGGTTCAAGGTGTGCCGTGTTTAATACTGGTACTGCATCCTAATAGGGTAATTTGAGTCTGTTGCTACTTAAATGGATCATTATCATAAATTTCTCTCTACTCGTGTATATTTGACAAATTTTCCTTCAAAGTGCCTTGGCCTTCAGAGGAGAAGTGTTTTAAGAAAAATTGTGGGATAAAGCAGCAAGAATTATGCATAAGGCTCTTTAGAAAAAGAGCTGTGTGGGTTCTTTTTTGATATCCCGTGTGTAAATCCACACGGAAGATCTGTGATGTGGAGACTAAAGAAATCTGGATGCCAGTACTTAGAAGAGAGAGGCAGCATCTATGTCTATAACATGGTTCTTGTAATTTATACTATGGTTACACGATGATTTTCTTGTAAAGTTGTATATGTTTACTGTTCTATTTCCAAAGAATCTGGAAAATTTTGTAATTGGACCTTTTCCCTTTAAACCTTTTTTCATAGAATCTTTTGCTACGCTTCATTTTTCACAAAGAAAGCTGATATTTGAAAAATTGATAATTTACATTTTCAGTGCTGCTGCACAATCCCAAGCAAGGCGGACTGAGTGAATAAACCTAGGACCTAGGGAAAAGCAGTTCCAAGTATTTACAGGAATCTCCACTCTTCCCAAGTGTTTTGCAAGGATCCAAAGTGGAAGCAAGCATTCAAAACATCCTTAGAAATCCTAGTTTACCGCAGGGCTCATTTTCTGACAAATATTTAATGTAACAAAAAGTGCTAGGCAAAATGGATAGGGTTTGGGGGGGATGTTTGCAGTGTGGTTAACTCAGAGTCCTCTTTTACTTTATGTTTATGTAAATAAGTTTTATAAATATTTGGCTAGCAAGCTTTAAGAAAACAACAAAGCGATACTCAGAAAAAATGAGGTGGGCTAGAATTCTGACAGAAATGGACAAGTAAGGTATCAGGAGAAGTTATTAAATTTATACTAACAGAAGGAAAAAAGGGCACATTCACTGGGCAATTCACATTGAGTAGCCTTTGCCTTCCCTCCGAGTTGCTTCTTTTACCACCTGGATCTAACAGGACTCGCGCTCATTGGGCCTTTTATATGAATCTTTGCCTTCACTCATTAGCCTTGCACAGAAAAAGATATATTTTCCACTGCAAATTATCCATGTAAAGCAAAGCATCCAAGTGTAACAGAAACTGTAGGGGAGAGAAAAAAAAAAAGAAAAAAAAAGGTTGTTCAACTGCAAAAGGCACTTCTGCATGAGTTTGGCTTGGGTTTTTGTGGGAAAAATGCTCTAACGAATTGTTTTATAAAGGTATTTTGTTTTAAATAAATTTTATTCTGTTTTCTCTACTGCTTTGAAAATTTTCAGTTGCTTTCCTAGAAGGAATACACACATATGGGGTTTTGGTGATAAATACAGAAATTCCTCAATGGTAATTCAAGTTGTGAAAATACTTGAGGCTTCATGCACAAGGAAAAATTAAGCTTTTAATTCTTGCTATCAATATATGTTGAATGCATCCATATCCCAGTGATAAATGATTTAAATTGTAATTGTTAGAAATTTTCTTAGTTTTTCCCACTATTTTTCCTGGAAACAATGGTGAGAAGTAACATAATCACTTGGACAATTTTGAGTGTAGTCAACAGCTCTAAATCACCCAAACTCCCATATTTAACTAAATTGATAAATTAATTTCTGGATTGTGGTCACTTCTTAGCATTTAGCAGGTTAGTCATTAAAATAAGTATTTTAAGGTTCCACTGCCACATCAGGAACAATAGGAGTATGCCTGTGAGGTAGTATGTAATATAAAGGTCATATTTATTTATACACACAAAATTAGTGTGTTCTGATACAAAAGTTTTCCAGTCCAAGTTGACTTTTTTAAGTATCTGGAAATTCAGGCACATAAAGTTAAAATTTTAAATTTTAAATCTTCTTTAAAAATAATTAAAACATCTAATATTAGAATACTGCAACTCTTCCACAGCCAGTCCAAAAAACCCTGCCAATGTGTAAGTTTAATTGCTATCAGCTAAATTAACAATACAAGATATTTGAAGAACATAATATCAAGGTTCTTGGGAATATCAACAGGGATATTTCCTGCAAGAAGATAAACAAGTAGTTTGAATTACATACCTTGAACCTCTTTGGTTGAGAACTCCTCTATGTAAAGAAAAAGACAAAAAACCCCTCCATTAAATGGACATAGCATTTTGTACATACAGCTGCAAAATGATTATTTCTTACTTTTAAAATTCTCTTTGACTTTGGAGAGCACCTGAAGTACTTAAAACTTTTTTTTCCACTGCTTACCTGCTGATATTCTTTTTGCTGATATCACGTTGCGTATTACAAAACTTGAAGCCCCCCTGGGTGCTTGCCAGACCCCTGCGATGCATCTCCCTGCCCGCATCCTCAGGGATAAGGACAGCTTCCAGAAAGGCTCCTGCTCCTCACAAATTCAGTTTATTAGCCCCACTGGCAGGCGTTGCATGCAGTGTGTGGTTATTGCTTCCAAAGAGACCTTTCATG
>JAOXNH010000012.1:126404629-126421854 GCA_028566575.1 Bartramia longicauda
GATTTTCTCTGCACGGCTTCAGGTTGTCAGTTGCATTAGAGAAAAATCAGTGAGTTTTAAACCAGAGAGAAGCAGAAAGTGATTTTCTGTCTTTCTTTTCCTCTTTCTTTGTGTGTGTGTGCACAGATATTGAAAAGGACCTAGCACTATGGGAAGAAGCAAGGCTCTCAAGAAGCCCTACCGTCCAGCATCATAGTTTAGTTACACCTGACCATCAAGGCAGTCTTCAAGCTACCCAGGGCCAAAATCCGAGGCCTCAGGTGTCGACTCCGACGGGGAAGAACGTTCCGCTCCAAGGAAACAAATCACCACCACTGCCCACCAACAGCAGAACGCTGGTCTCCAGCGTCGCAAACAGTAGGCCTCCAACACCCGGTACACAAACCAACAGGCCACCGACTCCATCGACGCCGGGGAGCAGGCCTGTGACCCCGAATAGCTTGCTGTCACGGCCCCTTACCCCTAGCAACCAAGGGAATAGGGAAGGCATCATTAGTATGCAAAGAAGCAGATCTTTGACATCTAAGAGCCAAATGGGGAGGACCCTCAGCGCTGCTTCAGGGCTTTCTGTGCAAATGAGTGGAGACATTGTTGGAACTGTCACTACTCAGAGAAGCAGTTTATCAGAAGTAAGATTTTCAATTTAATGTTTTTTTTTGCTATGTTTAAGAGCTGCTATAACATGAAGACTAGATTGTGGTTTATGTTGAAGTAACATCAGTATACCTAATGTAACTTAGTACTCTGAGAAGAACTTGAAATATAACGATGAGAAAATTAGCAAGGAAATACTGCTCAGCTTTGAGAGGTACTGATTAGAGAATGTCAGGATTGTTACAGAAATCATACTCAAACACTCCTGCCTCCAAATTTTCCATGAGCTCTGTAGGGTTTTGCCTGCGTGATGCATAGCATTTTTTATTAGCCTTACAGTTTCCAGGAGGTGCATACCTCTGGAATATTAAACAGAACTTTATCTTATCTTTATGATTCCAGGGTATTTTTATTTTTTTTTTGGGGTGCTGCTACACTGCAAGTGCATAATATTTCCTTGGTCTGCTTTTTCTTCCATTTTTTGGACACATTGGAATGATTAGTTAGACGTAGCTGATTGGACAAATTTTCCCGAAACACAAAACTGAACTGCAATGAGAAAATGTCCAACATCATTGAATCACTCTCTTAGTACTATGTGCATGTTAACTAGACTGATTCAGAGCATAAACACTTCCCTTCCCGTATTAATGGCTTTCACAGGATTAGTCTTTATTTGAAACAAAACAGAACAAAAAAGTTGAAGGACCTTGTCAATTTGGAGTGGGATTCTCCTCTGCCAACCTGAGCTGCCTTAAAGATAACTCCAGTGCGCAGGCAGTGGAAATCAAAGCACCTGTGAAAGAGCAGCCCCATTCTCTCTCTCTGATACATGCCTTACAAAGGTGAGTTTTTTCTCAGGAAATGTCAGTCCTTATATACAGACTTGAGAAGGACCTACGTGTCTAGATTGGTAATTTTTTAATGGTCGAATAAGTCATTTCCCACCATTTCCTACCAATCTCTTTGTAATCCATTTGTCAAAGCCTGGAGAGGTTTTTTCCAAGACTGAAAAAAATAATCGTACCTTTAGAGAATAATTTCTAAGAAGTATCATTTGCTTTAAAAATCTATTGGATATGACACTTGACACAATGTATTATAGTCTAATGACTTTTTAAAAAGTGTTGTTGATAATAATATTGTTTAGAGATGCTTGTAGCAAAATTAGGTATTTGGTACTTACTATAATCTTGCAATTAAGTATATGGCCTCCATTATTTATTATGAAAGAAAGGAAACGAGGCATAGATAACTCTAAAGAAATTGTGGAGGAAATCTTACTTAAATTTGGTAGTGGAAAAAAAATAAATCCTCATTTTGGTGTTTGAATGGCAGTGTGCTATTCCCTTCACTCGAGCTACTTCTTCACCTAGAATTGGATATCCACCTTAAAGACATGAGGACTGAGGGTGACCATAGATCTGTTGAAAGTATCTTCACTGAAGGATGATATATTTTCAAATCAGAAGTTTTCCATGTAAAAAAATATGCAATTGTAACAAATTTCTTTTCTGACAAGCAAAAACCCTTTTGTCTCCTGTTTTGAGGGGTTTCTGTTTGTGTGTTGGAATTTTCTCACATACCACAAAATGAGAATTGAAATTCATTTCTAACTAAAAATGTTCAGAAGAAATTATGTGTTTCATTGTTTCCCACTAAACACTTGGCTCCTCTTTTTCTTTCTTTCTTTTTTAAGCAGTCCTGTTCTTAACTGATACATGGTCATGTGATGCCAACTAGAATTATTGTATAGACCAGTGAAAACGCCATGGTATGAGCACTACGTCTCCACCAAGGGACGTCCAATCTGTCCATCGCTTCTGATCTTTCCTGTAACAGGGCAGGCAACTAAAAATGCTTAATTCCACAGCCTTTTTGTAGTTAGACCAATAATGACCACGCGTCCCATTTCATTTGCTGTGACTTGTTACTTCTGTTTGCCAAACCCCAAGCTTTACCAACAGCTCTTACAACAAGTGTCCTGGTATACTTTTTAATATATGTATATATATGTCTCAAGAACAGTAAGAAATGAGCAGTATTACTCTGTTTTACAGTTAGAATGGCGTGTCCAGTTTCATCCAGCAAGCCCACTGTAATGCTGGTGTTAAATCTCAGCATTTCTATACAGGATCTTATCCTCTATTATAATCCCTTCTAGAAGTGACAAATTCTTTTCTCTCTCTTTGCTTACTGGGTACAATAGTGCGTTGGCTGCTGGTGACCCAGCTCAAACCCTATTTATCCCTTCCTGACACGCACAAGTGACCTTTGACTTAATGGAAACTCATCTTGGGACTAGCTCTGCTTCCAAGGGGAAAACTGCTAATATGATCCATTAGTACTGAAGACCACCTTCTGTCAAACTCTAAAGGCCCCCTTGGATGCTGGAGAGTGGCTGATGGGGGATCTGACCAATCTGCCACTCGCAGCTCCGTGTTTGGAGTATCCCACTGGCAACTTTGGGAGCTCTTTTAAGCTGTCTTTGCCCACTGAAGTTCCTGGTCACTTTGAGAACTAGGTTTAGACGGAACATACCCAGGAAGTATCTCTATTCAGTAACACTTTTTGCCACGTTAGGGGTGTCCTCCTATTTGTGCCCATGTGATTTCGTTCTCTTGTGTAACGGCTTCTCTCTGACCATGGAGATGATTTTTAAAAAGTCAAAGGTGGCCTGGGGTAGAACAACAAGGTTCTGTCTTTCTTTGTATTTTTACAGATCGCAAACATAAAACTCAAGGCTGATACTGTAAATTATTTTGCAACTTTCATTGTAGGTTTTGTATCCTCTTCCTGTATAAAAACAGTAAAATAAAAGAAGGGAAAGTGCCTTTATTCTTCTTATGGTGTGAACGTGGAATCTCCAGTAGATGCAAATACACTGTGGTTACATTGCCAGTCCTATAGACGATACTATGATTTTGCAAATAGTTCTGCTTCCTTACTCTTAGGTGGTTTTAATGGAATTAACCGTTACAAAGTTGATAAATATTTTATGAGAATAAATCAGTTGAAAAGGATGCAGTTGCTGGGTACCAGGAGCATGTTTCAGCATAAGGAGCTCGAATTAAAGAATTCAGAATCTGCATGGGTTTACACTGTGTGTGCTGTCACTTGTTTATTTATGAGGAATTTTAATGTATCTCTCAATGCCTTATGTATGCTTCCTAATTTGTCGTGTGTTTCAGAGTGACACAAGTAGTCTAAAATACAAAAATATGACTGATAAATACAGTTCCATGTTCTTCTCAAGCGTTAGTAAAATTCATGCTCAGGATGGTTTAATCTTGTTATAGCACAAATCTTAAATAATTTGGCAAGTACTTAACATATCAGCTGTTAAGAATGTTTTGGGGTTTTTTAATGCTCAAGACTTATGATCTGAGATTCTGTGGGCGAGTTTCTGCCTCTTGGCACACATAATGTTACAAAGTTCTAACAGGTGTGTTTTATTATCAGCTCTGTTCAAGGCTGAACTGAATTATAGCAAAGAAATGCTACCAAGAGAAATAGTTTTATTATCTCTATAAAACTAATAAATCAGGGTTCCAAATCCTTTGGCAGAGATCCTTTTATACATTAACCTTATCCTTTGGTGTTTTGTATAAATTGACAAAGGAATGTTGAATCCTGCTTATCTCTTTAGGATGGATTCCATTAAAGTGACACAATTCTGTGATGGTTATCAATAGCTGTTGAGATGAAAATACTACTGACTCCTTCGTTTGCCATTTCATCTTCTGAACACTTGGAATTTTACAATCACTTTATTTATCCAGATAGTGGTATAAAGTGGTGTTCAGTAATCTTTATTGGTCTGTCACTGTTAACAGCGAGAAATTTCAGTTTATTTGAATACAGCATTGATTAACACGAGTTTTCCTCCTGCTTCCTGGACTATAGACCATAACTTGATGTGATAAGGACTCTCTTTTTTGGTCAGATACTTCCATTCTGTTCTGCTGCCAGGCTCAGTTCTTTGCTTTGTGGGTTTTTTTTGGAGGATTACAAAGTGTGCAGATCGGTGTGGGAGCCACTTGCTGCTCCTGCAAGAAACCTGCTTTGTGAACCAAACCACTTTGCCCAGTTCAGAAGTTTGCAGTCAGTAACCTTCTCGAGCACTCAGCATGTTTGAAATGGCAAGACACTTCTGTACGTCCTGGAGCTCCTGCCTGAGCTTGGTGTTGGACCGTTGCAGCAGTTTTTTGTGGATTTTTTTATCAGATTACTAACACAATTAATAATTTACTCCCGGTGAGCTGGATCTTGACTGAACAGCCCTCTATCTCCAAGAACTGATTTAAACAAGCCTGGTTTCTGCTTTTAAACCAGATAGCCTAACTATAAAAAAACCAGGTAGCCTAACAATAAAAAAAAACCCACTTAGCCCAACAACAAAAATTACAGTTTAAATGCAATTTAACTTTGAATATGTAGATGCTGGTTTTCAGCTGGTGTAAAAGAAGACAGGGCTATTACTCCCTCTCCCCTTTTTTCCCAGGTACGTATAAGAATCTGGCCAGTAATTTTATGATATCTGGCCAATGTTTAAGTTCTCTGTTAGAGGCTAGACATGCGTCTTTGAACTGCTTTTTTGAGGATAAAACCATGCGTTCCAGTCTCATCTCTTACCTTGAATATTGCAAAGGAACCTGTCAAAGTATTTTATATGTCTGTGTGTGTACGTGCTCACATGTGTGTTTGGAAAAAATATTTTTATATACATACATATATACATTATATAAAAAAGGACACAATTGTAAAACATTTTTTAAAGCATATATTCAGCTCCGTACGGATTTTTAACTGTGTAAAACATTCATATTTTGATGCTTAGAGTTTTACGGTATCTTGGAGACAAAAGTTTCCATAGCATTTTCTCCTTCTCCAATAAAACCATAGGTTCTAAATCAAGTTTCAGGTCCTTGTTCTTACTAGATTGGAAACAGGGAAAGTTTTGACAAATCAAAGTTTGGCTTAAACAAATGGTGCATGACATGTATGTAGGCATAGTCCAAAACCTGCAGGGACAGATGCAATATCTGCATTAAGATTCTGATCTGTGTCGCTGCATTTCTAGAATTAGTACGTATATGTCTGTGGCTATAGCAGATAGATAGCTAAAGAGACTATTTTGGTGGGGTTTTGTTCCAGAATAGATAAATAAATTAGAATTAAATAATTAAAAAAAAAAAATTCTAGGGAGTCTGCTTGTCCTCTAGATTTTGGTTTCATTTCACAGCAAAATATTTTTTTCTTATTAAAGGCTTTCTCCTCTCTAGTTAATTGAGACTAGAGTGTTTGCTACAGTCTGCATTTATATAGAACCATTCTCTGTCATTTTATCTAAAATAGATCTGTTTGTGGCAGGATGAATTCTTACAACAGCTTCAGCTTGCTCATCAACCTTGGATACTGCCGAGTGACACGGAAAGCGAAGGAGTGGAAGCTGACCAAGACAAATGTAAGTATATGTGTTAGGATTAGATAATATGTCAAAAACCCTCAAACCTTGTACTTCTCTCTTTCATATCTTCAGATCCTGTGAAGATGTCGTGCCTGCTCAGGGGAGCTTTTCTCATAAGTACCAATTACTCATTTGTTTGAGGGCTGAGCTTTGGGGGATTGATTTACCTAAGCTTTCCCGCAGTCACTGGACAATGACAAAATGATTGCAGACCACAGTTTACTTTGCTAAGTGAAATAATTTGTCCTGATGTGTTAAAGTAGCTGTTCCAGAGAAGCAATGTGAAGTTGAAATAGATACTCTGTTTAACAATTCTGTATTGACCAGCAAAAAAAACCCAAAACCTCACAAAAAAACCCAGTAACTCTGAAAAGTAGAGCCTTCCTCCTCAGGCCTCTGACTCCATTATCTCTATTTTCCCCGCATTCTTTTGAATTCCTCTGTATGAAAAAAAAAAAGTTCTTAACCACACAAGTAATCCTTAATATCCTACACTCTTTGAAGTGGTTAGACAATCGTGAAAGCAAAGGTCAGCAGGATTATAACTGAAATGACAGAACAAGTAGGAACAAGCAACATGCTATAAATTGCAATACGTTCAAACTGTGGCAAGTTCTCTCTGCCTACAAGGTGCCTGTAAATAATCTTGCTGAAAACATTAAATGTTTTGCATTTTCTTTTTTAATTCACAGTAGTTTTGTGATCTCCAAGGGTGAATATATAAACTATTTCCTAACATATTTTAAGGTGGTATACTTGAAAAGAACGGATGATTTAATTGGCATGTTTAAAAAACTTAATGCCTTCTACTAAAACTGCTTTAAACATGCACAGTTAAAATAAGAAAAAGCCAATTTCTTCTCAGAATGGAACAGTGGTGTAAGGGATTAATGATTAATAATATTTAATAATAATTATGCCAGATAAAAAGAATATATTTTAAAATCATGCCACTTAAAAAATGAAGAGATTTCGATTCATATACCAGTTTCACAAAGCCATACATAGCCTGGGGTTTGACTATGACATTTCAGTTTACATACTGAAGGGCATGTGCCAGTTTTTTTTTACAGTAGCACAGCGTTAAAATGAAGTTCTGTGTGTCCAGCTGATTTTAATCCAAAGCCGGTAACTCCAGTTTGACTTGCACCTGAACATTTCCCTTATCCTTGGGCTGAAGGTCACCTTAGGTGGCCAGAGGGAAAACCTGGTACCTGCCTTTTCTGTGCAAGTGAATTTTCCTCTGTATTTTCTTTAATGAATTTACAGCCCCACAAACATTGGTAGGACTGGCTGTGCACATGTAGACTGCTGCTAATTATGGTCTGGGGCATCGACCCACTCTCTAGGGAGCCTTCCAGTGTTTGACCACCCTCTCAGTAAGGAAATACTTCCTAATGTCCAGTCTGAACCTCCCCTGTTGCAGCTTTGAACCATTCCCATGTGTCCTATTCCTGGATCCCAGGGAGAAGAGCTCAGCACCTCCCTCTCCACGTCCCCTCCTCAGGAAGCTGTAGAGAGCCATAAGGTGACCCCTCAGCCTCCTTTTCTCCAAACCAGACAAGCCCAAAGTCCTCAACCCACTCCTTGTAGGATATTCCTTCCAGCCCTTTCACTTGCTTTGCTGCCATCATCTGGACACATTCAAGGACCTTCACATCCTTCTTAAACCGTGGGGCCCAGAACAGCACACAGTACTCCAGGTGAGGCCACACCAAGGCTGAACACAGCAGGACAACCACCTCTTTTGACCAGCTGGTTGTACTGGGTTGGAAGCCCCCCAGGATGCGGTTTGCCCTCTTGGCTACCAGGGCACTGCTGGCTCCTATTGAGCCTGCTGTTTACCAGCACCCCCAGATATCTTTCTGCAGGGCTGCTCTCCAGCCACTCCTCTCCCAGTTTGTACTTTTGCCCGGCATTATTCTGTCCTAACTGCAGAGTCAGCATTTGGACTTCATCCCACTTCATCCCATTAATCATTGTCCAATGCTCCGATCTATCTAGATGCCTCTGCAAGGCCTCCTGTCCCTCAAGAGAGTCAAGAGCACCTCCCGGCTTGGTATCATCCGCAGACTTGTAATGGTGCATTCAACTCCTGCATCCAGATCATTGATCAATATATTGAACAGAACTGGCCCTAGAACTGAACCCTGAGGAACAGCGCTGGTAGCCCCATTCACTCCAACCCTTTGAGCTCTGCCCTTCAGCCGGTTCTTCATCCAGCGGACCAAGAACCCACTTATCCCACAGCTGGACAGCTTGTCCAGAAGGATGTTGTGAGGGACAGTATCAAAAGCCTTACTAAAATCCAGAAAAACTGCACCCACTGTTTTTCCTTCATCTGCTAGGCAGATGACCTTATCATAGAAGGATATCAAATTAGTTAAACTGGACTTTCCCTTTGTGAGCTGTGGTTTAGGTAACTTACTGCTGCACCCTTTATAGGACATCATGGTTTCTACTAATATAGCTAAAGGAATAGAACAAAAATGTTTGGTCAAAGCAATACTTTCTGTATCTGAACTCTGATAATGATGCATGTTATTAAAAATAACAATTAGAATTTTATCATCCCCATCTAAGGTTGTATCCGAGTGTCATTGGCAAGCAGAAATTGTGGAGCTGCCACTGCTGACAAAGCTGAGCCTTTTTTTACAACTCCAGTTGTGAAGTGGAGAGTCAGTGAGGGGCTTGGCAAACCTGCTGATGCCAGTGCTTGTAGGCAGAGCAGCTGGCAAGATTACACATCATTTTTCACCCTAAAGTTAATAAATCTGTGTGGATGTTGCGCGTGTGATTTAGTGTCGAGGGGGCCCAGGAGTTCGTAATTTATGAGTCTGAGCAGAAGAGCTGCAAAATTAATCTTTACAATAGCAACACCTGTTCTTTGACTCAGCTTTTAATAAATTAAACACGGATAATATTTACCACATTCTTTGACTACTTTGAGATAATAGCAGCCAGGTGTAAAGTTGGTTTTTGGTAGTGGGAAAATTAACAACGCAAAAAGAGAAGCTCTGTGAGTCACCTTGAGTTCTTTTAAATTAATACCTTCTGGTTAGTGTTCTACAAGAAACAGAATGAAAAAATTTAGGGGTAACAGTTTCAAATATAGTCAGATGTAGGAGTTTAAAGAGGCTATTTTCAGAGCCAGTGATAGCTGAACAGAATTGGGTCACTTTGGCATCTCAACATCTCCCAATAAACATCATTTGCAAAATGGGTATGACAGCAGACATCTTGTCTCATGGAAATGAGGTCTAGCTTCTCAGTTCTTGTAAACCAGGCTTTACTTTCTAAATCCTGCAGGCACTCTGACAGCATTTTAAGAATTTATCCTTATCAGCAAGATCCAAAGATAACTGGAAGTCAATCATTTTTAAAGCTTCATACCAATTATGACAAAATTTGAAATCAAATAGGTACTCATACGAAAGGGTTTAAATGATTACAGCTTAAAAGATTTGTTATGTTAAAGAAGGAAAGAAGAACATTTTCAAGAAGCTTTGTTGATTTTGTTTAGCAAACTCTCTCCTTCCTCTTTGTGTGCTTAATTAAGTTTGTGGCCATATGTCAGAGAGAGATAGATGCATAATTATCTGCTCTTGTAATGTAAATTTGGTTACTAAAAAATAGCAACCAACACATGCTTTTTTAAGACCTACTGTCATTTAGTAACTAGATTTCTTCTGCTTGCTAGATGTGTTCTCCTTTGATAATCTCTTCACACTGAGCAGAGAAGAGTGAAAATGGCCAAGGCAATATGACCCAAAATCAAGGGTTTGTGGTTCTTTTGTGATTTTAGTATCAGTAAAACAACTGTAGACAGGGCCTCATGTAGTAGTTTGCTTGCGTGCTGATTCTCTAAACAGAGTTTTCAAAGGATGCATAGAGATCATTCTTGGAAAAGGAGGGATCTGGAGAAAATATTTATCGCTTCCACAGTAGTTCAGTTTGGTGGGAGTTCTCTGAGCTGGCAAAAAGAATTTTCTTCTTTATGGGATACTGATGCGAGGAGACAGAAGAGCATAATCTACAACCAGCAGAGCATTTCTTAGCCAGCTTTTATGAGAACAAACTTGGCCTTTCAGGGGACTGGCAAGAGTCAGCTTGAATTTTCCCTTGAGAACAGATCCTACAAATACTGCTGATTGGCAACTTCCAATGCATCACTTGCTTCAAGAACCTTGAAAAGACAAAGAGAGTCTTTTGGTGTAATTTGGCCTATGATCTCTGGTCCTGGCATGGACTTACTCCCCAAAAGCCTGAGTCTGCTTACATGGATGCCTAACTGAAGAAGTCACCCACATGGCAGATTTCCCCAGATCTCACAGCTTTGGCCACAGAGCATCCTCACCTGCAGTTGGTCCATTCAGCACATGTACAGGTGAACAATGTAGGCTCTTGGTGAGCTTACTACTCAGTTAATCCATATTAAAGATATGCATATTTCTATATGCGTTCCCATGCCTTAATCCACTTAAGGCATGTCCATTTCTGTAGCCAATGGCACGCTAAGCAGTGTGGCTACTATCACGTCACTCCAACTTGCCAACAGGAGCACTAGATGCTTATTTCTAGCTCAGCTGATCTGGGTTAAGGCTTGAACTCTCACCTACTGACCTGGGGCAAGAAACTTAAATGTTTTGCCACTAATACATCTGCAAACTGTTTTCTAAGTTTGCAGTGGAAGATCTACTGCTGATAAATCAAAGCTGATTGTTAGGGAAAAGTGGGATTTCCACTCCATTCATTCTTGTACCGGTCTTGAAACTCTGCGGTCAAAGACACTCTGCTGATGACTTCAACAGGTATTGAAGAAAACCTTCATTTTCCCATTCTGCACAAACACCCACTTAGGAAAAAGACTGAAAGAATGAAAGACAGGGTTTTTTTTGTAGAAACAAGAAATTCAGATTGTGTTCCAGTAAAATTCCAAACTGTACAATATTTGTACATGGGTGAGATTCCTTACGTTGAGCAAATTCACATGGCTAAACCGTTTTTCTTAATTATGAAAATAAGTGTTCCTAATGTTTGGAAAATTGCTTGATCAGAGTTGATAGTAAGAAGGAGTTTACTGCTGGAATATGTTTTTTTCTGTGAAAGTTTCATTTTGCTCGAATCAGGTACTACTCAGTGTAAGAATGACAGAATCTGGCTTAGAGCAACAACCTTTATGACATTATCATAAACACATTTCATTTCTGTCAGTCAAATTCAGCCATTTGTATTTGTGTTCTGCTCTGATGGAGCACAGCAGTACTGGAAACAACTCTTTCAGTGGGTATGAGCTTAGGGCAAAGCTAATTTTGGTTTCTCTAGGGAGTAGGGCAGTGCTGAGGCATTGCTTAAATGTGACAGCCAATTATATGTCTGGTTAATTAGAACATAATATTTGTAGTTGGAAATTTTTTCCCAATGAACAGTAAATTCTCTATAAATATGCACTTTTTTGTCCCAAAAGTGAATCTGTGTTGAACTTCTAGGTGACTGATTGCAGATTAATGAATCTTCTGGAGAAACTTATTGGTATCTTTCTTTCATTTGATATCTCAGGAGTGGTAATATAAATTGGAGTAAAAAAGTTGTATCTCCCCATCCCACATAGCTTTTGTAGGGATTGTCATGAAGCTTTTGTCTGCTTGGGTATGAGTCATTTTTCCAAATTTCCCCAGTGTGCACTTATGTATGTTAAAGAAGATACATGGTCTCTCATTCTCCCTACCCGTGTCTGGGTAGGTGTTTTAGCTTGCGACAGTTCTATATGCACCCACTTCAGAAATGGGATACCAGTCAGGATTGTGCTCCTGAAAAAAGAATTTCTTCAGGTCTGTTGGATGTTCTTTGCTGGACCTCTTGTAACACTCATAACTGAAGCTGCACCATTTCATATAACTGCTTTTTGAGTTTGAAAACGAGAGAAAACAATTTTCCAGCATGGAAACTTGTCCACTTGGATTTAATTATTTATAGACAGTGAAACAAAAGTAGAGATTGACATTATTTCAACCAGAAGTTAGATGACTGTTGGATAGTGAGGGGACAGTTCAAATACAGCTCAGGAATGTTGGAACTAGACTCAAGATTCCTATTTTTTGAATGGACGTGTTTAAATCCAAAGCTGCCATTTTCTCCTTATAGTATTAAGGCTTTAGTACATGTCACTTTGTTTCTACTAATATTTGGTTTCATCTTGGAAAAGTTCACATTGAACTAAATTTGGGAGGAGGAGGGAATTTTCCACAGCAGTGAGGAAAAAAATTTCTCAAAATTTGTTTCAGTGCAGAAAGCTGTTTTCAGTACAGCTTCCAAACCTAAGGATATCTTTTCCTGCAACTTGTATTATTATGGTAAACTTGGATTCCTAAAGACATTTAATATAATAAAAAATGACACTATAATTTTAAAAAATGGCATAGAGAATTATCAGGGCACACATTAGGTAAATTAAAAGCTGACTCACCGAGGAATCGAAACCTAGAGTTTGTAATGGGAAGATGTAGATGAATGGACCTCATTAGGGTCTGATAGTTTTGGATAATTGGTGGGAAGGACAAGTTGAAGTTATTAAATGATATGAATCCCTTGGTATAATGGCCACATTCCAGTAAAATGCACTTTATTATAACCAGATGAAATATATTCGAACCAACTGAAATATATCTGGCACTAGAGGAACATATCTGTCTCTGCTGCAGAATAATGAGGCTTTGTCCTGGAAAGCAGTGACCTAATGGATTTAGGATGGTCACAGAAGATCATCTCAGTGTGAGCTCTCACCATAATGCTGTCACAAAGAAGGGTAGACCACTCCTTGAATGCCTAAAAAGTTAAGTAGCAAAGTAATTATTCCACATCATATCAGTAAAAAACTGTGTTTTTTGTGTCTTGCCATTAAGAAAGATTGGAATTACTTGAGAGATTTCAGAAGATGCTTAAAAATAACCCAGGGTTTGGGAAACCCTGTTGGGAGTTCACCCCACCTAAAGGCATTCAACTAGGAACCCCAGAGAAGGCTTGGCATCTCTAGGTAGACATTTAAATAAAAAAGATTCAACTCATCAGACTGTGATGAAGGAAATTAGTGTGTTCTAGCAACCAGGAGCCTTAGAAATTGTAAGCAAAAGTTAAGGGAGGCAATGAACTTGGGGTTATTAACACGAGGTGATGGGGTCTTCTAAATGACAGCTGATGGATAGATAACCCAGCAGGAGATTCTGTGGACTCTACACAGGTTTACGGGAGATCAAAGCAGATGATCACAGCAGGATCTTTTGTCTTGGTGTCTATGAATAAACTTACTCCTTCTCATAAAAAGCAGTTTGGATTTGCAATTTCACTTGCTTTCCTGGACAGTACATCTTAGGCATTGTAGAGATGATGGTTGTGATTCTACATTCTACCTGTTTTCTTACAAACTCTTGAGGATATGCCTAACTCTATGTACCTGTAAACACGTTTTTGTGATTTTTATTCTAAGGTTTATTCTAGTGATTTCAAACTAGAAAACACCCCCTCCTCCAGTTGTTTTTATTATCACAATTTAGTCCTTGAAATAAAAAAAAATCATTTACTGGAGAAGTCAGGGTGTCTCTGGACAGAGTAATGGCTGTCCTTAGTGGTGCAAAAATATACACCTGGGAAATATAAGAGATGACAGTTTAGCTTAATATTGACCATAACAAAGATATTAATAAAATACTGTTAAACTTTACTGTGCTCTAGATAGTCATAGAAGCCTGTAGATTTCAAAGCACAAGATATGTTCATGCTAATTTTATTGATGTGAATGTCCGGTATTAAATGGCAGTGTATATAATAACAGTGATATAAATATTTTGCTTTTAAAATATTTTTTTTTAATTCAAAAACCATTTGCAAGTGGAGTTCTAAGCTTTCAGGAAAAAAACCAATATTGGCTGTGCTTACTTTTTGAGTTCCTCAGAGTTCTATGCCTGGATAGATACACAGGTAAGTTCAACAGATAATCGTCTATGCTCATCTCTAAAAAACTGTACTAAGCTTTATTAAAATTTTGTTCCAAAGTAAGAATATGAACATATATTGATTTACATAAGGCACAATAACAATACTGCACTAGCTGTATATTGATATAGCAGACTATATAGATACAATAACTTTGATTTGAATCACAAACTATAGTGTATGTGTTGAAACACAGGTTGTTTAATATTGTGCTGTTAAAAGATCGGTCTGAAAGGATATAATAAATAATGATAAACTCCTAGGAAAGTAAAACTCCTCTCTAATATTAAAGAATTTCAGAGAATAAAATAAACTAAAGCTTTTACTCACTAATCAGTGACAACCACTTAACAAGGCTAGCCACTAGAGCAAAAAAATGTGACTTCTTAATGGGAATGCAGCCTAATTTTCTGCATATTGATGAAGGAACATTAATTAAATCACTTGATTCAGTTTTGATTATATCATATTGATCCATCCCCCTTTAGACTTTGCTCTTCCAAAACACTTGTTGAGTAAAGGTAACTTAAATGTAGCTCTTTGTGAAGGCATGCAGTGAACTGAGAACTGATCTTGTCAAAAAACGTCTCTGAGTAAAAAGAATACTTTCATTCCATTTAACTGTCCCAACTTTTTTCAAAAGCTATCAAACCCTATCTTTCACCAGTACCTTGAGTAGCCATTTACAGCAGTGAAGAAGGAGCGTGAAGTAGTCTTGAAGTGCTACCAAAGCACATCGGTCATGTTCTACACCTACTTTTCACTCAATTTGTTTGAGTGCAGATGACCCCATGAAGTGCAAGACCCAGGGAGCAGGAAGCAGGGAGCAGTACATCCTTTTGTGTTAAATAAGGCCTTGAAAGGCTTTTGGCTCCACAGCTGACTGATTGATTCAGCAGAGGGGCCAGATTGCTGCAGAAACCAGAAAAAATGTAGAATGTTTGACTTTAATCCCAGAGTGTAAAAATGTCCAGGAGGTGAAGGATCTATGAAATAAATTTGTTTTGTTTTGGTTTGGTTTTTCCTTTGGCCCAGTATTCTCCAATCTCTAAAAACAAATTATCACTCCTTAGTATCCTATTGCTGTAAACGTGCTTTGCAAGGCCAAGATTTATTCTAAGCCAAACCTGTAGAAATTCCTCCTTTATCATGAAGATTCAAATTCAAGTAAGAAGGCTCTGTAATGGAAAAGGTTAAGATTTTGTGACATAATTATGGTGACTGCTTTCAACCCTGTCAGGGAAGAAAATTCATGAATGTGGAGTCTGGGGGAGAGGAAGAAAAGGGGTTGATCCTTGATATGTGACTTCTGTTCATTTTGGTTAAATCTTGTTTGGCAACACACAGTGCCAGTGTGAGTGTTACAGCAGGATCTGGGCAACCCTTGTTTTCTCTGTATCTTATTTCCCTGAACTGTGAAGTGGGATGATAAAATGTGATAACTGATGGCAAAGCTATGAGAAATCACCAATTAATGTTTTTAAAACGTGTCACGAGTCTGGTCCCCAATTCTGATGTCTGTCTGTGTTTCTTTCTGGTGTGATTTCACTAAATTTAAAATGGCTGTAGTTTTTCAGTTATTTTCGCCCAAGTAAGTCCTGTAGCTTGTTGCTGTTGATGATAATTGAGTGCTGCTTAATGTTTGTGTGAGTCACTGGGAGGATGGATGGGAGAGGGCTGGGATGGAGGTGTATGTGGTGGGTGTTCCTTTCATGCCGTGCATTGCTGGTATGTCCGCAGGTCCCCATCTTGCTCGTTTTCAGGATGTTTTCATAGAACCATAGAATCATTTTGGTTTGAAGAGAGCTTTGAGATCATAGAATCATAGAATGGTTTGGGTTGGAAGGGACCTTAACGATCATCCAGTTCCAACCCCCTGCCCTGGGCAGGGACACCTCCCACCAGACCAGGTTGCTCAAAGCCCCATCCAGCCTGGCCTTGAACCCCTCCAGGGACGGGGCATCCACAACTTCTCTGGGCAACCTGTTCCAGGGTCTCACCATCTTCATTCCCTTTTATATTGGAGAAATGAGCTTGTCAAGGTATGACTCGTCTCACCTACCTTCAGCTGTATGAGAGGGTCTAGTCCAAGCTATTTGTCCTCTGAAGTGAGGAGAGAAACAAAGGGACCTCAAAGGACAGCTAGAGATCTTACTGGGGGACTGAAACAAGTACATAGAATCTCTTCACCCCTTCAGGGTGTCCTTAGTCTCTTGCATCTCCACCTTGATGCTTCTCTATCTCATGTCAGCTGAAAGTGGACTTGATCTTGCCAATATCATTTCTCATCAGTCAAGAATTCCATTATGGATATGGGGTAACAAGGAATATATTTTCTGGCTGGCATCCCATATCCTTCTGCAGCTAAAAGAGACCACACTCTCTGGAGCTCTTGTGGGTAACAATCACCAGAAGAATATGCAAATGAAACAGGCTTACATATATTTGCTTTTCTTTCCGCCCTGCTTAAGACAGATTTTTTACTTAAAGATCAAACTGTGGCAATGCCTGAAAATCTGCTAAATGAAGTGCATCCAAGGAAAACAGTTGTTAAACATTAGGTATAAATGACAAAAAAAATACATGTAAGGTTAATAAAGGTTAAGAACTGTTACTAAGAATCCCTAGGTTTTATTTCTTTCTTCTTTTTTTTTTTTTTGATTCAGAGGTTTTCATGGTAGATACCTTGCTCTGTTGAATATCAGGATCGTGTAAAGTCCAGGCATATCACCTGGCAAAGTGAAAGTTAAAGATCTTGTTCCAACTGCATTTAATTGATTAGCTGGAGATAATGGGAATAGTTTGTTCCTGTCAAGTTTCTTTAATCTCCCAAGGAGGGGTTGCATATTTGTGTTCAAAAGGAGTGAATAAACATGAAGCTTCTGTGCCTGATTTCCTTCTGTCTTTAAAAATGGCAAGGTGAAGGCTTCTAAGGTGACACACGGACCTCTATGCGTCCAGCTGTCATTGAATGGGATAGTGGTATTTCCAGTTTACAACCCTGATTCACCGGATCCATGTAGACAGCTCCAGTTGCAGCTTTACATCTTTTACAAGCATCTGGGGGGGCACGACAGGTTGTGTTACAGTCAGCAACATTTCATAGAATCATAGAATCATAGAATCATATGGGGTTGGAAGGGACCTCTGGAGATCATCAAGTCCAACCCTC
>JAOXNH010000012.1:126436862-126448100 GCA_028566575.1 Bartramia longicauda
TAGGACAGGGGGAAGTGGCCTCAAGCTGCACTAGGGGAGGTTTAGATTGGATATTAGGAAAAATTTTTACACTGAAAGGGTTATTAAGCATTGGAACAGGCTGCCTAGGGAAGTGGTGGAGTCACCATCTCTGGCGGTATTTAAAATATGGGTGGACATAGTGCTTAGAGACATGGTTTAGTGATGGTTTTTGTCAGAGTTAGGTTGATGGTTGAACTCGTTGATCTGAAAGGTCTCTTACAACCCAGGCAAGTCTATGATTCCATGAATATCCATCATTTTGCCTGTGACAAGGGAACCATAGGGTGATAAGACCTCTGTTATGTTTGTTTGTTTGTTTGTTTGTTTTTAAATTATGTGTACGTGCAGAACTCTGGTAGGTTGCATCATTCTCTCGTTCCTCTTCCCAGGTATGTCCTCTTAATCCAGAAGGACTTCACATCTCCTGTTGTCCACAAACAGCTTTTTAACTCGGAGCTGATGTCAGTTCTCGGAAGGAGGAAGATCTGTCCATGGTCCTCACAGTGCGTTCCTTCCAAGGGTGGTTTAACTCGTAAAACAACCAGCAAATGCTCCTGCAAAGCAGTCTCTGGTTTGAGTTTTGAAATCACATGTTCTCCATCAGATGCTAAGAGGTAATACCATCACCTACATTTCAGAGAGACGTACAAAGAGAATTTCTGCAATGCTTTCATGTCAATGAAGAGACGAACGTAATACAGTACAACATCCATTGGAAACAAGTGCAGCAGTTATGACATGGCGTATGGCTTTCATCAAGATAGTCCTACTAGCATGGCTAAACCCATGAAAGGTCACTGTAGAACCACCATCCTCACCATAACTCTGAGGTTGACTAAGAACTGTTATTGAAAGAAACGAAGGAATTCTTGTTTTCAGAA
The DNA here is from genome assembly GCA_028566575.1 of Bartramia longicauda. Lineage (NCBI taxonomy): Eukaryota > Metazoa > Chordata > Aves > Charadriiformes > Scolopacidae > Bartramia > Bartramia longicauda. The sequence continues at coordinate 126,437,765 of JAOXNH010000012.1, forward strand.
TGGACATCAGAATGTAAAAGACATCAATATGCAAAATATAGCTACTTTTTGGTTGCAAGAACAGAAATCTTGGTAACTGGATAATGCCTACTGCTAATACTATGAAGAAAATTATGTTTGCTTTAAAATTATACACGCAATTGGGTTTTGATTGCATCGCATGGTCTGTGGTGGCTGTTAGAGACACACTGAATTTTCCACAGACATGATTTTTATCAATTTACTTGGAGCTAGAAATTAATAGCTAGCTAGACAAAAAGGGTAAGGTTAGCCACTATGTACTGCTGGAAGATATAACAGGCTTATTACAGAATAGAGAATAAAGACCCAGAAACAAGGATTGACCTGAATATATTGGAGCTCCTATAGATCTTGAAGTATTCTAAATGTTTTTGCAATTGCTCACTTTGATAAGCATGTGGGCAATACTGACTTGATGAAAATCCAGGGACACTATGCTTATGATGGCTCCCAAAATTAACCCAAACTCAACTATGGTGTAATCTACATGCAACTATCAATCACAATTTTTTGCTTGAAATACTTTTCCTCATACGAAATTATGTCATATTTCATTGTTTTGCTGCCTGTGATTGAAAAAGAGAGATTATTTTGCTTACTGTGAATTAATTAGTCCAGGAAAAATGCAGGGAGAGTGCAGGCTTGCTATATAATAGAACTCAGATTGTACTGACTTCAAGAAGCTAATACAATGTAATAAATCAAACCTATACTCCCTATTTCCTTTACTGAAACATCTCTGTAGAGGAACTAGGTTTCTTTCTCCCATAAGAGCTTCTTCTGTATGATTCTTGTTGTTTTCTGAGTTTTCAGTTGCCTGAAATAGTCATAGCATACTCACAATGAATATGAATTCTTCGTGTTACAGTTACAAATTATTTCTCTCAATTTCATTCATGAGATATAGCAGAAAGCTAATGATGACTCCAGCCATTTCGATTGCTTTTCTTTGGAGTGAGTTTCTGTTATTTTACGTTGGAGAATAAGAAAAGAAAGTTACATTTGTTTCGTTGGCAATCAGAAACAGAGACTTGTTGAAAAAGAGCATATCCAAATTACAAAATACTAAATCTAGGGAAAACATGTCTTCTAATCAGTAATAAATTATGTATCCATCTAAATTCAACTCATTTTACTTTTCCCTCTAACAGACGTGAATGGCACAGCAGTAGTAGGTAAGTTTAGGTGCTGAGTAGAAGTTTTTGTGATATTTCAGTCTCTGGATTTTTTGTTTAGTGTTAAATGAACGGGGGTTTAATGCTCATTATTCATTATAATGAAAAGCAGTATGATTAATGCATAACTCGGTATCGTGAATCTTCTTTTGTTTCATTTTAAAAGTAAGAAAGATTAAAGAATTTTATATTCTAAGAAAATGTTTTTACACTATTAAATGTGTATCCTACCTTTGGACTCTGACTAGGGCTGTTTAACTGACAAATGAGGAGACCCAATAAGGTCATATAAAATAATGTAAACATATAAAGCTTAAAAGGAGCTTCTCTGTACATTCTGAAAATCAAAAAGACCATATATTTAGCAGGATTTAATAAATATAGACAGTTGTTGTATATATAGGTAAATATATTACCCATAGTTGCAACATGAGATTTTTTACTTGCTAAGGTTTTTGAAAGGGATATGAAGTCTTGCGGGAGGGTATAAGTCAACTTCTATTTATCAGCATCTAGCAAAAAATTCTTATAGGCAAATTACTTGACAACTATGTCAGAAATTAAGCAGGTACACCTGTAGACCTACACTAATCTCCCCAGGCCTGTTCATGGAATCTAACCACCATCAGTGGTAAGTTCTTTCCTCAGTTTTTCTTCAGGAAATCCTATTAGAAGGACTATAATTGTAATACAGTTCTTAAATATTTGAAAATAGGTATTTAAAATTCTTCTTGCTAGTGGAAAGATACATCAGGTTTGGGCTTTTTCTGATATAGCTGCATATGTCTTGGTTTTATCTTCAATGACATCAACGTGGATGTTTCCTGAAATAAATGTATCTACCGTGCACTGCTATTTTGTATTTAGGATATATGAAGAATGTACAGGAAATATAAGTATATATAGGACATACAAGGGTGTGTACTGTACAACAGTCCAGCACTGTCATAATTTTTTCCCCTATCTAATCCCTTGTTGCTCTCTGTCCCTGTTTCTGACCAATCTTTCTAAAGTTAAGGTGAATTTCCTGTGTATGGCTGTCTGTCTGAATGCTCTGTGTATGAATTGTTCTGTTCCTTGGACTTGTGTCTGTGGTTCTGTACAAAATTATGAAGTGTCATAACTTTGTTTATAATTTATTGTTTTGCATTCAATGGTGCTCTGGGAAATTTACTCATATAAGTACCACTTTGAGCTACCTTATATTTTAACTGGGTGTGTTTGGATGATGACTGGCTTGACCAAATGAAAAATCAATTAACTGAAAAAATCTGAAAAAACTGAAAAATCAGAGATAGGTAAGAAACAAAACCAGAAGCTACGAAGAAAGCAAGAAGGAAGCCCTGCTTATAAGCATCATTCTTCTTAGGCGTTTGCAGTCACTCCACCCAAGTTACTGCTTCTAGTGCTGACAATCTGTCTCGTGGCTGTTTATGTTCTTCTGAAGTGGTTTTGAAAACCTACCTCTGAAGTATGTCATTTACTAACTCTACTAATTTGTCTTTTATGGTACAGCTGCTTGCTGAGTTTACTCCTGCACCACTAAGCGAGAACAATGCTGCAGTTTGATTCATTCCCTGCAAAGAGGAAGAAATTATATTGAGAATCTCGTTGAATTGAATTTGAACAAAAACCTATTTATTGACATTCCTAAGTGATCTGAAGGATTAATTAGTGGAAAAATGGTGCATAGAAATTATAAATAAGAGAAAGGCTTCATTTCAGCTTATAGGCTATAATACTTTTATTTCCACTTCTAAAAGAAGCTTCTGTAAGGAATTAACCTTTGTATTGACATTTTTCAGTCCACAAATAGGTTTTAGGTTACACTTAAACGAGGCTTCCATTGCTGACTCTGGAAGTTAACTAGTGAATGAGCAATTCAGCAGAAATTCGTAAACACGAACGTTACAAGTTCCAGGTATCATATTCTTGTTAGAAAAACCTCAGTACTTACAATTTCTCCAGAACATTTTTTCCATAATTGACCTTTAAAGTCATGACAGGGGAACAAAGCATTGGCTGACATTTAAGGTGAAATAGGAGGATTTCCTCATACTTTATTACTAAGTTTGTTTTTCTTTTATTGCAGACTATGGGAGGAATAATTTGTGTCTGTTTTTAATCAACCAGTATCGGCATGGAAAAATACTAAGGGTGCCACTTCACTGGAAGTGGAAACTGTTTGTTTCCTTTTGAAAAAACCCATAATAATTTATAATTTTCGGACAGGCACTTAGAGAATGATATGGTAGCAATGATCTACTCTTTCTTCATAGCCTCAGAATTGCCCCATCTGTGTGTGTGCCTGTTTGAGAATGAAAGGGGAATTTGTGGCTCAGTTTTGTGCCTTCCAGTTGTATTTACTCATTTTCTTTTGGGAAATTGTCTGTTTTAGAGTTATGTAAGGATTCCCAGATTCAGCACTCTTGTCCAAAGGCAGAGTAAGAAATAGCTGGAAGTAAAAATCGTTATGACAAGGCAGGCAGACAGGATGAACATTTAGTCCTGGGTCTCAGATCACAGGTAAAACTACTCCTTTGTGTAGCAGCATTAATTATATGTGCTATCAAAATCTCGTTTATGGGACTCTCAGTCATAAGACCAACTCATGAGTTATTTCCTACTAATCCAGTTCTCAACGTCTGGGCTGTCGGTGCACATAGGCAGGAAACAAATCACCTAAACAGCCCTTGTGGAATGAATTGAAGAATAAAAGCATGTAACAATAAAAATGGTAGTCTAAACATCTCAGCAAAGGAGCAAGATTTAAGAGTACAGTTAGTTGATGGCTGCTTAGACAAAAAGCAGTAAATTAGAGACTATAAATAACAGAACAGTTACAGGCTTTGTAATAACGTCCTGTAAGACAATTTCGGAGGCAGTGGTTTACTATTATTACCTCTAATGACCAGACTCTCTATAAAGAACAAAAACTGAAAAGCACACTATACCTATAAATTTAATGAAGCACATTTAGTCTACAAACATACACACACATATGTAAATGGCCTTTTTATGTATAGTAAAACAAGGAAAACAGAGAAGTCCCAAGACAGAAGAGTGAATCCAAAGCTAAGTCTGACAAACCCGAGTTTATTACAACTCTCCTTTGTGCTTGCCTCACAGATAACATGTGTTGCCACCTGAACCTGGAGCTAACTCTAATTTGCACACAGAAGATCGTTTCTTTCTCTCTGGAAGCTACCTGTTAGATTTCATTCCTGAAGCTAGGCCTCTCTGCGTGCATGCATGCATGTGTGTGTGGTAAGGTTTCCTATTTTCCTGGTCCTCAGAGGATTTTAAGTATTACAAATCCTAGCTGCAGGATTTTTGCCCTTTATCTCAAGCTGTACCAGCTAATATTCTTCCCTCCAGGAGCTTCTGCTTTGTGGTGCCGAGAAGTAGCTACAGATTTGACAGCAGGTTTGACACCACTTCCAAAGTCAAGATTTTCTCTTCCCAAATAATTCAGTATCTCCCCGGAACTGTGGCCAGGAAAACAGGTCATATTACACTGTCAAGTTGCTTTCCAGTTCAGCCTGATGGCTTATAAGACATCTCAATTTCTTATTGGCCAATTACTTCACATTGGTTTGTGTGATAGAGCGATACTGCCTACTGATACCCTGTAGCAGCCTTCCAGTCCCTAAAGGGGCTACAGGAGAGATGGGGAGGGACTCTGGATCAGGGAGGGGAGCCATAGGACAAGGAGGAACAGTTTTAAACTGAAAGAGGGGAGATTTAGATTAGATTTTAGGAAGAAATTCTTTGCTGCGAGGGTGGTAAGACACTGGAACAGGTTGCCCAGAGAAGCTGTGGCTGCCCCATCCCTGGAGGGGTTCAAGGCCGGGCTGGATGGGGCTTTGGGCAACCTGGTCTGGTGGGAGGTGTCCCTGCCCGTGGCAGGAGGATTGGAACTTGATGTTCTTTAAAGTCCCTTCCAGGCCAAACCATGCCATTATTCTATGACTCTGTGATGGCTCTGTGACTGAAATGCTCTGGAGTGTCAGCTGAGGTGGCTCACAACATGGAGCCATGTGCTGAGGAGCAGCCAGGGCACAAGGACTGTTGGGAAACGCACGTTGTCCCATGCTGTAGTCCCTCTTCTGGTCTAGAACCTGACCGCTTCAGGTGTGCAGAGCCCGTGGGTCTGTACCAAGGAGGTGGAAAGGGGCCACAACATATCCCGGAAAACATCCAGGTGTTGCTCACAGCTGAGAGAGAGGTCTGAAAAAAATGATGGGGGAAATAGAGCCACTCCTGAGGAGAAAGGGTGGCTCTCCAAGAAAAGCTTCCATGAAGTTACAACCCAGAGCAAACACGGGGCAGTTTCCTCAGAGAAGCTGCAGACACAGCAGCACTCTACGAGGTCTCACCTGACAGTCTGATGTCCACACCAGGATGGATTTTCTGGGCCACATTTCTCCCTTTGTACATTTTAGTCAGTGTTTCAAAACATGGCTATCATCCTCTAGGTTCAATTAGTCATGGTGATGTCTTTGCATTGCCATTGTCTTGCTGAAAAGGGCTGATGATCTCGCTTGGTAGGCAGCTAATACATCAGGACAGCTGCCCAAGTTGGGCTTCTTTAGCTTTAAAAGAGAATGTTATGAAACAAGGAAATAGTTGATGTAAAATATAGCTTTGTGCCTTGCCCTCTGTAGTTAAGACACTACATAAACAGATGGTTTAAATGCGGATAATGCAGTAATTCCGGATATATTTACCAGTGTGCTTTGTTGAGGGAGTGCATGTTTATGTTGTGATCCCCAGAATGGCAAAGCTGTCTTCTTAATACAAATCATGGGATCTCTGACAACTTATCAGAGACATCCTCCTGTCTAAAATGTGGCCTTTCTCTGGGCACACAAGTTCCAAGACGTGAGGTAATTCAATGGTATAAACACTTTTGTTTGTTTTATAGAGCCAGTGACAGCACAAGAATCTGATTTTTTTTTTTCCCTTTTGAAATGAAAAAAAACCCCAACTTTTCTTTCAGCTCTGTTACAGTAAATTGTTGCTGAAGTGCCAAGAGGGTTACAATAGAAGCCTAAACATTTATGAGAAGATGCTGCATTCTAAGTACATACATTCCTGAGTGAGACCAGATTAACATAAACACAAGCAGCTTATCACTGCACTATTCTACTGTATAAGAATTTTTAATTACTTTTTTTTTTTTAACTGACAAGCAGTATAGGGAGAATGAAAGCCAGATGGCAACATTTCAGTTTAGTCAAGAGAAGATTTCCCATAACCATTTATTTAAATATTTCATTTGATGCAAGGAAATTATTAATTGCTCTCTAAGTAATGAGCTTTGACATTAATTGCTTCTTAAAATCTGTCTTTGATTTTCCAAGGAACTATGTTAATGCTTTGGGTTAATATAAAACAATATTTTTTTTTTCTTATTTTCCATTATACAAAATAACAATTTAAGCATTACTGATTTCTTTTTTAAAGCTGTCAAACTATATAACTTGCACAAAGAAATAACCAACTTTAAAGAACTTTACAGAAAGGTGACATAGTTGGTTACAATTTAATTGTTTCAATAAGACTGTTGTTCCATTAACTTTTGAAGGCAACTTGAAACGGTGCCTGTGCAGTACCTGCTCCCGAATGACAGGAATTCAGTAGTTGAAGGGCTCCAGGACCGGAATATCCCTTCTGTTTCTTTAACCAGGCTGAAGTTAGTTTTTCTGCCTCTCTGCCTTCCTCAACCTCCACTGTTCTGTGAGAAGAGACTGTGCAAAGTGGAAGCAGAGAGGAAAGAGGGAGGAGAAGGGAAGGTTTTTGCTTGCTTTCACACCTTCCCTTCTTCCCTGACTGTATGACATCTTGGCACATGTAGCAGCCCTTTCCCAGATTATGACTCAAATATGTTTTCATTTAAAAATACAGATAGTTGAGAAATTGCATCGTTGAGCCCAGGAGCAACCTCAGGCTCTTGGGAGAAGGAAGAAGTTTATGTCTTGGAGCAAGACTCACTAGTTTTCTAGGTGCCTCTCTGCTTTGGTGGAGAACCAGACCTCAACAAGAACAAACCTATAAACATTTTAAGCAGCACAGAGAAATTCGTAGATTTAGATGTGAGCCTAACTTCACCACAGTTTGTCACCGGTGTTTAAACGAGGATGGGGACATCTGAGAGGTCAGTTTGCAAAAAGCCAGTGAGAAGAAAATGGGCCACCTTGCTTTCTTAATGCTCTCCCTGCCCCCCCAGGAAATTCTTGCAGACTGTGAGGTCCTGACTATATATTCTTATCCCTGCTGGACAGGATGTTCAGAAGCTGAGTGGAGAGGATTAATTATTGGTTATTTGTTTTGGAAGTACTTGTACTATAAAGAACCAAAACAAAAATACATTTACAGTTAATTTGTTACTTTTTTTTTTGGTGGGACTTGTCTGAGTGTGAAGTACCCCTTTGTTCATTTCCACTTAAGGACAGCGCTTGAAGAACATTCTCCACCTTAAAATCCATCCTAGCATTTGTGGTTTTTTTTTTAAAAACTAAACCTCTCTGTGACAATGTGGGTGGCTGGGTATGTCATAATCCTGTCATGCACTTGGGTGCCCAGACTGCAAAGAAATCTCTTCATTTTCAAGCAGGCAGGAGAATTTCTTTACCTGAATGGGAAGCAGGCTGCCTCCTTGGCTCTGGAAGATGCCACCCAAGTAGGCTGAGAGGAAAAGGCCAGTAAGCCTCTCCTTTTAACTCAAAATTGCCTCTTGACGAACCATTTGATTTTGACTTGTGTTGCATTGTTGTGGTATTTCTGCTCCAGAATATGGAATACTCTGCTGTTATTAAAAACATGTTAGTGGAACCCAGCAGTGGATGGTACAGGGGAAGCAGGAAGCAGAGCAGGCTATCGAAGAACACTCCGAAAGTCAAAATGTGCTATGGAAAGTAGGCGTATTGGAGAATACGATCCCAGGGAGTCTGCTGGGCTGCTAAACATTTTAGGGGGCAAGAAATGCTGGGTAAGTTGATGGGAGACAGCCTTTGACTGCTACCAAGTGAGTTGATCCAGATGAGTAAAAATCCATTTTGCTGATAAGATTTAACATGTGTGACAACAGTATGGCAAACTCGCTGGAAAAAAAGCTTCCAGAAATATCTTATAGTATCAGCCCACAAACTCTTTCTTTATTCAAAGCCAAGAAAAAAGTTGCCTGCATATTCCAGCAGGACTGTTATCTTGTCCGGGGCTTGACTGTGAGAAACCCAAGCTACTGAAGTTGAAAAAGTCTCTTTTAGCATTTCCCCTTCAGTATAGAGGAAGGCTAAAAGCTGTGTGATGGCTGTGTAGGTGGATGGATGTCAGTGTGGAATGCTTCTGCCAGGGAATCAGGGGGGTTGGTAGTTCTCTGTGGTTTTGAAGGAACCAGTGCTGAGTGTCAGTTATCATTTAGATATTCTTTTCTTGACTCCATTAGTTGTGAGGAGCAAGAGTAGTTCGCACAAGCAATAGGCCAGGTAGTTTTTATGGGTTCTGGGCTTTTCTTTTGGCAGTGAGTTTGAATTCCTGTTAAGTTGGATAAAGTGAGTGGTTTTCCTGGTTCTCCAGCTGATAAGCATCTCAAAGGTTTACTGTTTGTATTTTATTTACAAAGAAATATGAGAGCTGTTTGAACTAACTGACACTTGAGTGAGAAAGGGATCTGATGAACTAACTGACACGGATATACAGATTTATCCAAATCGAAGGAGTTTTAATGATTTACTTGAGTTCTGTAGCATGACAGTGAGTTATACATTCATTGTATCTGAGCAGTTTCTTGCAGCTTCGTCACCGTGATTCTGTGTCCATTTTGCATTGCTGTTTCTCTTGACTGAAGACAGGCAGACCCTGCAATAGAATATCCTTCATGGCTGGTTCTGTTCTATCTCTTGCTTTATTATGCCCCCAAAATCCTTTTGTAAGGACTGGTGTTGATTTGACAGAGCAGCGACTTGACTACAGTTGGGGAGTTGTCGGACACCTATAGTTTGTCCATGTCTACAAAATCAAGTCATATCACTTACGTTTGCTAGTTCTATAACAGATATTCCCTATTAACAATTATTTTTGTAAAATTCTAAACAAGTCAGATAACCTTTCCTGTATTTTCCTTGTTGTTTGCAGCTGAAATGATGTCCCGTGTGTCATTTTAACGTGCATCTGGAAGTCTCAAATATTCTCAAGCAAAGCCAAGTTGGAGCATGATGGAATGTCATTAAAAAATGAGTTTTCATTCCACTGCTGAGGCGAACCTATTCGCTTCTGAATGCTCCTCATGGACACGGAGCAGCATGGAATGAGACAGGCAAACCTGAAGCAACAGCAAAACACAACTTTCATGATAAATGTAGAATTGCAAACCACTGGAATATAGCGCCAAATTGTGGTTTATGTTGCATTGTGACACAACACTGTGAGGCAGGATAATATTGCCAAGCATTAGCAACAGTCAATTCCTATGTGAGGAATTAAAAGTTACGTTGAGAAATTGTTCACATCTGTTCAACATTCTCTATATTAATATGACATTTGGTTTTTTAGATATAGTGTGGCAGTACTTTAACTTAAAAATTCAGCTAATTTTTCAATGTATTAATTGTGTGTTGGCGTCTGTGTTATTAGATATGGATAGATAAAACCCAAATTTAAAAGGGGTCATTTGTTTTGACCAGTCTTTTTTTTTTTTTTAAACTGCTAAAACATAATATAACTGCCAAGACATCAGTGGATACTAGATATTTTTTAAGCAGTGGGCATAAGTATTAGAACTAGAGATGATTCTTAAGTGACATGATCATAAAGGGCAGAAGCCTTACAATTTTTATAGTAAATCACAACTTGGCCCCTCAATTTGAAATGAAGATAAGTCTAATCATTCAGAGAATAAAGCATTAGAATATACTAACTGAATAACTGAAATAGATGGAATTGTAGAATGGTTTGGGCTGGAAGAGACTTTAAAGATCATCAAGTTCCAACCGCCCTGCCCTGCCATGGGCAGGGACACCTCCCACTGGACCAGGTTGCCCAAAGCCCCATCCAGCCTGGCCTTAAACACTTCCAGGGATGGGACATCCACAGCTTCTCTGGGCAACCTGTTCCAGTGTCTCACCACCCTCACAGGA
>JAOXNH010000012.1:126531825-126543760 GCA_028566575.1 Bartramia longicauda
CCTGCTGGCCACACTGTTCCTGACACAGGCCAGGATGCTGTTGGCCTTCTTGGCCACCTGGGCACACTGCTGGCTCACATTCAGCTGGCTGTCAACCAACAGCCTGGGGTCCTGCTCCACCCGGCAGCTCTGCAGACACTCTTCTCCCAGCCTATAGCGTTGCCTTGGGGTTGTTGTGACCCAAGTGCAGGACCCAGCACTTGTATGAGATTCAACAAACAAGGCCAGTTGGCCTCAGCCCATCAATCCAGCCTGTCCAGACCCCTCTGTAGAAAAAGTCTCTTTAACACTGGGCTTATATTTCATGAGCGTTAAAACCAAAAGAGCTAACAGAAGATGGACACATTCCAAAGAATGTTCTGGCCTTCAAAATGTAAGCTGAGACTTCTATTAAACTCTTCTTCCAGTGTCTCAGCTTTCTGGTTAAAGTCATAACTGAATGTCAGTTTTTCCATGGCAATAAACTAGTCTTGTTCCTGTAGTAGTATTTCCCATATATGGGTTATTGTTGCCCAGAGATAGGGGGAAAACCCCATCATGACTGGATTCTTAAAGCTTCCAGATATGGTATTAATTTTCCCTGCTGGCCTAAACATCATTACCATCATCCAGTTCGTTATCAATGTGATGTCTTAAAAAACAATATTTAAGTGCTATTGTCATTAAGTAGTGCAGTGCTAGAAAAGCCTGATCTCTACTCTATTACCTAGCTGTAAAAAGGGATTTGTGCTATAGGTGTTAGACCTATTAAATAACTGTTGTAATAGATTTTACAGCTAGTGGTTTTGTTTACTTTTATAAATGAGGGCAATTTTCCAGTTTTGTGGTGCCTTTTGACTGGGGATCTGTTTTGTTACTGCAATCCATTAATCTAACTCACTGAGACAGGACATCTTTCATACAGGGACAGCAAAAAAATCTTTAGAGTTTTTTGGATTCCACCTTATGTTACTGCATACTCCAACTCTTGACAAACTGTAAAATTAGCTGGTTTTAATCTTTCTGCATCAGAAATGTAGTTAACATTTTAAAATGTAATTCAACCAGTCATTTTAATATCAAGGTCTGTCTGTTTCTTTTCAAGTGGTTCAGTGAATCTGGAGAATCACTAGCCAAAAAAATAATAAATAATCACAGAATGGTCAGAGTTGGAAGGGACCTTAAAGATCATCGAGTTCCAACCCCCCTGCCATGGGCAGGGACACCTCCCACTAGAGCAGGTTGCTCAAAGCCCCATCCAGTCTTGCCTTCAACACTTCCACTTTAATGTATGTAAATAAGAGTTGTTAGTCCTTTAAATGTTGAGGTTTTATACCCCAACACTATATCTGCTATTTGCTGTGCAGTTTAATGGTTTCCAATAGGAAGAACTGGGTTTGTGTAAGGGAAGCTTCCAATATACATTAACCATTTGTGAAGCCTGATGAACCCATCTGTGAACAACTTCTCTGAATTCTGAGGAAATACTAGATGTGGAGTAAACTTCCTGTTTTACAGTAAAAGTCATATAGCTTCAACAAAGATGGATTTATCAAGTTCAGAATCACATCCTTCAAGATGTTCTCTCTTTTCTCTAGCTTTGAGTATAGATATTGATGAACCCAATGTTGCTATTCTTCACAAAAAGGAAAAAAAAATAAATCTTAGAACTCCCCATTCCCCAGAATTAGTGCCTGGTCAGGATAAGCACACACTGGTTCATGATTATACCTATATTGCAATTCATAATAGAAAATTTCATCCTAATACTTTATTAGGATCTATTAAAAAAAAAAGACCACAGAAGAGTATTTTTAACATCTTATAAAAGAGATTGAACCCTTTAGGGCCAAAGAAAATCAGATTAATATTGTGAATTCAGTAGCTACTGAAGTGCTGATCAATATGAAATTTCCTCAGGGATTAACCAAAATGAACTTGAGTTTCAGCCCAGGTGAACTTTTGGTGCTTTTAAGCTATAAGAAAAATTTCATCAGAAAAATGCACAACTCCAGAAATCCTAGTGGGTGTGAGGATGTACTGTCTCCTTGTACTGTTAACAAAAGTAAACCCTGTTACTGAAAGGTTTGGTTTCAGCTCACTTTGATATATCAATGTACAAAACATTTTTTTTTTTAATTTCTAATTTGGAATATATATTGATTTATCAGTCTCTTTAAGCATGTGGTAACCTTACTGAGTAATATGATGAGTTCCTTCATATTTGAGCAATAACCTATTGAATGTCCAAAGTATTCTCCTTTGTTGTTTTTTTTTTTAAATACGTATTTATCTGACTTAACTGCTTGGAGAAAGGTAGGAGGCTGTTTTTCATGTTGCTTGTTGAGTTAAACAGCTGGCTAAGATGAACAGGTGGAGCTCAAGGTTTCTTACAGCCAGAGAGCCTGGCGCCTTGAAAGTAAACAGTTTAGAAGCAGCTTCTCCAAGAAGCCTGATTCCTCTCCATCATTCCTGCTTACTGTCTGACAAGGAAAGGCTGGGGAGTCTACGTGAAGCATGGCCTACAGCATAGAGCTGGTTATATCGTGGCTGTAGCCCCGCTCCCATTGTGCCCCGCAGGATGTGATGGACTCCTATGCATTTTAGAAATGCCACAAGATCTCTGTGGAAACTCATCTAACTCATCTGTGCATCTAAGATTTTTCCCCACCTGCAAAAGTATGACTGCCTTCAGAAAGAGATGAGGGTTTAAGAGCAGATTGCCTGATTTCAAGCAGATCACTATTTCTTCCTTAAACCAAGGAAACGCCCACCCCCCCTCCTTTTCTCAGACATGTATTCTTCAATGGCTACTTAATCATTTGTCAAAGGAAAGATGCTTAAAATAAGGGCATAAATATTTTGCAGGTGAACAGAAACCCACCCTAACCACCTTCATTCGAGTAGTCAGTGTGACCATTAAGTATAATGGAGAATCTGGATTTTATCCATCAGTTTCCCTCCCCTTCCCTTCCTTCCCCTCATCAGAACATCATCTGTAGGCTCTTTCCCATGCTGGCATGTAGCAGCTGGGGCTCCTTGCCACGGGCAGACCCTTTATTGGGCACCCTTTGTCACTGTCGGGTCTGCAGCTAGCACAAGCGTCCTCTGGGGCAGAAAGCTGGCTGAGCTGGTTATACTGTATTGCTGCACCTTTTTGCTTTTTCCTCGAGGGAAAAAAAAAAAATCAGTTTTGTGCGACTTGGATGCATTTGGCCCAATTATGTCTGTTGGTATGGGAGGCCCTTTGCCCTGCTGGCCCCGCGGTCCCCTGTGCCACCCCAGGCTGTGCTGAGGGCGAAAACAACGCACGGGTCGGACCGGGAGCAGCCAACTTCTGCAAAGTGTTCTTAAGTAGCGCTGAGGAAGGGTCGTTATAAACGAAGTGCGTTGCTTTATTGTCCTTTTCTTCTCCTCCAGCCCTCCTACCTGCGCTCAGCGCTGTCAGCCGAGGCTGGGATGAGCGGGGACCAGGGGGGTCGCAGCCTCCCCACCGCTCCCCTCCCGCCTCCGGGGCGAGGATGCCGCCGCTCTCCCCTCGCCCCAGCTCCCTCTCTTCCCCGACCCCGGGCGGTTCACTCACCGGAGGAGAGCGGGGACGGGCCGGCGCAGGAAGCCCGTGCTGGGCGGTGCGGGGCTGCCACGGGACGGCGGCAGCCGCGCTCCTCGCCGCTCCCCTTCTCCTTCCCCGTCGGTGTCCGCGTCCCTCGGTGGGGCAGGGCCGGGGGTGGGATGCCCTGCCCCGCCTAGCCTCGCCCCGCCCCGCCGGTGCGGAGCTGGCAGCTGCACGCCGAGTTTCGCCTTCTCCGGTCTTGCACTACCGGGGGAAGAGCTGGGCTCTGCCTGCCGCCGCTCTCCAGGATGAAGGGCCGGGATCTGGTGCTGCTGCTGTGCTCGCTACGGCTTGTCGTCCCCTCCCCGCCCCGGGTCAAGTGCCAGCTGGGGATGCTGGCGCCCTGTCCCGTCCCCAGGCTGAGAAATTCCCCGCGGCCCCGGAGATGGGTCCGCCGGGGCGGGAGCTCTGCCGTGGAGGAGCCGCGGCAGCCGCCGCTCCCCGAACAGGGCTGGCGTGTTGGCCGGGAGTGGCCGGGGAAGCCTGGCGTTGAACCCCAGTGTATTGAAAACCTGTGGAAACAGAGATTACTTCTGCCTGCAGCAGGGAAGCTGCCCTGAGGGGTGAAGGGATTAATTTATCTGAGGTAACTCCAGGAGTCTGCAGGGGATCGTAAATCAAATCCTGGTTTGTGGTCACCCCTGCACTCAATCTAGCCGCAGGGCCATCACTCTTGCCCTGAGAAACAAACGTCTTCTTAAGGAGTTTGATATGTGGCAGTTTCTTTTGCTGGAGCTGTCTAACAAAACTAATTTAAGACCTAGAAAATCTCAGATGTAGAACACATTATTGTATATCTCTGCTACACGGATTTGTGTGTGTGTGTGACTTCTGTATGTCCAGTACATCTGCACTGTATTAAGCATACACACAGGTTATTTTTTGCGAAGGAAAGCAACTGACTTACCAATTTTTGCTTCTTTTTACCCCCTTGCTTTTTAAAATGTTTGGGAATGTGTTGCACAAAACTCTATGTGGATTCAGAAGGAATATTTTGCTATATCTTATGTAAGTGATAAGGAATTCATGCAATGATGTTTTTACAAACAGCATTGTTAGGCACTTACTAATTGAATAGTCAGTAAAACTAGTGACAAGAATCATAACCTTTGCCCAATTCCCTTCCCCCATGAGCTAACAGAAAAACAGAGGGGAATACCCGTGTTCCTGCACTCAGTCTAGAAGAATATCTTTTGCCAAAAAGTGCACATCTACCAGTAAATCATAGAATGGTTCAAATCGGAAGGGACCTTTAAGGTCATCTTATTCCAACCCCCCTGCCCTGGGCAGGAACACCTCCCATCAGATCGGGTTGCTCAAAGCCCCATCCCGCCTGGCCTTGAACCCCTCCAGGGATGGGGCAGCCACAGCTTCTCTGGGCAACCTGTTCCAGTGTCACACCACCCTCACAGGGAAGGATTTCTTCCTAAAATCTAATCTAAATCTTCCCTCTTTCAGTTTAAAACCGTTACCCATCGTCCTATCGAGAACACGTGTTCTCTTCTGTGTTCACCCAGTGTTAGCAGGTGATGGTGCCGGGTCGATGCAGCACAAAACTCTGAAGTTAATGCTATTCTTGACTACTTTTAAGCAGCAGGATGCGCAGTGTTTGTCTGAAGAGCTTAAGAGCAGAGCTATTGAGAACAGCTTTCCAAACGTGGGGCTGGATCTGAGGAAGATGAAGTCAACACAAGAGTTATTTGTGTGAGCTGGAGATCTGGCAGATTGCTTCCTCAGTCAAAAAATATTTGCCTTTTATCCTGCTTCCCTTTGGTCAACACTGATGCCAGCTACGAGGAAAATCAGCTGTGAGACTGAAAGAGTGAAACCCAGGTTATTTCTGAAACCTTTTGCATGGGGTTGAAGACTGAAGGTACCACCACACTACGGAGCTGTGTCCTGTCTGTGGGGAGTCAAACTGAGGCTGGAGGTGGCTTTCCAACTCATGACTGGCTCTGGAAGCATTTCCCATAAACGAGGATGTCTTCAGTGCAATGGTGTGCAGGGAAAATTTCCTCTTTGCGGTACCTCTCCTCCTTTCCCGGGCTGTACTCTTGATTGTGAGAGATGACGGTGTAAAGTTGGCTATGAACTCTAGGATATATATGTATATATGTCTTCTACACTTGGAGAACTCTCTCCTATTGATGGTTAAATTAACTTTTTCCAGTCTTATAAATCCAGAAGAGCATAAAAGTAGGATGAAGATGACTAAGCTATAACATAGCTGTGAGCTGTGTGTGTTCATCTCAAAGACACATTAATTCTAAAGTCTAAAGAAGGCATTTTTTTAATCTTGGACTACTAATGGGTGATATTTGGGCAGGGCTTTGGTGGAAAGCCTGTCCTCCCCACCCAAGGTGTCTGTGGGACAGCATGAGCTCTCTCATTCCTCTATGCAACACAATGTTAGCCGGAGCATTGGTGAGAAGGGGGCAAAAACTCCACGAAGGAAGCATTTAAAAGAAAATTGGGAAAGCGGGGTGTGCATCCCCAAAATTCTCTTAGCATCTTCTACTCTGCTTTCTTCTGTGCTCAGTGAACAGATTGGAAAAGACTTGGGGCGAGGGGGGGGAGGGGAACTGGGAAAGTCCTTTTCCGGCACTGTGAACAGCACAGAGGCAAGACCTTGATGCAAAACATTACGGTGTTTGCATCAGGCAACTGGCTCTGGAGATAGTCAGGGTGAGCTGAGCCTATTTACTGGCAGGAAGAACAGCCACCACGGCAGGGCCACCGACGTCTCCTGCTCTCAGATCTGCACTGGGGATCTTGCCTTCCACTTTCCCGATGAGAGGTCCTGGCGTGTCCGAGGGGGCAGGTTGGTGTCTCGGAGCCACACTCCGTGCCGGCCTGAGGGAAGCATGCTTTCTGAAATGCGAGTTGCTCTGCTGGGGAATGAAATATTTTTAACCCTTGTGTGCTTTAGAGAAACCTCTTTTTGTTGCCAATCTGGTTTGCCTATTGGGTTTTCCACAGCATCTGTTACTTTTGGTTTTTCACCCAAACTACTTTTTCTTTCCCTGCAGTGCATGAGGTCAAGGCAAAGTGTCAAAAGACTTCTGAGCTGCATAGAATCATACAATGTGTTGGGTTGGAAGGGACCTTTAAAGGTCATCTCATCCAACCTCCCTGCAGTGAGCAGGGACATCTTTAACCAGATCACGTTTCTCAGAGCCTCATCAAGCCTGACCCTTGAATGTCTCAGGGATGGGGCCTCCACCACCTCTCTGGGCAACCTGTTCCAGTGCCTCACCACCCTCATTCTAAAGAACTTTTTCCTAATGTCTATTCTAAACCTACCCTGCTCTAGTTTAAAACCATTGCCCCTCATCCTGTCACTCCCTGATCAAGAGTCCCTCCCCATCTCTCCTGTAGCCCCTTTTAGGGACTGGAAGGCCTCTATAGATGCTAAGGTGCCCAGTAGTTTTGCTGACAGATCTAGAGAATTTTTACAATATGTAGATAACCAAATACAATTTGACTCCTCTACAGAAGCTTAACATGTCAAGAGACTAACTGCATCTTCTGTTGGGCTGGAATCTGGCTCTCCCATCCTCACTCGGGCTTGGCTGGGAGGATGGCATGTGCAGCCATGGTTGCTGGGACCATCCGATCCAACTGTGCGGGATTTCTCATTTGCAGAGGTACGGTCAGCACCTGTAGAGAACCAAAACTGGGATTTTTTTCAAAAGAAAGCATTTTTACTTGAAGTAATGTTATGAAAGTAAACGAAGTAGCAAATTGTTTTTGCAAAGCAACCAAGGTGACGTTTGTGCAAAGCCCAGGTAGGCCGGGTTTAATAGGGCACCTTCGGTCTGGAAGTAGTTCAGCCTGTCCCCTTGCAGTCTGCAGCTGTCTCTTATCACCAGTGGCTCCCAGTTTCCACAGAACATCGGGAGCAGGCAGGCAAATGTGACCGTTTGCATTTGCATTTCCCCTTGTGCGGCGTCAAAGGTTACCAGCAACTTGCTGGAAGTTACCCTTCCTCCCACCAGCTGGATGAGATGTGGCTGGGAGGGTTGTCTACCCCGTGTCAGTCAGAAAGAGACGGGTTAAGCAATAATTCACTGTTTAAACAGGCTTTAACTAAGTTGGCTCATTTTAAGCAGCAATTCCAGCAATAGCTCAGCCAGAAAATCAGGAGTGGGAGGGTGTGTTTAACCTCTAGGAAGAGGGTGGTGACAAGTAGCTGGCTGAGGGCTGCATATGGAAACCACTTCTAGTGGCACAGCAGCAGCCGGAGAAGAAAGTATGACTGCACTGACGGTTAATACAGCTGGCGGCTTGCTACTGGCTTTATCTGGATGGAAATCCTCTAGACCCCTCACTGGAGACCTGCCTGCAGCTCTAACAAAGGGGCAGGGGGTGGAATTTCTAATATTCATGGGGTATCTCATCTCTTTCACACGAAAAAAGAGGAGGCAAGAAACTTTCTTAATCAAAAGTAAGGGCAAATGTAGGCAGGATATCAAAAAGAGTCTCTGGCAGTGAAATCCATTAGCCTTGAAGTAATCTCCTAAGGGAACTGAAGGCATTCCCATCGCTTGGGATATTTAAAAAGAGGTCAGACAAAACACTAGGAAGTGTACAATGTGGGACAATCCAGAATCAGCAGGGAGAGGGATTAAACAGTCTTAATAAGCCTTTAACATAGATGCTGTGATTTCAGTGCCAAGAATTCACATGTCCCCCTACTCTCTCTCCTCCCTGCAGCTGCCATAATGGGAGATAATGAAATCACTGTAAATGTGGGCAATTAACTATTCTAATAGAATTTAATAATGTAATGGTCGTACATTATTCTTCCTCTTAGTCTCAACTATGACTCCTCTACAGTGGATTTAAGTTGACTTTTAGTAGAACGATTGCAGTCTTGTGTTACAGAGATGTAGTAAGATTGCTTTGTGTTTCGAATAGTTGGCTTGGGTTTCAGACAGCGATTTTGTTTTTAGCTTAACCTATCTTTTCATCCCCTCCCTAAATTTCAAAATTCCTAAGTCGTTTATCTAAAACTTCCGCCTTTTACTTCTGTGTTTAATCACTTGGTATTATTATCCCACACCCTTCTAAATCTATAGTCTTCTGGGAGTGTAGAACAGCCAAGGGGTTCATTTTAGTAAGATAAATAGGTAAAAGATGTCCTTTGTAGCACAGAGATGAGTTAGTATTTATATCTCTGTTCTGTAAATGTTAGGTCACTGCTGAAGTATTCACATCGACAATGGATCGTTTATAAACACAGTCTGAGAAGAATTTATTGTTTCACAAATCCCACTGTTTGCTGTGATCTCTGATAAGTTTTTCACATTTTCCTGGGGTGTCAATTTGATAGTGCGGCCTTAGGTCCAGACAACTGCTTGAATCATGTTCGCACTTGGAACAGGGTGTACTTTGTTTAGTTTCACTGGGGGAAAAAGCCACTACACTGTGGTTTAGAAGTCCTACCAACAGAGATAACTCCGTGAAACCACACTTCATGGTGTAAGTAAAAATGACTTACAATGACTTGCAGTTGACACAACCTTTGAAATCCTTTCAGTTTATGCTCTGATGGAATTCCTACACAGAATTACTTTCTATCTGCATCCCCCAAAAGCCAAAGTCAGAGTGCAAAAGAATGAGGTTTCAATAACATGTTTCGTTCTGTGGTTTCTTTGTGTAATTTTGCGTGATAAGTGCTGTGTCTGTAACTCACTGCTAGTCAGTTTTGGTCTTTTGAATATTTAACAATTCTTTAAGTCACACATGACACTCAATTTGGTGTAAAATTATCTTCAGATAGCTGGGAATTCATAGCTAGAGTAAGAATCTGATGTGGAAAAATGATGTTTTATAATAGAGAGGTATTTATCATTCTGTGGAGTTACAGCTGCTAACATGAGTGATAGATACAGGAGTGGGGAAGGAATATAATGATTGACAAATGAAGTGGGCTCCATTTTCTTTTTCCCACCCAAGTGGTGCTCACAGAGACAGATTCTGTTCCGTACCTTCATTTTCAGTGGGACTGAGCAGATGGTTACCTGCAAAACCTTTAAATGGTACACACATAAATCTAGAAGAAGCCCTCACCATAATTCCGTGATCCAGATTGAATTTTCAGTATATAACATCCTTAGATAGAAAGCTCTATGGTTGGTAATTGATTTTTTTAATGTCTTGAGAATTAATTTTCACCAGCAAAGTTTATGGTAGCATTTTTACAAATGAAGTAAACAACTATATTATGCTATGGGAGCTGCATCCTGACATACCTATCCATCTTAAAAGCACTCATTCTTCTCAAACGTCTTCAATTTTAACCTAACTTTTTGGATGACAAAGCATTGCTGAAAGGTTGTGAGAAACTTGTTTTTATGTTGCTTTCCGATATTTTATTATTATTGATCTGACATACAAATAAAGGTCAGTGAATTTAGAACAAGGACGAATTTAGCCTTTAAACTGCATCTATAACAATATGATTACCAGCCTATTTTTCCCTTGCACCTTAAAACTCAGTGTAAGTTCATATCTTGACATGTTTGCCATTTTTCCCATGTTCAAGGGGAGTTATGAACCAGCACCACGTCTTTAGGGTTGGCTTTGACACATTGGATGGAGATCGCAGAGACCTCTCAAGCTCTTTTCTTCTTTTTTTTTTTTTTTTTCTTTTGTTCTCTTGGTATTTCAGAAAAACTAAAGATAAAAAATGTAAGCCAACACACAGGTATTCCTTTGCAACATGCTCAATGTATAAAAACACTTACAAAGAGGTGTGCAGTGATACCCTGTAGCCTACTGCTGTTCAGGTGACAACACTACAAATGAGATGATAAAAGGATAATATTTTTTAATGTAAATAGGCTGTTCTGTTTCTGTTTAGGTTCTCAGACATGCAGGCAGAGGGGTTTCTACTTGTCTTTCTGAAATGGAAGCTGTCTTTCTCCCGACAAATTAGTTGCTAGCGATCATACATCAATGCTCAACACCAATTGGAGTTATCCAAATTCTCTCCTGTGAATTCAGCAAACTTAAGAAAGATTGACACTTGAGAAAATATTTTGTGTCTCAGTGGTATTTGTTTGTCCTAAGACCCACTGCAGTGATTCAAGGACAACATGAAGGTTTTGTGGCATCTGGGAATCCCTCCTCACCACAAGAGACGCTCCTGCCCATTCCCAGACCAGCTCTGGGAACTGCCTTCATGGATATTACTGTTACTGCTGTGCCATTGCAATTGTGCAGCAATTTACTTAGAAGACAGATGCTTTTGTGGTGCAAGTCAGGATCCGGCCTTTGGAAAACAACTCTTTGTGTTTAAAAATGCAGTGAAATGAACTTTAATGGGTTTCCAAATAGCTTGCTGATTCCTATTTTAATGAAATGTAGTTTAGCATTTAACTATTTGATATTGTTATTGTAGATGGGATAATAAAGTATTTCTAGCTTAAAATTGTGCTGTCTACGCTACAATTTTCCCTGAGTTTTAATATAAAAAATAAGACAAGAGCAGACACAGCTTATGCGTCTTCTGCAGAAGAGCCCTTCTGTTGCCAAAGCTATGTGAATCCTTGGGAATTGCCATGAGTTCAGGTGGCTCCAGGGTATGGTGAAGAACCTGTCTGGGCACACATTTATTTCAGTTGGATGGTTTTGCTTACAAAGCTGGGATCCCAAAACATCCATCTGGAAAGCATACTGAAAGCTTAAGGAAGCATAAACAGTGTTCCTGATGATTCTGGGAGAAACCGTCTAAGGAAATTTGGGAAGATTCCAACTCATGTTTGTAGTTCTTTAACCCCTTTTCTTAAAAATGCTGACTGGTTGACTGAGCCAGAAATAAAATCAGCTGGGGTATCCTAAGAAATTTCCTAGATATTTAATCCGGGTCACTTAGTCACACAGCAAACCAATGAACCCAGTCAAAGAAATAAGATAAAAGTGGGTTAAAGAACAAAATGAAGAAATTGGGTTTTAATCATAAAAAGTTCACTGTAAACTTATGAAACTTGAGGAGAGTAGATGGTCAATCACGTGATATATGCACGTGAAAGATCTAACTGTATGTGCTGTTAGCCGTGAGGTGATGTTACAGTGAGGTCATCAGAAATCTCCCTCCACTGTAGGGAATCTTCATCTTGAAGAAGTCGCCTGCAGCGCCCAAGTGAGTCAGGCTGCTTTGGGCATTGTGTCTTTCCTGTTAATGCATTACCAGCTGCACATGCAGCTGGATTTCAGTATAATGGGACAGATTTAGTCTGCCTTCATGGGGCTGTGCGTGGCAATGTGCACTGGCAGCCCAGAAAGCCAACCCCATCCTGGGCTGCATCCCCAGCAGCGTGGCCAGCAGGGCGAGGG
>JAOXNH010000012.1:126627872-126639389 GCA_028566575.1 Bartramia longicauda
CAAAGCCCCATCCAGCCTGGCCTTGAACCCCTCCAGGGATGGGGCAGCCACAGCTTCTCTGGGCAACCTGTTCCAGTTTCCTCATAGCAAAGAATTTCTTCCTAAGATCTAATCTAAATTTCCACTCTTTCAGTTTAAAACCATTACCCCTTGTTCTATGGCTCCACTCCCTGATCAAGAGTCCCTCCCCATCCTTTCTGCAGGCTCCCCTTAGGTCTAGCTAATATAGTAAGTGGAAAAAAGGTGTCAGCTGTGAATTCTTGGCCTTTCCTTATATCATAGATTTTGCTGGGGAAAAAAAATTGCTGTAAAGCTGCTGTGCATTCAACCAGCTCCTGTGGGAAGGGTCCTGGTGCACTCACCCATCCCTAGCACTGGTCACCGAGGAGTTATTGCAGTCAGAAGGTCAGCAGGGCGTTGCTGGCTCCTATGATGTGGTCAAAGGAGGGCTTTGGGACAGAGAAGTTGTATCGACTGTGATTGATTGTGAGAGTTTTTTTTAATTCCTAACCTCTTGGCCCAAGCAATGTGTGTGCCCAAGAGTGCTGCGGGTATCCCCAGAGAAAGGCAAGTCTTCATTAGTTGCCCATAACTTTATGTGACATTAATGGTGAGCAAAAACTTTTAATGGTAGGTAGTGAGAATCACAAGGAAACACCTCGGTCTGAGTATCCTACCTATTACAGCACTGCTAAAAAATTGGAAACCAATCAACAAAAAATACATTATCAAAAGCTGGAGAGATTAATCTCTCAAAGAAATAGAACCAAACCCCCATGTTAGGTAATACAATAATAACATTATTTTTCACGTCTCCAATTATCTCATACCTATGAATTTTTATTGTATATTGAGTGTTCAATCTGAATTCCGGGCTTAATTTCAAGTTTAAATTTTCAAGGCGAAGTCCCAGAGGACCTATTGCTTTTTACAACCACTACCAACTTGAAGACCTAACGGCACGTTGGTTTGTTTTCTGATTTATTAGGAAACAGGTTTAACTGAATTTATTGTCTGGAATCTAAATAAGTCTTGCTGGATTTTTGCTTTGCACCTGCAGAAGCAGCTTTAGAGAGCTACTGCCCTCTGTAGATACTGTACACCACCGGTATAACCTTCTCAAGAAAAGAGTTTGAGAAGAAAGAGAACTGTTGATAAGAGAAGGCATTTGCAGTAGCATCGTACTTTGCTGTAACCCTTCCCTGCTGAAATTAGAAGCAGTGGTCCCAGTGAGGCTTATGGGACAGCTCAAAACCACATTATTTTATGCAATATCTTTCTTATTGTCCTGGGGTATATTCCTAGAAATAATGTATAGATAAATGCAAGTGATTTGGGTTTTTTTCTTTAAAAATATTAAATTTACTGCTTAGAAATTGTTATAACTTTCTATTGGCTTATTTATTACAGAAAAAAAAAAGACTGAACTGAGGAAGAGTGGAAAAATAATGACAATATTTCTTTCCTGCATGAGAAGAAGGTAAGATTTAGAGGACTGTAATATTGCAAGTATGTATTTTCAACATAGAAATAACTATGAGGTAATTTGTTAATTTTCCAAATACTGGCAGCTTTGTAGTTAAACTTATCCAGACCTTCACAGTCTTGGCTGCCTAAAAGGAGGTGACAAAAAAGTCACAATACTTTCGGAATAACTGAGACAATGAGTCCACTGCCAGGCACTGTATATCCCACTATATTGACCTGTTAGAGAAGCAAAGGTTATATTTCATTTTATAGCAGCATATTAGGGCTGTATGTATTTCAGATTCCTTGATTTACAATATCACCATATTGGGTTTGTTGAAGGGAGGGTTCATTCTTTGGTGGTTTTTTTTTTCTTCTCGCTCCATTCCCTGGAAGCTATAAATGCCCCAATTTTTTCGGGGATTTCTTTCTTTCTTTTTTTTTGTTTTTTGGATTCCAGGTACCCAGCTGTGCATGAAATAATGCTCCCCATATGTGTTCATTGTTCCCATTGCGGGTGTCACCAGAGCTTTCCTAATAAGGTTGGGTTTGACCTTTCAGAAGTTCTCAAATGAAGAATCTAACTGCGTTCCTTATCCTCACAACAGATAGACTTCCTTGCCACTGCCCTTATAAAACTGCTCTAAGAAACAGTAAAGCAGGCTTGTTCCAAAACCAAAGTCAAACCTCAGAGCTGTTCAAGAGTGTGCAAAGCAGGAGGCAGCCAGGCTTTGGCTGGCCCTTCCAGAAGGGTGGTGCACCACATGGAGGGAGATCCTGAAGACTGGGAGCAGACAGGCTGACAGAGAAAGAAACTTCACAATGGAGAAAACTAAAGCCTAGAGAGAGGCCTTTTTTACTGATGGGCTGGCTTAGGCAGGAAAATCCTGTCCGATGGTTTTAGTCACAGAATGATGTGATACAGGGTTGGAAGGGACCTCTGGAGATCATCCAGTCCAACCCCCCCTGCCAGAGCAGGTCCACCCAGAGCAGGTTACACAGAAACATGTCCAGGCAGGTTTGGAATGTCTCCAGAGACAGACTCCACCACCTCTCTGGGCAGCCTCTTCCAGGGTTCTGCCATGTCGAGGCAAACGTTTCATGATGTATGTGCTGAGGTGGCGGGGTGGTGGCCCTGGGTTCTGCTCCTTTCTTGTGACCACGCTGGCAGCAGTGAGACAACCCAGGGAGCCGGGTGACAGAGCTGACCCATCTGAGAACTAATGGGCTTGCCGGCTGGCTGGTTTGCTTTTGGCTAGCAGGATTAATACTTGGTCAGATTAGTTCTTCCAACCCCAGGAGCATGCATGCTGGCACACGCTGGAGAGACCTGCCGCCAGGACGGGAGGGGAAGGTGACGTCTCCTCTGTCAGAAGCTTGTGACTACTTGAGGCTAAGGGAATGTGAAACCACTGCTCTCGCCAATGAAATATCTCCCATGTTCATGAAAGTAAACGAAACAGAGCTTTTTTTCCATCAGGGGAACTTTCTCCTGACTGGAGTCACCTGTGAGATCCTGCATCTTAGTGGTTGCTCAGGTCAGAAGAGAAGAAAGTCCATATGAACCGATTGGTTCTTGGAAAGAAGGTCAAAGGAAGAAGATGAGTGAGGAACTTAGATTAATATAGTAGTTACATTACAGTTGCCTAAAGACAAAATGCACTCTTTTGTCCTAATTTATACATGATTTTAATATCACCTCATTTTAGAAAAGAATATATAAATGAATGAACAATTATGAAAACCAAGACAAGTTTCTCCGAAACTGAAAATTCTATTAAAATATTACAAATATTCTCAAAAAATATCCTGCCAGGTTACAGACTTTAGTGATGGATATCTAGCTATTTGAACCATTCATTAGAACAGGAGACTGGAGATGTAAAAATTTTGTTAGCCAAACGTAAGATTATGGTTAACCTGAAGAGATACAATTCTGTTAGATTTGATAGAGCTTTCCCACAGGGAATAGAAAAGGAAAGCACTTTCACTTGTTCTTGACAACTAAATAAAAGATAGCTTATAATTTCTGTACAGTTCTTTTACAATGGTACAAATGATTAAATGATTCTTTTTTTATTTTATTTTATTTTTATGTAAAAGAACACCTGCCATAAGTTTTCTTGGCTGTATTAAGGCACTGAAAAAGCAGGTACACACTGATAGATACTTTAATAATGAACAAAATGCAAGGAAGTCAGGATCTTTATAAATTTATGTATGCTCTCTAATGTTTCAATTATTTTTACCACAGGAGCTTGCTGACGTGTAAGCGAGGTAATTAGACATGGATAAACTTGGATCTGCAGGGTGATTCAGCAAAGTAAATAGGAATTAATAAGTTTAGTTTTGCAAACAAATTCTAAATCCAGTACGAACAGAGCTTATGTTACAACTAAAATGAGTGATTCCTAGCAGCTATAAGTATTAATTAATGTGGTTTCCCCTTTTTGCAGGTTTTGCCTATAATAAATTCACCGATCAAGACATGCAGACTTCTGTCCAATGCTATGAAAATTAACCAAGGCACCTTAACCGCAGGAAATCTTCAAAGGTATGAAAATAAAATGCTTATTCAGTAATTAATTAAACCAAACAAGCCATCAGCGTGTGCTACATAGCCTAAGTATTATGTCAGGTCAATAATTAAGCAGTAGTAAATCTTGTGGAGGTTCTATCCTGCCAAACTTTAAAGGCTCAAGACTAACCCAAGGACCCTTAACATTTTAGTGAGCCAGTAAATGATTACACAGACAGCTTCTCAATCCAAAGCTTGCTACTATTAACTTTCTATTTTTTAAGACATCCAGAAATTGTGTGTTCTGTGGTTGTCGAATAATATCCTGTGAACAAAATGTATGCCTTTCTTGAGCCTATGGAAAGGAATGTTTTATAGGCTTGAGTTATGTCAAGATAAAAGTGCACTTTTCCTGCAGGGTAAGATATACATTAAGCAAAAAGTAATGGTTTGGAATTTTCCCTTGTTTATATGAACACGACAATTATGAAAACTTGAAGCTAATCTCACTGCACGCAGCTGGCCATGGTAAAGAGAAGCACTGTGGAAGCTGTTTTAGGCGACTCTGCCAAAGCAATCCCACAAGATCTGCACTAGTTACGTGCTTTGAAGGCCTGGCTGACTTTTAGCTGGAATTGGGAGGTCACAGCAAGTTGTGTGGTGACCTTCTGACGTGGGAATTACAGCACTAGGCTGAATATCAAATCATACATCTCAACAAATAAAAATATAAAGCCACACGGCAGAGAATAGAGCAGGAAGCTTGAAATGCTCTGAGATCCAGTTTTCCCTCATCTGTATTATTTTCTGTCACCTCATTTACATAAAATATTTCTGGTTAAACAATTTGCAAATGCATGGGATTTCATAGCAGGTATATGCGTGGCAGAGGTAAATTTGGATTTAAAATGAAGGCGTTACTAGCAATGAAAGACAGCTGGTGTACATCAAGTTTATTTCACGTGCGAGTCTTTGTATGGAATTTTGTTTGGAACCAGTTACCATTTTGACATGTTAGCTCATAGTTTATTTTAATTACAGAATATTTAAATTACCAGATCTTCAGATAACGCTTCGTAGCAATTAGAATGAATGTAAGATTATTCAATCTGCTTTATTTTCCCTCCAGATGTGTGGCTGTATATTGGCCCCATATAAAGCCCATATTGTTTGCTTGCACACAGCATATGAGGATATCCAGGTTGTCCTATACCATCAACCTAGTCATTATCTTCAGCTCCATCTTAATATTCTCCTCCAGCTTTATCTAAATTTTTCCTTGGTTTATCTATTGGTTTATCTATATTTTTCCTAGGTTGCTCTTAAAGAGGTTAACTTGAGTAAGGGCTAAGAAAACACGTGCCTTAGATTTCCGTAGAAGCAGAAGTTATGAAATAACATGATTTAGATGAGTGATCTTGCTTTTGTTGAAGAGAATGAATTGAATTATTATTTGCAGTGCCTTCCAGTTCTATTGAATGAAATGACAA
The DNA here is from genome assembly GCA_028566575.1 of Bartramia longicauda. NCBI lineage: Eukaryota > Metazoa > Chordata > Aves > Charadriiformes > Scolopacidae > Bartramia > Bartramia longicauda. Next base: position 126,633,348 of record JAOXNH010000012.1, read on the forward strand.
GCGATCATTTTGGTGACGTTCCCAGTCTACCAAAGACAGGAAGCACATCTAATCTTATAAAGAACTTTATATTGGAAGATTTCCAAGTAATTTTTGCAGATCCAAAGGTTAATTAAAAAAAAAAAAAAAAACAAAACAAACAAACTAACAAAAAATTAGACATTGTTTATCAAACCTGAAACTTTAGAGGTTCACTCTTCGTTGACTACATCGTGTGCTGTTGCAGAGAGATGTCTCAAGAGAAATTTATGAACATACTTAAGTCATGATATCACATACAATGAAACTATAACTGCGAATTAGGCATAAATTTAATTCATATTTGTCAGTATTAGGAATTCCTTCAGAATATTTATTTTGAAATAAAGCATTATCACGTGCACCATGGATAAAATAGTTGAAAAGTTCCAAGAGAAATGAAAAGCCGGCTTTTTGACCTGAAGCTTAAAAATCATGTCTCTTATGTATATAATCTATTAATGACACTCTCAGTGCAAAGACTTTCCTGGCACATTATCCGCTGACATTCCAAAAGCCAACTTCAGTTAATTAAGTCGAATACAACTTAACCCTTGGGGTCAGGTTTTTTTTCAGAAACGTAGTTTCATTACTGCACACACACATAACCCAGTGCCAGGCTTTTTGATCCCAGTTTGCTTGTGGGAAGTGTGAGAGCTTGAAAAATCCATTTCACTTCATCTGACATGAGCATGATCCTGAAACAAGAGAAGGAGAGGTTTGCACTGCAGCATTTCACTCCAGGTTACAGGGCTTAGGAGAGTGAGTCCACATGAGGGATTGATAGGTCAAGAGTATTGGGTTGACCAGCGGTGTCTCCAAGCAAGAAAGCTCTGCAGATGGTCAGGCAGGTCCCACAGAATAGCTTGGAAGAATCCCAAGGGGCAGTAGATTGTTAGGAGAGTCTGGGAAGCTGAGCAATAAAGACAAGGGCACAGTCACTTCTGTCACCAGAAGGTATTGCTGAGCATCCTGCTAGAAGGCACGCAGCAGAACTACAATCTTTTTATAGGGTTCCTTTCTCTGTGCTGTGATATTTCATTGTTGTAAGTTGCCCACACAGCCAAGTCGTGCCAAATCTGTAATCGGGCAGCCATTCTCCAGCCAGGACCTTGTCAAGCGTTTTCATCTCCTTTTCTTGAGGACTTTTCTTTCTCTCCTGCTAAAAGGCCACGAGGAAATACCTACTAAAAACAGGGAAGTCCCATGGGAAAAATCCTCTAGCACGGAAGTACATCTCTGTGTTTGCATCACACACGTGTTCTGACACGCACCCACACAGAGATTATCTGCTGAGAAGCATGCGCTAAACTATTTGGTTCTGCATCCCTCCCAAGAGATCTCTGCCATCAGTGACCTTAGTTCTGTCTCAACTATATTTCACTTTTGGAAACAAAACAGATTCATTCTCAACTCCTCTTTTTTTTTTTTTTTTTTCCTCATGCTGTCAAGTTTCTCTGGAAAAGAGGATTACCTAGAAGGGGATTATTAGCTGAAAGATAAGGGGGTTTCCTCCTAAATGCATTAGGGTAAATGGCTTTTAACTACAATAGATGCAGCTGATAAAATTAGGTGTTCCAAGGAGACACAACTTTGACCTTTCTTTTCCTCTCTATTTAGTGACTTTCTTGCCCACAGGACAATTCTGATCTGACCTGGTAAACAAGTGTCCTTTCCATTTTGGTTTCTTTCCATCACGCTCTCACAGATAAACCTTTTCTGTGTTTTTCCATATAACCAGTGATTTAGATCCAGAGAGAGTTTTTTACAGCCTGTCAATACAGTAGAAAGTCTGTGATCTTGGAGTTTTCCCTTTAGAAGCTGTGAAAGTGAAGATTCTGGGGCTCACTTTTAGTGTACCCATACCCTACCACATGTCACTTGTACGAAGCAACAGGCACCCGTTTGCCTTTGTGACTGCTCATCCCTATTAAATTAGTTCACGCCAGTAGAGCTCCAAAGAGGAAGTATGAGGTTTTTTCTCCTTCATTTCCTCCTGAGGGGTTCTCAACTGCCGATTAGGTTGCTTCATTGGTTTTCTTACTGGCCTGTTTATCCACAGTGCCCTGGTGAGGAGCAGATGCTCAGCAGTTTGGAGGGCTGAAAGTAGGCTCAGGGAAAGAGAGACGGGCAAGAGAAAAATAGATCCCCAAGAAATTCCTTCTTCAGCCTGCACCAAACTGAAGGCAGGAACTTTCTTATAAGTGTACTCTTAAGATTTCAAGACCAAGCTTTCAAAATGCCAGTCTCTAGAAGTATTGATGAACCTTTCCCCACATTTAGGTGGTGTTTTTTTTCCTGTCAGAGCCAGGTCACTTCCTTCCTATCCAGTATCAGTCTTATTACCACACTTTGGTGGGGAACTGGTACTGTGCAAGGACATCAAAATAAGACACAGCCTGATAAAAATGGTTTTAATATTTTATATAAGGAATTTGTTTAAAGTCGGTTTTGTAGAAGAATTGTATGTGTCATCATTTCCTCTACCCCTTCCAACTATTTCCATTCAGATGGATATTTAAGAAGAATGGAGGGGGTTTTTTTGCAGCCACACACTTCTACTGCCAGTAACTTGATCCAGAAGTATCTTGCTGGTTTTCTTGCAAAAATGCAAAATGTCTTTATTCGTAAGTAGACCTATAACATCATTAAGATGGTAATGGTATAGTCAGGGAATGGTAAAAAGTATACTAGAGAGAGAACTCTTTTCTGGCTTTATGTCCTAAGACCAGAATGACAAATGAAAACAAGGCAAAACCATACAAACAAACAGAGCAGCCTAATGTGACCTCAGCGGTGTGACAGAGTAGTATTAAAACCGTACATGCTTTTTGAGTGAAGTACGTGCATAAGATTAACATTTATTCACAGAGGACTTTTTTGGTCATCTAGGAAAAAAAATGACATATCTGCAACCGCTTAAATCTACTTGCAGTGAGAAAAGCACTTGGACGTGTTTATGTATGTATATGTGCTATTGACATAGCGATGCAGCAGCTCCCTGACGCGGGGCCAAGAAACACTAATGGGAAAACTTTCCAGCATTTGTTGTTGCCTCGCAGATTTACAGACCTAAGACAATATCTCTTTGCTCATTGTTGCCTCAAGTTGCTATCATTTTCCCTACCTCCTCCTCAATCTGTTCCCAGAAGGAAGAAGAAAATGGCCTGTTTTGTATATCATATGAAGGCCTGGTATGTTTTGGTCTTGCCAAGCAACTAGATTATGTAGTAGTGAAGTGCAGGATCCCACCTAAAGAAATGTTGAGAGCGAGGATATTACTTCTGGGGAAGAATTCAACCATGTTTTACACTTTATTACTCATGTGGAAGAAAAATGCATGGGTTTCCAGCCAGTTTTGCAGTCCTTGATATATAGGAGACCGTATAGATGAGAGAAGAGAGAAGTGTACGTAAGAGGTTCTCTACGTTAGTCATCATCCCCTTCTCAGCTCCTTTGGTGCTACCCTGCAGTGGGAAAGCTGGTGCACTAATTAGTTGATTAACCTGGTATTTAGAGGAATTTAGTCTCAACTCCTTGCTCCAGTGAAGACTTCTTGTGTGACGGTGCTACAGTCTTCATCTCTTCACCTTCTCACAGGAGAGCTGCGGGAATAGATACACTTAAGATTACGGAGTACTTGGATAACGCAGTGATGGGATTGCTCATAAATACCATAGAAAAATCCCAGGCTTCATGGCTCAGCAGCTGTGTGTCTGTCACACAGTGGGCATGTTTATCTCCAGGAACTGATCCTGGAAGCTGAAGGCCACGCCGGTTCCCACTGAAGGCATTCTCAGACCCTTCACTGATCAGGTCCAGAGCCTCTATAGGATTTTAAAATCCTGTGAGAGGTAAATTAAGATGGCTAAGGCAATAAAATATAACCACTGATTAACAAAGCAGGTCTTTATAGCCATTAATCCTATATTTATAAATAGCCAGAGACATGACTGAGTGACGGTGTTCAACCATGCAGCTAATTGAAAGCAAATAAAGATATGATGACACAGTAATTGTAACTGAAATGAAAACATTCTTCACCAGCATTTTTAGATTCTTATACACACATTAACTTTTTCTTTTAGGTAGGAGGCCTTCCCCACAACTTTTCATAGTTTACATAGTACCAAATTAAACCATCATGTATCTGGTGTGCCCCTGAATATTTAAAACTATGCATAACCTGAAATCATAAAGAATACTGTAAGACAACAAAAGAACGCAGTTTTTCTATGGAAACTTGGACTTTGAGTTTAGGTTGTGATTTTGACACATTTGTAAATATCCCAACTAGTGGCCATGTTGCCGTGGAAGTGGTGAACTGTGTTTGCAGGGCCTCATGCTTAGGTTACACTTAATATTCTAGGAGGATTGTGTTCTGTGATGCTCAGAACAAACACAGTAGGTGGTCTTTACACCTCAACGTGCTCAGCTGGATCATGATGAATTGTTAATCTTATGAAAGAAGAGAAGTATTTTGAGAATATTTTGGGGTGGTGGTCTTGATTTTTCTCTTTTTCCCTGTGATTTGCCTTCTAATCACTACCAAGTCCAAGGTAATGCCACCTTCTGAATGCAGGATCTGATTGTCAGGTGCACTGAAATTTTCTGCTGTGTCTCTGCTGAGAGACTTTTTTCCTGGGCTGAATATTGTATCACAGACACGGCACAGGCTGGGATAAAAATAAGGGAAGGTGATGCAGAGGTGAAGGTGAAGCGTAATGCTGGAATACAACAGCAACACGGATCTAACTATTAACTTGAAGGATATTGACTGGAATAGATGACACAGGGGTGCTTATAGGTGTTTTTTGGAAGAAAAGGTGACTACAGAGAGCTGGGTGGATCTGCCTCATTCCAGGAACAGTTCAATCGCGGAGATGTTCTCATTGAACTTTCAGACTTGTGAAACATTTCTGGTGATTTTTATTAAAGTGCAGCTCTGTTGTAAGACCCTCTCTCATGAGGTTCCTGTGTCTTCCATAATTCATGATGGTTACAGTCAATGTATTAAAGTTATACAGTTTGTGCTGTCCAGCAAGCGTTTTTACAAACGTTACTTCTATCTTATAAATCACTAGTATTAAGGGTATTAGACATTAGACATTTTCCTTTAGCAAAGATTTGCTGGATATAAACTTTAGATGCCCTGTATACAGTTACTCATTAGATTATCACCATTATAACACCTGAACAAGCTGTTTACCTCTGGAGGACTTGCTCCACTGTATCTGATTGAACGTAATTAACAACTGAGTTAATACACAAGATGACTTAAAATCCTGTTCAAATTTTTAACATTATTGGCCAGAAAGAGATAAAGGGGTAAAAAAAAAAAAAGACTAATATTGTCTATTTTTTCACCGTTGAGGTAGTTTTGAAGTTAGTTATTCACTAAACAGCGCAGATGTCACTTTGCAAGCTGACTTTTCAGTGCAGGACATTTCTATGTACGTTCTTGATGAGTGTACTGAATAGCAGCAAAATACTTCCATAGATCAGAGTTTCAAAATACCAACTTAAAATGTGTGTGCCTTCTACCTAAATAACAATCTAAGAGTCTTCTGGCTCTAATGTTTCACTGACTTTTTTTTTTTTTTGCTTTTTGCAGACTTAAGTCTATAAGGTATAATAATAAAGAAATAGATTTTTAAGTAACGTTGTTACTTCACTATATGAAGAAAATAGGAGGGATCATCTCATCAGTCATTGAAATGCAGCTATTTCAGGGATACGGAATTTTATTGGTGTTAGCAAATTAAGCAAGAGCTTAGTAAGGAGTAGAATAATATGTGTTGCTAAAACTGCAGAGAAAAAGTAAGCAGGGTAGAATGCAGCTACTTAATTAAAATATTTTGTATATGTCTTAGAGAGGTTTGTTTTAAATAATAGGTATTTTCTTTAGCTGTACGAACTCAAAAGCTGTTTCTATAAGGGAGATGTTTGACCTGCTTCAAGCTATAAAAGAAGATTTGTGATTCTCCAAAGTCCACATGCCCTAGATTAATGTTAGTGTCAAAC
>JAOXNH010000012.1:128385089-128400852 GCA_028566575.1 Bartramia longicauda
TCACAAGACTTGTGCTCCAGACCCCTCACCAGCTCCGTTGCCCTTCTCTGGACCTGCTCCAGCCCCTCAATGTCTTTTTTGTGGTAAGGGCCCCAAAACTGGACACAGCACTCGAGGTGGGGCCTCCCCAGTGACCAGTACAGGGGGACCATCACCTCACAAATCCTACACCCCACCGGTGAGTGGTTAAGCCCTCGATCAAACGCTCCCATATCGACAAACCCAACCGCATGGGGCAGAGCCCGTCCCACCGCAACCGTGTGGCGGCTCCGCCGTGACGGCCCGTCCTCCCCACAACCATGACGGCTGCAGAGACAGACCCCTACCTCGTCCCGCCGCCGGCACCGCCAGGTCCCCGGGTGCCGCCTGGCAGGAGATAGCCTTCCCCCCACACCCCAGCCCCACGCCGGGGTCTCACCTGGTCGGGCGGCCAGCCGAAGTACTCCAGCACCCGCCTGAAGAGATCCACCACCAGCGCCATGGCGGCCGCGCCGGCTCTCAGGGGCGGAAAGGGACACGCTGCCGAGCCACCCCCGACCTCCGCGGCACTTTCACCTCACCGGGAGCAACCGGCGCCCTCCTTCTTCCGCGGCAGCCGCCTGCAGGCGGAGGAAAAGCCCGCTCACCGCTTCTTATCCCCCGCCGCCGGCCGGACCCCCGGGCCCCCGACCTCAGGCCGCGGCCGGCGGGCGCACAAGCCACCCCACAGCCGCGCTAGGCCGGCCGGGCTGGCAGCACCAATCAGGAGCAGGGGCGGGCCCAGATGGGAAATCACGCCAATAGGAAGTAGCCGGTGCTTAGCGCTGAGCCAATAAGAGGGCGAAGGCGCGGCGCTCGCGGGGGGTGTCGGGAGGGGGGGGCAGGTTTGAACGCCGCCGCGCGGCCGGGCAGGGGCAGGGATGGCGCCCGGATCCTGATCCCCGCTTGCCCTGGAAGGTGGCGAGACACAGGCTGCCCAGAGAAGCTGTGGCTGCCCCATCCCTGGAGCGGTTCAAGGCCAGGCTGGATGGGGCTTGGAGCAACCTGGTCTGGTGGGAGGTGTCCCTGCCCAGGGCAGGGGGTTGGAACTGGATGATCTTTAAGGTCCCTTCCAACCCAAACCATTCCATGATTCTACTCATCATGTGAGGACGGGGAGTGATTTGGGCTCCTGTGCTGCCTTGCACAGGGCTGCTTCTCTGCTGTGCTGTAGATCACCATGGGTTAGCAACTACGAGAACCAAACATTCAGTGGGTAGGGTTTGGCACACAAGAACCTCCTCTCTTCTCATATCTGTTTTTTCCTGATGCACATGAGCAAAGCAATCAGAATCTCCCTTCTTCTTATGTATGGCCATCTAAAAACCCTTACCAGGTAGCAGGGCTAGGAGAGGAGGAAGCTGAGACATCTGCTCCTCCTACACTAATTTAACCGCTACGTCATCTGTTTTTGAACCCACATTGTTTACTCTTTGATATCCATTCCCAGCTTCCGGGTCTGATGTGTGAATGGCAAACTTGTTGTGGAAGAACTGTTTGTACAGGTTATTTGTTTGTACAGTGGCTCGGATGAGAAGGCTGTGATTGTAGCTGGTAAGGAGTGGAGCCAAGCAGTGTTTCATTCAAGATTAGATCACGGGTTGCTCTTACGATATGCAGAACAGTCTGATCTTGATCAGTGGTCACTGAAATCTCCAAATCATCAAGAGATTAATTAGACCAACCCAAACTTCGTAATTCCTTTCCAGAATTGCTCTGAATATGAGTACATCTGGAACTTACTAGTTTTACTCATAGCAAGGCATACCACATCAATTACAGAGCAGCTTTCAGGGCTGCTCTCCCGAGAAACTGCTTTGGAACTTCCTGGGGGAATATTAGCCACTGTCTCAATAGAAACAGATCACAAGGGCATCTATTCTCTTCTAACAGCAAGGGAAGAAGTGCTACACTATAAAATAATGAATTATTTGGCTGTAAACATGGATCGTTACCATATGGGTGTCAAGGAAGTAAATATGGAACAATTAGAGGAAATATAAAATGAAGGTATAATTCAAAGTATTTAATCATAAGTATGATTAATATCAACACAACATCAAATCCCAATGTTTGTAATGTGGTGCAGTCTCATTTCTCCATCTCACCCTTCCCCAAACAGCAATGTGATGTAAAAGATAAGATCTCCGTTCTATTTTATTTCTGAAACTAAATATCAGAGGGGGGATGTGGCAGGAAAGCAGTCCTGTACCTCTGTTCTCGATCCCCCAAGCAGAGGTGTCAGGGTATTGGTGTGTGCACTGTCCAAGAGCCAGTGCTTCACACTGTCCCTCATTCCTGGGCTTCTCACCTTTGCTGCTCTGGAAGCCGATGATCTCTTCCAAAGCTCATGCTTCTCACTACCCAGTCCCCACTCCCCACATCTTCTGCCTTAATCCCACATCTTTCCCAAGCCACCCCAGAGCCCCTGTTCTTCTCCTCCCTACTATCCATCCCAGAGCCCTGGCTTCTTTTACAGCAGAGGTGATGATCACCTCTATTTCTTCACAAATCTCCCCCTACTCCCTACTTTTCCTGCCCCTAAGTGCTCTCCTACCCAGGACCCCCAACTGCTCCCAGCTCCCAGAGCTAAACTTCCTTTCCCTGAGTCCTTCCAACCTCCTACACCTCACAGTCCCTCTTTATGTTTCAGTTCCCTAACGTGTTCTAGGTTTATATAAGATCTGATTTCTTTTTTATGGAACCATGTCTCTCTCTCCATAAGATACCCGTGGGGGAAGCCCAACTACTTATATCCCAACTTTTGCAACAACATTTGAGTTTTGGGAACGTTTCTTTCCCTTTCTAAAGTGTCTATTCGTGGAGTGTGACTGAAGGGCAGTAGATGAATGGCAGAGAGTGTCTTAAAACACACACACACACACCCCTTTTCATTCTCCCACAGGCTGCTTACATTTGCAAGGATCAGCAAAGCTGGGAGAAGCTGGGAAGTAAACAATACTTCGGACCTTAATAGATGTCCTTAATGTTTCTCCTCTCCCTCCTAATGTTTCTCCTCTCCCTCTCCTTCATCCCTAGCCAGGCATGAAGATGCTGGATTCAGGAAGGAAGCTGGTAGCTGGGAGGCTGTGACCTGAACAGTCGGCAGAGCGACACAGAGCCCGAGTAATCCGCGGCGAAGAAGAGTTAGGGGCAGACACCAGGCTAATTTAATCCATGATCCAATTCTATTAGTCCCAACAGATTTACACCACTTGGCTTAAATATAACTTGTGAATGGCAGATAACTTAGGTTAAATAGAAAGGAAAGAAAAGAATGGAACATTTGACAGTGAATCTGGTGAACAATTTCCTCTTTTAAAGGCTCAACGCTTCCTTCCATTGATATTTTTCTTACAATAGAGCATCTGCACAGATAGAGAGAAATTTTTCTCTCCCCCAGAAGATTTTACAACTGTTTTGTGAGCGAAGCCCCCATAGGTTACAGAACAGATGTCCTTACACGTTTCTTGTCTCACTTGTTTTCTGTGTAGCTGCAGCGGTGCCAAAAATACGATGCCAACAGGATGCGCCGCGCGGCGAGCTGTTTGTCTTGGCTGCCATTCCCACTATTCGTGTGTGTGTGTGTGCATCAGGATGGGGATGGATGTTTCCAGCCTTTCTTTTTTTTTTTTTATTTTAAACTTTCCTCAAGTCAATTGGCAATTAGTAAATAGCATTGAAACTTGCGAATATTCTTCCTGTTCCTCACTCTGGGGATTAAAGCCTCTTATAATGACAATCTAGTAGCATTAGATCATTCTTTTAGCAAGAGCAGCAGACAGGCCCTGCGCTAGCCCATGTGCATTTAAGACCACATCCTCACGATAAATTTTTCACATGTTTGTTTTAGCACAGCATGTGGTTTGTGTTTTTCCTCTTAAATCCATATTACATTTCAGATGATTCCATGAAGCTGAAAACTGTAAAAGTTTGTTGTTCTCTGCGGCCTTTCCAGTTGACTTTACCGAGGAGGTCTAAGACAGTCCTAATAAACACGCTGCTTGATACTGCTGGTTTACTGGTGATACGTCTCCTAACATCAGCTTGCTCAGTACATAAAAAAAAACCACATTCAGCTTGGCCTTAACCAGTGTTTTCTGAAGACATTAAAATTATGAGCAGAAAAAGCTACTCCGCTAAAGTGAATTAAGTCAGGGTCCAGAGTAGGTCGTGAAGGGCAAGATTTTACTGTCCTTAGTAGCTAGGTCTCCGTTCAAGGTTGAGTTTGAGGAGTCAAATGACCCACTGTGGTTGTGCTGCCTGGAGTCACTTGCCACAGACATGAACAAGGCTCAGGCTCTGCCCAAGTTTAGGCTTGAGAAAATGCTCACGTGCCAGGTGAAAATGTTAGGCAGATCTAACTCTGGTCCTCGATTTCACTTGCAAGGCAGAAGCCCAGACAACAGCAGAGTTAAGGCAGGAACAAAACCGGCAGCAGGTACATTTACAAACAAAATCAACGTTCATTTGTTTTCTAAGCCAAGACTAAAAATGCCCCCCAAATCAGGGAGGATCTTTCCCTCTCCCTGACAACTGTGGCCCCAAAAGGCAGTATCACCCGTGCAATAACACTGCAGCAAAGCTGTCTGCCTCAGTAATGAGATGCACCTCATGACTTTTTAATACCTGGATTTAAATTTCACATTTAAAGGCTATTGAAAAAACCCCAACAATATCACAGCTGTAGAGGTGACTTTGAGGACTCAGTGTCCCAAAGCTGAGCAACCATTTAAATTTGTGTGTATACAAAATTATTGCTCTGGGCGATTGTTTTTGCTTTCTCTTGATGAAGAAATTTTTGACCAAGCTACCACCTGGCTTTAACGTCTCCACACCCAAAATTGCCTGCACACAGAAATGAGTAAAGGGAAGATGTATTTGCTTGTGTAGACTTACACACACACACAAAGGAGCTAAAATTTGACTCCTTAACATATTCATTTAATTCTCTTGTATTTACCAGGTTGGCTACATAAAAGCTAAACCAAAACTAGGTGATGGGTGTTGCAAACAAATCCCTTTTCCCCGCAGCTTCTGCTGCAAATGAATTTACTCTATCACAAGCAGTAACTTGTGCCGGGAGTTTTTGCCACTTTCCTCACAAAGTGCCCGTTCTCCCCAGTTGATTAGATTTCATGTGAACCAATGTTAACATCTGTTTAAAAATTATAATTCAGAAAGGCTTTTCACACCGCACGATGTAAGCCTTAATTAAACGACTTTAAGCCCTTTCCTCACGCAGTTTATGATATGCATGAAAAACACAAGGTTTTAATCTGATTAACTCATGTAGTTTACATGGAAATAGCATTTTCCCAACTGATTAATCTCTGCACAAAGGCACAGTCACCTGATAGGCGCTACAATTAAGTCTACTGACTGCACCTGTCAAGAGAAGGAGCTTGGAGGGTAGGAGTCCAGTATCTTCAAACAAAGAACGATGACTCACGCGTGTAGCTTAGAGCAAGCCCCACGTAGCAGTTAATGCTACCTCCAGGCGACTCATGCAGCCAGCATTTCAATGACACACAATCCACGTACAGCCTGACCTTGCCAGCTTTCCCGGGGTAATTCTAAAGTAAGGATTAACTGTTCTTGAACAATTTTTCCGACGTATTAAGCTGAGCTTCTATCAACAACAAGCGTGCATGTCACCTTCTTCCACCTACTTTTATGGGACACAGGTACTCATTCCTCCATGCCTCTCAATATTCCAAGAACTGAATGGAGTGAAAGATACTATTCCACATGAAATTTTATTTCCTTAAATTTTCAGCTTCAACAATCTGCTTAACTAGACTCCTTAGCAGCAGAGAAAGTCAATTAGGCAAGGGTTATTTCAGCATGTGAATCACCACAGTAGAAATCTGACCACCATTCTTGGGACTGTGCAATAATCCCAGACACAAAGGATGGCAAAACATTATCCCAAAGCCCAAGAAAAAGCTGCGTGATCATCTGGGTTGAGGCAGTTCTCTTGCTTTAATGGTGATTCAAGAGCTTCTATCCACAAAGAGAGAAAATCATACTGAAAAGCACCTGATTTTTAAAATAATTAAAAGGTATGCTTTCATATTAAGAGTATTTGATAAATAATACTGGATGTCACACTTCTTAATCATAGAGTGGTTTGCATTGGAAGGGACCTTAAAGATCATTGAGTTCCAACCCCCCTGCCCCGGGCAGGGACACCTCCCACCAGACCAGGTTGCTCAAAGCCCCATCCAGCCTGGCCTTGAACCCCTCCAGGGATGGGGCAGCCACAGCTTCTCCGGGCTTGCATTGTGATGGAAAGGACCCCAAGTAGAGGAGCAAGAGAGAGAAATTGGGATGTAGAAATGTGCCTTGAGCCCCTCCATTAATGCTAATGTTAGAGATTAATTCAGTGTGGAGAGACTAGCCTGGCTGCCAAGTTTAGGTTGCGTTCTTACTTGTGGGTAGGAATATGATAGGAAAGGATTGCTGAAAGATGTGCACTGGACTCAGAGAATGAAGGTTCTTAGACCTGTACCTTCTCAGGCTCCTCCCTCTTCACACGTTCTCAACCACGAGGAGTAACATTTTCAATAGCCACCAAAATGCTAACTTTTGCCTCTGTGGCAACCTATGCTGGAAATCAGTTAATTGGCACTTCTCCATGAACATCTAGAGAGAGCTTTCAGATTCAATGCCCGTGTGTCTGTGTCCTCTAATGGTGAAGTCTGAAAGTTCGGCCCCTGCATCAGCAGTTAAAATAAGTCCTAATCAAGCCTCTTTTGTCAGATAATTTCAGCACCTTTTCAATGTATAGAGAATCGTGCATCATCACAGCTTACTTACCAACATGGAGAAAAATATTGTAGAATTAAATTTCCAAGAGTTTACACTAAATGTATACAACAGAATTTCACCAGACAGCAATTAATCTTCAAATTAATCCGGCTTCTAATTTTGTACGCTCAGAAAAAAGGTACTTAACAGCAACTTTCAGAAGGAAGTAGACATTAAGTAATATAGGTGCTTTCAATAATTAGAGATTTTCAAAGGAGAGCATTTAGATGGCAATGATTGTATGGGTGGGTAGATCATGTAATTGAGACAACGCTCAAGCATGGTTGAGAAGCTGCAGACAAAAATTATAGGCAATTTTAAGAAACAGGGCTTTAAACCTAAAACTGAAAACAGCAGAATGTATATCCTCAGGCAAAATCCTGCACCAGCAGGGAAGAAAGGCCATGAATCACTGTCTCTTTCATCACTGATGGCTGGAAAATATCCTTGTCAGCTGTGTTCTCAGAACAATTCGGTGTATTTAATTATTTATTTATAGGCATTTCTCCACATCACTGCCATAGATTTGCAAGTCCGCTGTCATTAACCCTGTCTGTGTTGCAGGAGATTTTGACCTGTTGATTTTTAAATAAGCAGATTGAGGGTCTCGGCTGTGTGAGAGTTGATGGTGGCTTCTAAAATATTCTGATGTAGACAACCCTCTTCATCTGCCTGACCTCCACAGCTCCCTCCTGGTTTTAACATCCCCACCACAGCCTTCCCTCCACAGCGAGCAGAACGTAAACGAGGCAAAGCCCACGTCATTCCCCACCAGGGAACGGGCCCTGACCCATAGTATGAGTAGCCTAGATGTAGCCAGAACTGTATTTAAACAATATATAAGCATTTATTCTGTTATGTGAGTGGTTTTCTTAGGCAACTGCTCATGCAGAGTAGTCAAAAAAACCTGGGTATTAAAACATTTTTATGAATTCTCAAAGATCCACACCAAAATTGAACAAAGTTCAAACTATCAAGTGTTATTCAATGTTTACTTCAACACGGTTACTCTTCCAGGTAAAGTAAACTCTACTTTTAAAACACACTCACTACTGTTTAAATACTTTTCACCTCTACTTGGAAGTATCCTTTTCTTCATGAAACAAAATGGCACTGAGGAGCAGAGGTAGTTTTATTATTCCCGTTTTTAAAGAGAAGGAAACTGAAGTGAAGAGAGAGTGCACGAGCACATAAAGGGCTGCCCCAAGGTCAGGCAATAAAAGTAAGAATCAGTTTTTACTAGTTTACATGCGTTTTATCATAGTTCAAGACAGACAGAGGGACATCCTGAAAAATAAAAAGGGTATTTAATGACAGAAAATAAAAGAGCAGTCTTCACTGCAGCCGCAAATTGAATTCAAATGCCTCATTCCTGTCACTATCACCCAGGAAGCTATAATTACCCCATTAATGTTAAACACTTTCCATGACATAGCAGAGAAAAAGACTCCCTTTGAAGAGAAGAGGGCAGGTGAGAGCCTCTAACAAGTTTGTTTTGCTGAAATATTCTAAAGAATATTTTTTTTCCCTAATGTTTTACCAAAATACATTTTTTTTCCCTTTAAAGCTTGACATGTTTCTACTTCTTAAGACCATACACTTTGCTTTAGACATGGGTGTAATTTCCTAAATATCAGATTCCTCCATTTTAGCAATTTGAAAATGAAAGAATGTTTGTTCTCTCATACCAAGACCATTACCTTAGACTTTAATGCGTGTCAGTCTAAACTATGACTAGAAACTCGGGTTTGAAGACAAAGGCAACAGATTACCCTTAATGCCAGGGACTGCCCGCTGGCTTCCTCCAGCAGCACATTATGGATGGGACAATGGGAGAGTTTAGGGCTGTAGATTCTTGTGTTACAACATCTGTAACGAAGCCCAGGTACCAAATTGTATCCCATCTCTCCTTCTGTGTAACTCTACTCCTGTGGCCAACATATCGGCATTCGGAGAAGGTTACTTCCACCCTCGGAGCCCTGAGGACCAATCCCCCTCTTCATTCTCCAAGTCTCATTTTACAAGCGTGCATGTACGGCCAACAAAGTACCAAATCTAGATTGACAGCTAAAAGCATTATATTTAGCATATATGGCATGTAATTAGAAATTTGAGTGTTTCCAAAAGGCAAAAGTTTTTGATTCTGATCTCGGAGTATTTTAACACTGCATTAACTGGTATTTTTCCCCTAATTGAAGTTGATTTAAGTGAGATCAGAGTCAGGCCCAAGAGCTACAGGCCGAACTTCTCGGCTGAAGTAGTTTGTAATGTAATTTTGTCCTTGCTAACTGTTGATGGCTTCTCCTCATCCCATTTTAACCTACAACCATCAGCTCCTTTAATGGAAGTGTCCATAAAGATCTTCTCTAAAATATGCTTTTCCAGCACACTTAATGTCTTTTAATGTCTTTCCAATTAAATCCAGATGTGAAAAGCTTAAGGAACAGTTCTCAGGACTGAAAAAGATGACATAAATCTTGCAGCTGACAGAGATCCCACTGAGCTCAGTTGGGGAAACTCACAGAGGACTTCTTGTGGGCCAGAAAAGCTGCTGGGTATAAAGACAGATGTGTATACTCCTATTAAAAAAATTTAAATAAAAACTGACTCCTACAATGAGGTATCCACAATTATCAGGGACATTACTAACTCAATCCCTCAATGTGCTGAGCACATCCTGTGCGGTACAGATTTCCCTCATCTTTTCGGGAAGTTTATCAGAGTTGAAGGGGGTCACATCTGTTCGGGAAGGAGCCCTTCACCTTTCAGGATTGCAGCCCTTAAAGCAGCGCAGGGGCTGACTCTGGAAAAGGCCAGAGTCTTGGTCTCGGACTGCTATCAACAGGGAGATAATATACTCGGCTGAGCAAGACTCTGAATATCTGCCCTCCCTCCTTTACCTCCTCCATAATCAGGTTAGCAGATTAAATTGTGGTTCCATTACAGAAGAGTCCCCAAATGTGCTATTAATTATAAATTCTTACCAATCTGATGGGAAACTGGGCATTCCTAGTAGCTGACTTCCACTGCTGGGCAAGTGCTGTTTGTGCAGCTGTCAATTTGGGGGTTGTTTTGCTGTTAATCACTTCTGCACTCTCAGGATATTTTTTTTATTATTATTTTTATTTTAACAACAGCAGATCATCTTATTTTGCCCCTCACAAACTGTTTGTAAATGTGGGCTCAGCTCAAGCCACATCTTTCAGAGAGACAGGAAACATCCCCCCCTGCTTGTGTTAAAGTTTCTAGAAAACTGCCCAACTTTCATGCTTTAATACTTTCCTACCCTCCTGCTATTATTAACTTATTTCTTTTTGAAATGGGTAAATTACCCAGAGACATCAATGATTTTTTTAAAGGACTACATCCTCATGAGATGCCAGACAGAAAAAAGGAAAAATGTCCCAGGATAGAAGAAAAAAACCCATTTCTAAACAAAGATGAAGTTTGAGTCCGTGTTCATTAGCGGCAGGAATTTCAGTAGAGACATTTTGGATAGTGTCACTCTATTTCATTTTTCTAATGCCATAAAAAGGTTTTTGGGGCAGTTTGGTGTCATGAATGAGTGTATGGAAATGTGAAAGCAGATATCTGAATTAAAGGAAAATCTTACATACTCAAGTACAACAAAAAGGGATCAAATATGGGATTTGGACGATAGCACAGGCCTAATGCTGAAAGCAGTGGGCTCCTAAGCACACACACAAGAAGAAGATAAAATTCCTCCGGTTCTCAACTTGCTTTAATTTCCACAATGGCCAGCACTTTTCAGACTATCACTCCTGCAGGGCTGAAGGCTGGATCTGCCTCCCACCGAAATCAGTGCTTCATGGCCATCACTCAGGAGACACGAGGAATGCCCTTCCCTTGGAATGAGCCGCTGTCTCCGCAAGGATCCCACTCTTGGCGAGCTCAGGGAATGAGCTCAAATCTCCTGCGCTTTGCTGCCAGGGACCACCAGGCCAGCTCTGATTTATAGCTTTTTCTTTGCAGTTTTATGATACAAGAATGTTCACTTGTAATTACAACAGCATTTTGTTGGCTCCCTGCCTTCACTTGGGTATGCACAACACCATATCCTTCATTCCAGCCTTTTTATGTCAAGACCCAAAATTTGAGAAGAAAAGTATACATCAGAAGTATTATGAAGATGCTGCAGATCTTGCTAAACCCACAAAGAGGGGACTTAGACACATCTACTCGAGGGGCACATATGACCAGCTGGATAGGACACTGAACTAGGAGTCAAGAGGACAGCTGGGCAAATTTCTTCTTCAGAAATACAGTAAATCAGCAAACGAACCTTTTTTAATTAGAATATGGCCATTTTGAGTTGCCCATTAAGATTTTCTAGGTCCAGGATAGACTCTCTGGTCAAAATGTCCCAGACAAGCACCACGCTGTGGTTGCAGGGGCACATTCACAGTTGCTCGTTCTTCGGCGTGGAAAAAAATTCAGGAGGTCTCTAGCTCATTTCAAATCGAATGAAAACACCTGAACTCTTGATGTCTTAACCTTCTGTGGGACCTTGAAGTACCACTTCAGTTCACTATTTTTCCGGTATATCCTTAGCTCCTGACTTTATGTTTCCATCACTCGTGGTGTAAACGTGGTTTTGTCATGCTTAGCAGAGGTATACACTTCTTCAGAGGAAATTCCAGGTATTTTAGATACCATTTAATAGTTAACTGTCAAACAATTTCCAGGTCTTTTAAACAAAGAAGACTTCTGTGCTAGCTTAATTTATAGAGCCATACATGTCCCATTTAAAGTGGCTGTGATTCAGAAGAAACACTACACTTAAATTTTTGCTACAAAATGAGAAAAGTTTAAAGCCAATAAACTGTATCTAGGATTTTAGCCGGGAGATGAAATAAAGGGCACGTTTGTTCCTGGTCACTGAATTTTTAACCTGAGTCTGTTGCCCCTGCTGTTAAGCTTCTATACATTCCTGACTCGCCCGTAGCGTCCAGCAATCCCAGCTCTCACTGTCTGGGATTAGAGGTGAACTGCAAAATAAAACCACTTTCTGGGGAGAGCTAGTACATGGCAAGTGCCACACATCCTGACAGAAGGCAGCAACTGGAAAGGGTAATATTTTAAAAGAGGGCTTCTTCCACGGACTTTTAAAAACTTTAGATTAGATTTATAAATTCCAACTTACCACGTGGATCTGAGGATTCTGACAATACCTGGAAAACCTGGAAGGTGCTGCTGAGTCCGGTGGGTAAAATGCAAGCTGTACTTTGTCTAGCCCTTGAGCACAGGGAAGGGGAGGTTGAGCTTACATTTAGACTCAGCTTTTTGTCTCGGGTGTGAGAACACCTTTCAAGTGTGCCCCAAAGTTTGCCTTTATTATACAGCAAGGAGGAAAGAAAAAACCCTGGATTTTTTAGCAACAAAACCAGCACTATACTATTTCTGTCCCCTCTATCCCTTTTCAAGGTTATATCCTTTTTTCTTTTATTTTTCAACAGTAAAATACTGTAACCTGTCTTTTTGCAGCACAGGAGTAGTCTCATGACTTCATCGCTTCTCCTTTTACCTCAAAATCCTATGAGGGAACTTGAGTATTTCCTAAAGGTGAAGCAAAAAAGCTAATCTTCCATCACTGCGGTGATCAAGTTAAATGACAGCATTGCAGAAAACTCTAGTAACATATATTTTTCCCCTACCTAGTCCAGTGCTGCTATTTTACACAGAAATTCAACCGTTTCTTTAGCAAACACATCTTGAGGTGGAGGATTAGTCTTCACCTAAAATCTACACCACATACCTTCCAGTGGCAGATGTACTCTTTTTTTGGATTATTTTATATTTTCTACTGCTTGCAGCTCCCCTTTTTAATGGAAAGGCCAAATCCACCCTCAGATTCAGCTTCTACTACCATTTCTATATTGATTTAAGCACCTGGCTTTGCTTTACAGTCATTAACTCTGCTTCTGGTTGCTACTGCAATACAGGTAGAAAGAGTATTAAGGATTTGGTGTGGATCAGGCACCATGAATACTGTCTCTGGTAAGAAGGGTATACCTCAGGAACTATGTAGCTCCAAAAGTGCTTAAAGAGAGACATTAACAAGCAGGAACCAGATTTCCTCAAGAGCTCTGACTTCTTGAATTCAGGAACCTCTCCAACTGGCAGCTCAGCAATGCAGATTAGACACTCCTTGACTCTGATTAACTGAGCTCTGCAGCTATGGACCTGGTTTTCCTCCATTTACAGTTACAGTCAAAAATATAGATATATGTCCAACAATTTTACTGAACAGCTGGCTTTTAGTCTGGAAGATCTGCTAACGGCTATTTTATCATTTCATCCTAGCACCTATTATTAAAATCCATTAACCACAGCTGTCTAAAAGGGCTTATTCAAGATCTTGCTAGTTACAAAATAACCTGTCAGGGTTGGATTCAATAAATAATTCAGGTGCTTACAAATTAGGCACTGTGAGAGCAAAGTTTTAAATAGCACATCCCTGGAATAAAATCAAAGGTCTAAAGTTAAGTACTCAGTTTCTTTCTTCGGTGTTGAGAGGAGAGCCAGGTTTCTCTGAAGAACAACCCAAGAAAGCTACATGCTGAGTAAGGAGCTACCTGCAGGCAATGGGGTGCTCCAAGCCCAGAGGTGAACTCCTGCTCCTCTCTGGAGTTCAGCTGCAAAGCCAGGACCACACGCGGAGGACCTGGCAGCTTGGTCAGCCAGTATCTACAGAGGCATAATCCTCTCCTCAAGAAGGCTGGCTCTTCCAGCTCTTCCACAGGCCTGAGCACAGCTCACTGTTTTCATGGAGAAGATCACAGAATCATAGAGTGTTTTGGGTTGGAAGGGATCTTTTAAAGGTCATCTAGTCCAACCCCCCTGCAGTAAGCAGGGACATCTTTAACTAGATCAGCTTGCTCAGAGCCTCATCAAGCTTGACCTTGAACGTCTCCATGGATGGGGCCTCCACCACCTCTCTGGGCAACCTGTTCCAGTGTCTCACCACTCTCATTGTAAAGAACTTCTTCCTGATGTGTGATCCAAACCTACCCTGCTCTAGTTTAAAACCACTACCCCTCGTCCTATCGCTACATGCCCTTGCAAACAGTCCCTCCCCAGCTTTCTTGTAGGACCCCTTCGGGTACTGGAAGGGGCTATAAGGTCTCCCTGGAGCCTTCTCTTCTCCAGGCTGAACAACCCCAACTCTCTCAGCCTGGCTTCATAGGAGAGGTTCTCCAGCCCTCTCATCATCCTCGTGGCGCTGATGACCACCAGAGAAATGGTTGGAGGTGAGAATCCCCTTTTTGACAGTAGCACAGATGTGACAACACTTGTCCAGAGCACAAGAGATACAGGTTTTAGATTTCTTAGCTTTAAGCCAAGAAGCCACACAGCCCATCTCCGAGGTGACAATCAAACCTCCAGGATCAGCGACAGGGAAGATTCAACTGTTGCAGAAAAAATAACTCAACATTCATGGGTCAAAGAGAAGAGCACAAGGAAGAGGCTGGCTCCATAGTCCAATGATCACAGCAGTTACGGAGCTCTCCTGAGGATCAGCCCATGCTCCCTGGATAATTTCTGGCAGTGGCTCCTTTGACTGGCAGGATGCAATAATAGTCCTTCTCCTGCTTTCTCTGTGTAATTCTGAGTATTTTACATTTTTGCTATACAGTGGCTCTGGTTCTCTGGGAAGGCAGAAAAATAGCTCTACTTGCATTTTGACAACTTCCCGTGATGTGTCATTATGAATACCTTTAGTTTGTGGAAGGGACAGAGTCCGAGTCCACGTTTCCTGCGTAGATCCATGTTACTGGGTAAAGCACAGAAGCCACTAGCATCTGCTCCAGCCACAGCTAAGGAAAAAACCCTTCAGGATGCTATTTTGTCTAATATTTTTCCATATGAGGCATGTTAATTAACATACAGCTGTACCTCAATAAAAGATTTTATTAAGATTTATTTCAATAAAAGATTTTATTAAGATAAATAATAACAATCCTTCATTACTCAAGCTCGCTTTATGCAAATTATTCCAATAAGCCTGCTCATGGATGAAAACCCTATGAGAAGGTTTCCGGGATCAGGCTACAAGCAGTTTTACTCTGCCGGGATAGAGTAAAACTAAAGTTGCTTAAAATCAACACACTCCCAATAAAAGCAGAAATACTAATGTAACCGAGATGGCAGGAAGAGTAAAACATTATCCCGTCTCAGTTAGCTCCAAGAATTTAATACTTTTAGCTGTCATATAAACAATACAATCATAGCATGAAGGAAACACTAGCTTTTTAAGGCTGCCACCAGAAGCGGGGAAAATATACACTTATAGCCATGAATATTATACAGCAATATTCTTCAAGGACAAATAAGACCTAACCGAAACCATGCCCGAGATAACTGTCCTGCTATCGAGTTACAATAAAGAGAGGAGGAGATCAGACTTATTCTTTCCTTCACAATGAAATCAGTATAAACAAATCGTATAATGTTTGGACACCGAACTCCCGAAACAAAGAAGCCTAGAAAATCTCTTAAAACCACCCACAGACTCCGCATGCCGGCCTGTGATTATACAACTGGAGAAGATCATCCAAACCGCCATGTAAACCACTGTCAGGCTGCAAATGATAGTACTACAGTGGTTCTAACAAAAAATAAAGCAAGTCCCTGGAACTGCCATCAGTGAGGAGTACTTTAATGTTTATCTACCCGTTCTCCCCCAGAAATGAGGTTAATTCCCATACTGACGATAGTAGCTCTCTTGTGTGTCTAACTAAATTGCAACACGCATCCAGCTAAACAAAAATGAGCCCTGGACCAACAGCACAAGAGAAATAAAAGTGGTGCCCAGGGACAGGGCAAGAGGGAATGGGCACAAACTGGAACATGGGAAGTTCCATCTCAACATGAGGAGGAACTTCTTTGCTGTGAGGGTGGCAGAGCCCTG
>JAOXNH010000012.1:128649282-128661142 GCA_028566575.1 Bartramia longicauda
AGAGACCGACCCCTGCCTCTCTACAGCTTCCTTTCAGTACCATTGTGTGGAACAAGCAGGTCTACTATTGACCCAGCCTTAGTTCCAAATCTGCTGGCTGCTGTTGATTGGAGACAAGCATACAGCATTGTTCCCACGTAGATTTTAGGTATAAGAATACACTTCTGGTGGAATTCTGGTTGGAATTTCCTTTCTAAAGTCTGTTGAGAATTCAAATGAGAGCCAGATGAGTTTTTTCCTGTTCATTTAGAAGAAAAATGCAAAACATCATGAGAAACTTTAAAACTCCAGCACTCCCTGAAAGTGCTCACCACAATAACATTTTCCTCAAAAAATTTCTTTCCAAGGGGATTCAAGCTTGCAGGTGATAAGCATTCATTATGTTTTTTTACGCCTGATGAGGAAAGGCCAGGTCGATAAACAATGAATGAAGGAAATGCCTTGAAATACATTCAACAAAGAGTAGCTTTGTAGACTCAGTTTTAGGCAACTTTAAGCAATTGGCTTTGGCTTGGAGTAGCTGAAAAATTAATGAAAGCCCCAACCCTGTTCCCAAAATCAGCCAGCCAATAGACCATCACAGCTATAATTTTCCCCTTTTGTCAATGTTGCCTTCCCTGCACATCCTGCAGCACAGGTAAACAGTAAGAGTCCAGGCTGGTTAGTTTGTGTTATTGTTTGTCTTTAAAGATGAAGCTTTACCAGAAAATAAGGAACTGTAATTTTCAGTACAACAGTGTGATTCCATAGTAGTAATTGAGCCTTCAGAGCATAACGCGATGGGCACAGGATACCATGGGTCCTGAGTTTCTAACTGCCATTACGTGTAAAAAAATACTGCAAAATACAGCTCATCTAAATCAAAATACCTTTATCATGTGTTCAGTTTTAACCAGTGGTTTCAGAGCAACATGTGGGCTCTTAAGATGGTTATTTAAAATCTTTAACTTCCATTTTGCTGAGATTTCATTGTCAGATTTAGGCTTCTCCTTTTGAAAACTGAGCCAGGCATTTTTACAGTGAAATCTGTAGGAGAGACCATCTTTTGTAGGCAACTGCCTGTTTTCTGCTCCTGTTTCTGTCTGGAGAACAACTTATCTCATCATTCTTCTGGCATATCTGAGGCTAGACCCTGCCAAAATCTGAAAGTGAAATAAACCATCAAAAAATGTCAGATTCTTAAAAGTGCAGACCAAGGTCAAGTCTAGAAGAAGGCTAGACTTGGAAAATAAAGTACTTTGCCTTTTCTTTCAAAGCATACATAACAATTTTCTATCTTTGTGTTTATCTGTATATCCCATTACTATAGCACCGGACAGCCAAAAATGGCTCATGTCCTCAGCACATACATTCATTCTTCTGGCCTTGAGGGTACATAAAGCTAGAGCAGCCCCTGGATCCTGCTCTTTGTGGAGCACATCTGGAAATGGGAAAGGGCCCTGAGCTGATCCCGGAGGCAGTGGAGCCGCCAGCAGGGAGCTTCCAGCTGGCACGGGTCCTGGTGGCCCTGTGCCTCTGGGGATGGCTCCCATCTCACGCTGGAGGTGATGTCCAAAGGAGGGAGGTGTCCTCACGCACTCCTTCCAGGCAAGGGCAGCTGCTGTTGTTCAAGGACTTGTTTTCCTGAAGACCAAACAGAAATTTTGCCCAGGAAATTGAACCTCAGGTCCAAGATTTTGAATAGCAGCCATCTCTCATCTCTTCTTTAAACAGGGTATTTTAATGCTTTGCAGAATAACAGTACACGCTGCCTTCCATCTCCTTAATCCTCTGTAAATTTACTTCTAGCAGCTACTGCCAAAATACAGTATGGCACTCGCACAGCACACGCGTCTTCAGTGGTGAGCACAAAGCAGCTTCTGTTCAGAGGGAATATGTTGCAAGCCCATGAGTGACACACTGTGAGTGCTGAAGATTATGAAACATATTCTGAAACTGAGCAAGCCATAAACACTTCATTTTTCAGAAACAGTCACATTACTGCTGTCGTTCAGCTTGGCAAACGTGTGTATGCAGACCTTGGTGCATCCACGTAGCACACGTTGAGCAAGCACCAAGTGCTGAAGCAGCAGCGTGCCAGCGGCACTGCAGAGTTCAGAGAAAATATTTCAAGTATGCACTTCAACGCTCTTCTCACTTTTTATAAAAACCCATAATCTTTACTTGTTTATTTTTACTTCACCAGCCTCTCACTTGGACTAAAGTGACCCCAAGCTATAGCATGAGTTATATTCATTGATCTCCTGGTGAATGCTCTCTAATCGATCAGGAATCAGGTCATGGCTTAGGACAACTCGAGTGGGAAATATTTGCTGGAAGGGCAAGTGTTTTGTGTCTGTCTATGGCCATTGTTCCTGTGAAATAAATAAGTCTAGAGATCAGCCAAGGGCTGGACCAAATCCTTAATAGCACCAAGAAACCTCTCCTGTTTGATATCCAGGCCACCACATTGTTGAAGTTGCAAAGGAGAGAAGACCACCTCATGCCATGTAGCTATGGGATCCTCATGTACTTGGAGCATATTTTTGAACATGCTCTTTAGCTTATCAAGTCACATTTGATAAGGAAGGAAGAACATTTTTTCCCTTTTCTAACTGAAGTGTAAGTGTTAAGTGACGTGTCTCATTTCCCACCAAAAGTCTGGCTGAACAAGGAATTAGTCATTTAATCTAGCTGGTAGCACTGTCTAGTGACCAAACCATCTTTGCCCACTGTCAGACGAGTAATGACTCAGGCCAGTGAGAATGTGCTCACCAGCAATCAGAGCAAAGGGACTCTGCCTGTGGGATGGCAACTGAAACTGTCCCTCTGATTTCCCATCAACTATTAGAAGATTAAGAAATTATTGATATTCAGCCAGCAAGTTAAGAAGTGCCAGGGTCTATATTTCACTGGCATTTGGGAAGCCAACCCTTCTGTATTCCCTCCTGTTATCCTGCTAGAGACAGTGACATGAAAATAGTAGCTTTGTGCTTCAGTAGCTTTGGTGTCTCCCGCTGTCTTACGCCACTGACCCACTTTCCTGGTCCGGCAGGGAGCAGGCACTGGTGGGTCTCCAGCCTTCCTGTTGTCTTCTTCCAGGGTAATATATGCCACATAGCTGAAGGGCAGACTCCAGCTTTATAGAGTGGTAACTGCAAACATCTAAGCTACCTAAGATCTTTCCCACTATTTGATAAAAGAACAATTTATGTTTTTCCTGCTTGTAGCTAAAAGTAACAGTAAAAGAGTGCAAAGGGTTGTTAGTCCTGGGTGGTGCACTAATTAGTTCTTTGCTAATTCTGCTTTATTGCTGGCAATGATTATTGTCAAGTAATTACAGGGCTCCTATTAATCTGGCTTCCATTTGCTCTGTGGTGTAACAAGGGTAAGGAAATGAGAAATGTCAGTACTATGGATACCCAGTGTTTTTTCTGCTGTTGCAGAATTTTGTGTTATAGGGAACAGCTATTTTGTACAATGGTTTTAATAGCTGGAAACAGACCTAGGTGAGCTGCAGAATGGAAAACCTGCATTTTCACTACATTAAAAGTCTGCTCTCTATTCGAAGGAAAACATAAAACCCCCATGGCCTTCTGTAAAAAAATGTACGGAAAGGAAACAAGAGACTTCAGCCAAAATGCTAAAAATAATAACTATACCAACAACTATAGCCAAGTTGTCTGTTCCTTCCTCCCCCTAGTATGAACGAATAAATGTTTATGTGCAGCTATCATGTAGGGAGTGCTTTAGCATGAGTTGTATGTGTTGCTCTGCAGCTTTCATCGCAAAGGGGACTGAACGAAAGCAAATGGTTGTTTGTGTGAAGAAAAATCCTGGAAGCATTTAATTCAGATATTCAAAACATTTCAGTTCATTTGGGTAAAACTGTTTGCTCTGCAATCTTCTCCTTGTGTTTTTGAAGTGCGTTTAAATGTGTACGTGCCAAAGTGTGCGGAATATCCACGTGTTACAATCCCGATTGCTCATGTCTGCAGCCACCTGGTAGTAAAAGGCAGGATTGAGTGAATCAGGTGCTTGGGAAGGCAAATGAGAGTTAAAGTCTTCATACATCTTTGAAGATCTGTACCCTCCAGTTAGGAAATTTAAATAGCCTTATGACTCTGGCCTGTGAGTTCACCGTTTTGATATTGAAAGTTATCTGTATCTATTCAGTAAAACTAAGTGAAATTTGCATCGTGTGATAGAAGATGGAAGCTGTCTAAACAGCTGTCTGAACAGTAGTTGGACTGCTACTGTAAAAAAGAACTTTTAATTTGACCCTCCCACATCTAGTATTGTTCTTCTGTCAGAAAGAAGTTTTTGGAAGGCGCTTTTGTAAAAATGGGTGCCTTTGTGAAGACAGAGTGAGGAAAGATTTTCTTTTTTTAGTAAGCGAGTAATTGTTTCCTTTAATCTCTTTGTTTTTCTCATCACTCTATAAAGATCAGCATAGAGCCATGTAATTAGTGGCTCTGGACTAGATCACGCTGAAACAGAGTAGTGTGACTCCACTGTTTTGCAGCGCTGCACAGTCAAAGCAAAGGGTAAAATTTAGTTCACAATAACATCTTTACGTAAGCATATGCTATTTCTTCAGTCACTGAAATAATTTTAAAAAGTTGTAGAACCATCGAACAATAGAGGTCGCCTGGTCCAAACCCTGCTGATGGCAGAGCCAGCTTATCACATCACATCTGGCACTGACATAGGATCAGTCCAACTCCAAAAAGGAAGATGTAACACTTTCAGAATAGCCAGTGAAAGAAAATAATATTTGTCCTTGGTATTAATTTACTGATTTATCATTTCTTCATAGAGTCATAAGAAGACATTCTGTCAGCTCTTGTTAGTAATATGACTGTAGTAAATAGCAGCTGGAAAAAAACAATAATCATAGAATC
This sequence comes from Bartramia longicauda, assembly GCA_028566575.1. Taxonomy (NCBI): domain Eukaryota; kingdom Metazoa; phylum Chordata; class Aves; order Charadriiformes; family Scolopacidae; genus Bartramia; species Bartramia longicauda. Next base: position 128,654,166 of record JAOXNH010000012.1, read on the forward strand.
ATTTGGTTTGGAAAAGACCTTTAGGATCATCAAGTCCACCCATTAATCTAGCACTGCCAAGTCCATCACTAGACCATGTCCCTAAGCACCACATCTACCTGTCTTTTAAATACCTCCAGGGATGGTGATTCAACCACTTCCCTGGGCAGCCTCTTCCAATACTTGATAACCCTTTCAGTGAAGAAATTTTTCCTAAGATCCAGTCTAAGCCTCCCCTGGCACAACTTGAGGCCATTTCCTCTTGTCATATCACCTGTTACTTGGGAGAAGAGACCAGCCCCCACCTCTCTACAACCTCCTTTCAAGTAGTTGTGGAGAGTGATAAGGTCTCCCCTGAGCCTCCTTTTCTGCACAGTAAACAACTCCAGTTCCCTCAGCTGCTCCTCATAAGACTTGTTCTCTAGACTCTTCACCAGATTTGTTGCTCTTCTCTGAACATGTTCCAGCACCTCAATGTCTTTCTGGTAGTGAGAAGCCCAAAACTGAACACAGTATTTGAGATGGGGCCTCACCAATGCCGAGTACAGGGGGATGATCACTTCCTTTGTCCTGCTCACCACACTGTTCCTGATACAGGCCAGGATGCTGTTGGCCTTCTTGGCCACCTGGGCACACTGCTGGCTCATGTTCAGCTGGCTGTTGACCAACACCTCCATGTCCTTTTCCATGGGGCAGCTCCAGCCGCTCTTCCTCAAGCCTTTAGTGCTGCAGGGGGTTGGTGTGACCCAGTGGAGAGCCATCTGGATCCAGCAACAACTGTGAGCCCCTCTGCCCGTAAGTCAACATCAGCCTGAAAGTAGAGCTGGGAAATATAATTATTATTCAGCAGAAGGGAAGGGAACAGCTTCTGTTGCCTTGGAGCTATTGTTTCTCTCTCTAGCAGGGCTGCTTTGAATATTAAGGAAACTAATAGCGATTCAGATGAAAAACTGTGATTACCATTTTGTACCAGCCGAGTGTGCTTATGCTGTGAGAAAGCAAGAGATAATAGAAAACTGTCCAAAGCCCATCTTGCAAAGGTGAACAAGTCCATTAAGTTGTGCGGTGGCTGCTGCAATTAAGGTAATTTGTAGTGCAAAGTGACTCCTGTGTTGGCATTGGGCATAAAGCTACTGTTCTGGTGGAAGCAGAAAACATGTCTTCTTTAATTTTGAATTAATAATTTAATTTAAGAGGAAGAACGTTTTCTTTCATTTTTGTGTTGTGGTTTTTCTTTGTTGTTGTTGTTGTGGTGGTTGTTGCCTGGAACAGCACCGTGGATATATCCTGCAATGGCATGTCTGTGGATATTATTTTTAGGTGCAGCTTTGCCATTCTTTTTTTACAGCTCTAGTATTAATTTTAAAGATATGTTCTTGCTTCTGCTGCTATCTTCGGTTACCACCCCCATACCAGCCACGTGCCCTTCCTTACGCATTCTTTCAATTTTGCTTTTCACAACAAGCTCCAGCTATTCCATTTACATTTCTTCTTTAATTTTTACTTAAAACTGCTAAGCTAAATTTGTTCTGCGTACGGCTTCTGCGTACGATATGTATGGCCAAAAATGATCCTTCTTTTCATCATCGGATGCTATAAATGTTTATTCATAGTGAAAAACAGAAATAAAGGTAATAGGTGATTAAAGAAATCATGTGCTTTTGCGTATAAGTATATATAAAATCTTTAGCAGTGGACATAGCAAAGGGGCTGGAGCTTCTTTTTAAGCAGGAGGTTCAGGCGCCGACAGAGCCTGATGTGGTCACCTTGCTGCATGTGTTCCCTTCACTCTGTGCTGAGGTTATTAAGTGTAGAAGCCATTTCTGCACAGAAGATGCTCGTTAAGTCTTTATATCCTCATTATGTGCAGATGTTGATCTCACCCCTAAAGATTAAAGGACGCCTGAACTTTTCCTGAATGTTATAAAAAATGCAGACACGCAAAAAACCAACCCCAAACACCTCCGACCTGGGTAAAATTGGCACAAGTTATTCCTCCTTGCAAGCTGTACCTTGTGCTAAGAGGTGTTAAGCAGCCGAAGCTTAGAGCAGTACAACATTCAGGGTGCTGAAAAACCCAGCGATAATGTGAGGGCAGTGCATCTGAACGTGCGCGTTACAGCTTCCCAGAACGGGCTCCTGTGCCTGGTCTTATTGGTCACGGGCTGTTCAAAACTGAAGCAGGCACACCGTTGCCTGTTGTTTTACAACTCTTGGATGAATTCCACGCTGTGAAGGTTGACACAGACCCACTGACTTTATTTAGAGCCAGAAAGTCTTTGCAAGAGTTCCAGGGAGGCCATTGGACACAACTCCGTTTGGACAGGTATTTTAAAATATTAAAAATTAACCTAAACTTATTCTTCTGCAGAAAGTATTCCAGTGGCAGTCCTACAGCAATAGGACTTTTCATTTCCTAGCTTTGAAATATGACACTTAATGGCTTGCTAATAGGCTCTGTAATTGCTAATGAGCTGTTAGAGAAGCTTCAAGGATGTTCGTATGAGAGCTGGAGAGGGTCTGTGTGTTCCACGCAAGGAGAAGGAAACATTCCCATAGTTTTTCACTCAAGTGCCAAGAGCAGCTAAATGTTTATTCAAAGAACCTGGAAAAAGAATATCTGTAAAGCTCAAACAAAGGTGATGCCTTTAGTCTTGGGGTGATAACTTTCTGCTGCCGCTGCTGCCAGTTGTGACTGAGAGTAGTCCTTCAGATAAAGGCACCCTGTGCCTCTTGGAGTCTTGTGTCCAGTTCTGGGCCCCCCAGTTCAAGAAGGACAAGGAACTGCTGGAGAGGGGACAGCAGAAGCTATGATCAAGGACTGGAGCACCTCTCTGATGAGGAAAGGCTGAAAGATGTGGGGCTGCTCAGCCTGGAGAAGAGAAGACTGAGAGGGGACCACATCAATGCTGAGCAATATCTAAAAGGTTGCATCAAGAGGATGAGGTCAGGCTCCTCTCAGAGGTGCCCAGTGACAGGACAAGGGGCAATGGACACAAGCTGGGACACAGGAAATTCCATCCCAACATGAGGAAAAGCTTTTAACTGAGTTTTTACATCTCCGTGGGTCAGTGTTGAAACTGAATGCAATATTTATTCTGACTTGTGTGCCAGGAAATGAAGAATTACAGGCTTGTGGGTTGCATGTGGCTTCGGATTTGGAGACTGCTCAGCAAATAGGAAAAGCTCACTCTACAAAATATAAAGCAGCCTTTTCACTGGGTTCAGAAAATAATGTACAGCAGTGTAAGTGACAAAAAATTAAGTGTTTAATGATGAAGGTATTGATTCTAGCAAAATATAATGAAGAGAGAATGTGCTTTATTAGATTTGCCAGATTAGCTCTTCATTTACAGAACATTGCCCCATCTATTTAATAGCCAGCAGTGACGAGACACTTGATTTCGTGTCTTAATAAAGTGTTTTACCTTTTTCTGGCTACTCCGTGGAATGTGAATTTAAATCTAACCTGAGGAAAGAGTTTCCACACAAACTATCTTCTGCTATCACTTACAGAAAAAACAAAAAAAAAACCAAAACAAAACAAAATGATTCACTTGGGTTTATACATAGATGAGAGAAAGAAAGTGTTTTGACTTGAGTGGAATATTTGATGACCGATGAAATCTAAAGGAAAAAAGGAGAAGGTAGTGAAATCTACAGCCTTAAGGACTCGAGTCCAGATTTCCCTGCCTGGGGAAATCTGTTACCTGCCTGCTTCTGTTACCTGCTACAGAAGCTTTGCAGCTCACTCAGGAGACACTAAGCTACCTCTGTAGGATCATTGGCCACTCCCAAGGACTTTACTTGCCATGAAGCAGTTCAGCTAGTGATCGCCTGCGGATTTCAAAATGAAATAAGGGATTATATTGTCCAAGGTCAACAGCAAGCAAACCTAAGGGAAGGAAAAGTCCTTTGGGTTACTTGACAAGTAAACTATATTGGACCCACGGTGCATGTCTCTGAAGGGTGGATATTCTTTATGATTGTGGTTGAAATAGTGAGCAGTTTGGGTGATGCTCACCCTACGTGCACCGCATTCAGACTGGGTTTAATCACGTGGCAGGGTTAAAACAGTGACTTGCTACATTGCCAGTGCCACAAGAGATACAGTCTGATAACGGGTGACATTTTAAAAATCCAATAGTACAGGAGTGTATCATCTCAAGCATGGAGTTAAGTGGACTTTCCACTTCCTCATCAACCTCAGAGTAATGGTATAGTAGAAAGATGGAATGGGTGGCTTAAATAGCAACTCAGATGGAGAAATGGTGATGCCAACTGGGGAAGAAACTGATGGCAAGGGTTGAACTCCCAGTGGGAGCAAGCAAAGGCTGCGGTTCCACCTGCACACTACAGGAAGTATCTGTCTAGAGAGTACGTGAAGTTTGCCCTGAACTTTGTTATGGAAAGAGTGGAATAAAACCATTGCTTAATGAGAGCACTGGTGCACTGTAACATCACTAGAGACCTGTGGACAACTTCAGAGACACCATAAAGATAACCCCATATTGATACTGATGGCATCCTGGCCTACAACTTGGACCCAGCTGGTCCAGTGGGGGACAAAGTGTATTCTTAAACTGGAGAACAGCAAATTTTAATCACCAAATAAGAAAAGGTTATTATTTGTGAAAAGCAGGTGACCACTGCCATCAAACATGACACTGGCCGGATTGCCAGAATCGCGACGGAAATAGAACAAACTGCTGGACATCACTGGTGTGACGTTTTTATGAGATATGCACCATCTGCCAATGGCATAGCCCATCTTATGTTACACCCTATGATCATTGTATTATTGGGCTGTATTTTATTAGTTTGGCTATTAATATGTTTTTATGCCTGTGTTAATCACGTATCTCACCATGTAGAGAGCGTGTGTCACGAGTTGTTACCTCATTTGGGCTGAAGTGAGTGCCCAGACCTTCCCCCTGCCCTCACCCCCGGTGAGGCAAGAGGTGTTGCAGTAGCTCCAGTCACTGCGGCACTGGGTTTGATGGGAGCTTGGTCTATACCAAGGGGCTAGGGTGGCTGATGGCTTAGGTCTAGTTTTGGCCCAACAAGAAGAAGAGATACAGGCCACTCCGCAGCCATTGTCACCTGCAGCCCCTTGTCCCCTGCAGCTCCTGTCTCCTGGTGAGGAACCATCTGTTGGTGTCTTCAGAATCCACTACCCTATGGAAATGCATAGACCAGCCCCCCAAGCTGGAAGGTAGAAATACATCAGTTTACTCAAAAAGCCTCTGCTGTAGCTCTATCAGCAGCTGGACCTGAGGGTCCAGTCTTCCCTGGTGTGGCACAGGGATGCCCACACCATGAGGGAGGAGGAAGGGTGAGCATCAGCCCGTAGCTGCTTTGCCCATAGGTGTGCAAGCTTGAGAGTTTGTGAGCTACAGAATTTGTGAGTTAATCAAGTGGTGAATCAGAGCATTCATGTGTTGCACCAGTCTGTGCAAAGGGCAACGAGCCCACAGTCGATTATTTCTTTTTAACTTAAGGAACCCCTGAAATCAAGTTTAATTTTCTGAGTATGTTGTCCAGTGAATTTTAGAGATTCAGACAGACAGTGACATTTTGATGTGCAACAGAGGTAAAAAACTGGCAGAGAAAGTGGAAACTGGAAAATTCTTTCCTTCATTTGCCATGTCTCTCCGATTGCTAAAGTTTGTTCAGTTTAGACACGAGATGGATACACCATGCATGGCGTAAGATCCCTGTAGATCATTGGGATTTAGACATTTCTTAAGTAACAATATTATTTATTTTTTAAAAAGAGAGAGAGTTCTGTTCTGGTCTTTCAGGATGAGAAAAATCTTTGCCGGATCATCTGAACCTTTCAGATAAGAGCTAAAGTTTCTCCCTTTGGTCTGTCACTATTTCTGTAGGTGTTAGAAGATCTGTCTTGAGACATGCCTTGATCCAGAAGGACCAGGGTGAAGAGAGGTTATTTGAATTTCTGCTGGTGGGGGTTTACTTTAGGCACTTTTTTCTCAAGTTCAGATGTTTGAACATTTGCTCTTTCCCTTCTTTTAGCTTAAGAGAATTATTCTTACCCATAAAAGAGAAGATCCTAATCCAAACCTCTTCGCTTTCTCCGAGGACCCCTGCTGTAAGATTTTTTCAGTCGGTTCCTCCTTCCCTTTCCTCCCGTTGTCCTTATCTAGGGAATTTTCCTCTGCCGAAGGAGACTACAAAGCTTACAGCATGCCACGCATATCTTACATGCTGTCCTGGGAGTCAGCTGCAGAGTCACTCTTTCTGTCTGTTGTCCAGTCAATGAAAATAGACTCTCGGTCCTACAATTACGAGTCACAACACAGGTCCCAGCTGCCTCGCCTGACTTTGCTTGCTTCATATGAAGAAAAAGGACAATGGAAGGGGTGAGATTTTCAAAGAAAAATCTTTCTTTGACTCAGGCTACTTAGTGAGTCAAATAAGCTAATTCCAAAGCCGCCCAGTGGATTTCAGCGGAAGACTTCGTTTCCCTTTCAAAAAGAAGCTCTACAGTCCTTTGGTGTTTAGTGAGCAAGCACACTGGCTGAAAGCGTTCTGGAAAAGCTGCTTCCCAGCTCTCTTACAACAAGTGTTTGCTCATTAGTAGGTGTCATTGACTACAACGGGCTCCACCGCAGCCTCTCAAGTGCTGTCAGTCAGCGGCTTTGATTGCTGGGATTTCTCCAAGCCAGCGACAAGTGCTTCCTTTGGCTTGACTGGGCTGAGAAAACTGGCAATTACCAAAACATTACATCTTGCTCTTTAAGCTTCTTGGCTCCTGTGTGTGAAGCCAATCGCCCCTCTCGGAGACCAAGAGTGGGTCATCTTGATATATCAGGATGCACAAGCATTCCTGTTCCACCATGAGGGCCACAAAGGCACTCAGAGAGCTGGAGCCCCTCTGCTGTGAGGACAGGCTGAGAAAGTTGGGGGTGTTCAGCCTGGAGAAGAGAAGGCTCTGGGGAGACCTTAGAGCCCCTTCCAGTCCCTAAAGGGGCTCC
>JAOXNH010000012.1:128949276-128959611 GCA_028566575.1 Bartramia longicauda
TTGTTTTTTTTTATTGTTATTGGTTGGGCTCAATGATCTCAAAGGTCCCTTCCAGCCAAGAAGATTCTGTGATTCTGTGATAATATTTTCTTTCAGGCCACTCTCAGAGTGAATGAAAAATGTAATAAAAAAGGCAAAGAGTCAGAACCTGCGTTAAGCAACTGTTGTCCAGGCAGCTAACACAAGAGTTGAATTGTAATGCAGGACCTACACTAATGCCCCTCCTCCATTCTGTCCCACCATTTGGTATGCGTTTATGGGGGCTACACTGCAATTCTGAAGGAAACAGAGATGATGTAGGAAACCCTTGAAAAATGTTGGAGAAAGTTGAGAGATGTTTCTGAAGATGGGGATCAAAACTAGGACGTTGTGGTAGGCATTGTCCTATCTAGTCAATAAAAAATACCAGCTGAAGCTGAGGAACAGCTTTTCAGTTATAAAAAGGAATAACTTTCTGCAGAAATGCCTCTAACTGTTGTATGCTCCTGTTAATTCTGAATTTGGCTGTCAGGAACCAGTCAAAGATTTAAGCAGTAACTGTAATTGAAAACACACTGATGATACTTTTGTTGTTTTATTTATTAGTACTTCAGTACTCCTTAGAGGTTTCAGTGAGAGCTGACACAGAGAAAGAGCCATTGGGCCAGAGACTCTACCCAAGAATGTAGACAGGTCCTTTTTAGAGGATTATAAGGATACTCAGAGGATTAAGAGAAATTACAACAAAAGGATTTCAGTGTTGTACAGAGGTAGAGGCATAGCATGAAAGGTGACAGTAAAGGTAAGTTTGTTAGTGTCAGTCGTCTTGGAAGGTATTCACAAAGATTTACTTTTGTCAAGTGAGACTTTTTACCCTTTCTCTGTAGTCTGTGACAAGAAAGGAGCTACATTAGTCTCACTCTGAGTCACCCTTTACAAGAATGTTCTCTTTATTAGCTACAGAGGGAGCCCACTTGAGTTTAGATCCCATCGATACTGAATGTTAATTTGCTACAGTGTGCTATCCATCCTTTTTTACATATGTTGAATTCTAGCTCAGTTTTTTCCCCCTAATATTTCAAAATGCCATGTGACCTTACAGACATGAAAAGCCAGTTTTGGGTCCCTGACGCACACGAATATTTCATTCATGTTGTTGTTGTTGCTGATTTCCCACTGCGGTTTGTTACTAAGTTTCACTGGTAGCCTAAAGAATTTTTTACTCCCTTTCTCTTTTCATTAAATGAGTTATATTTGGCCATAGATACCTCTGAAGTTTCAACTGTCTGCATTACTGCCTGAAACAGTAACAATATAAACTCGATATACTCTGAATAGGTCAACTCTTTGGACTAAGATTTATGTAGAGGAACTAATATGCATGATTGTATTACCATTTTTGTGGTTTACATAAATCTTTTATACTTTAACATTCATAACTGTTACTGATCTGTTTGTATAAACATGTTCCTTATTAGTTACTCTTGAACTATTTTGTTGAAACGATGCAAAGGAAAACGATGATCCTCAGTAGAGGGAAAAAATAGCATGATTCAGGGGTAAACAACATAGCCCTTTTTGAATTCCTTTTCATTATGGTACAGAGGATTGCATTACAGAACTCATCAGGGTACGTGTAGTCACCCTCATCAGAGGCTGGTTATGAAAAGACTTCACGTTTTGTAATTCTTGGATGCTACTGTCCCTTCAGTCTTTCAGCTACGAAGGGCCATATGTATCAATATGGATCCCAAATAAGCCTCTGCCATAAAGGATGGAGTGTATGCACACGTAATACTTTCCAGTAAACATTTTACTCCATTTCAACTGATGGTGTTGAAAATTTTAACACCATCTGATCTGTCAAAGAATCAGATAACTGTGAACTTAGGTGAAAAAATGACCAACCTTTGCTCTGTGGAGAGCTACTGCTTGTTCATGCTGTTTGTATTTTAGGTAACTATGGCTTCTGGAAAGAAGCACCTCAATTTAATTTTTGCCAGGAAAATCCTGAATGCTATATATTGGCTCATCCTCATCATGTGAACTCATATTCTGCATTTTCACAAGGTTTTGTTTTGGCAGATCCCTAAGAGCAGTTAAAGCGTGAATATTCTATGATCAACAGTAGGCAGATGGAATGAAGCAAATCTAATTGAAAATGAGAAAATCGAGACACATAGATTAATTAGGTTGCACAGGAAACCCGTGGCAAGACTAACATCCTGTGCTTTTAGCTCATTATTGGATAACCCGACACGAATGGGTCAGATGGATGAAAGAGGATGATGCTTGGGGAGCTTCAGCTGCAATGTGATAGGAGGAACTCTGCAGCCAGGAGCCTGGTACCCGATTATGTGTGTAGAGGCACTTGTGCACCTGCCAGTCCTACCAAGAGGGGAGAGAAGGCTACAGCTCTGGTGTAGAGATTGTTAACCCAGGTGCTAGCAAGCGTGCTTCCCTGAAGGAATATAAACTAGCTATAAAACTTGTGGAGACAGAGTCTGAAACTAGTAAAGGGAGAACATGACAGAGCTCTTCAGACACCAGAGAATGATTAACGGGGACCACCATGCCATGATGTCACTGTGACTTACTGTATATTTTGGGAGCAGAAGTGGAGTCCTACCAAACCCATGACACATCAAGCAACGTTGGGAGAGTGGATTTGAGATATTGCAATGTGAACTGTCAAATTTACAAACCATTCACTCCGTGCTTCTCTTTCACCTCATTCTTTATCCCCTTTGTCCATCGACATTGATCTTTCCTAAGTTTGATGTAGCTGCGTATGCTCCTGGACCATCGCAGGCTGCCAAAGAGATGCAGGAAACCCTCATAGCAATGGCAGGAGCTCCTGTGCCCGGAGCATCAGCCCCAGCAGCCCCATGCCAGATACACACAGCTGCAGATGAGCCACCGCCGATCTGTGCAGGGCGCCAGTTCACTTACTCAGCATGAAGTCGTTCAACAGATGCAAAAAAAAATTCACAGCCCACTTAAGCGTTCTCCCCTTCTCATTTTCAGCCTTTTCCTGCCTCATGCAGTATATGTTTTCATTAGCCGATGTCCGCGTGTAAATACTGTGCCGCTGAGCGACCGCAAAATCGCAGTCCACTTGAGCTCAGCCAACTTTATCTGACTAATATAAGTTCGGAACAGTCTGTGCTATATTTTTAAAATAGAGAAATATGAAGACAATATAGAAAAGTGAAGGAAAGATGCTAAAAGAATGCTACAGTTGCACAAGCCAGGAGGAAAAAAAAAGCTAGGAAATAGAAGAAATTAGGCTCTGTCTATGTGACTAAATTGTATATAAAAAGGGAGCGTGAATAATTACTTTACGTATTCATTTTCCTCTAATTTCTGCACTTTTTCTACGCCTGTTGGCAACCAGATTTTCACAGTCCCAGCACATTTTTTCACAATGGTCAGCTTGATTCCTCCTCTGACGTTAAGTACATGGCCATAGGGAGAATATTTGAACTCAGGAGCAAATCTCAATATTTTCAGTTCCTCTATCCATCACCAGAGGGTCTCCCTTTCCAAGAAAAGGAAAGATCAGGAAAGCTCTGGGGTTTGGAGTCTGCAGAGTGCACAGATGTCTTTAGAGAGTTTAGTTGCCAAGCTCTCTCAGAAGATGGCTAACTGGAGGTGGGCTCACTGCAGGTGGTTAAAGGCTCCTCACACTGAAACTTCACACAAAACTTCATCAACGAAGGGAAAAATTATATCGGTCTGAAATTCATATGAACCTGAAAGTATAAGTTTCAGATGGGTCAACCTTTGCTGCTAGAAAACTTTTAAAGCATGATGATGAGTGCTAAGTAAATGACAAATCAAAATTATATACCTTTTGGAATTAGATTATGTTTCTTATTTTTAAATGGATTTGAATGCAGGTGAAAGATCTAAGGAAAGGTTTGTTGTCACGTGCTCTCCAGAATGGATTCCCTTAAGACTAACAGTGTGAAGGCTGATGTAACTCAACCAACCAAGCACCCATCACTTGCTCAGAGTATGTCCTGCCTTCATTTTTTTTAATACAAAACTCACATAGAGTGAATGTTATGAGCCCACTGAGGCAGCTGATTCTAAAAATACAAGATTTAGTAAGTTTTATTGCTATGGCTTTAGGACATTGTCATGCAGAGATAAGAAGATGTGCGATTAAAAATGGAAATGTAAAGCTAATGAAGATACCCTGAGAAGAAAATGGGAAGAAGAGGTTTATTGTCCATGCTACTGTGAGATGTGCAGCCAGTCTACCACCCTGTCACTGGGAGTGATTCTGCAGGGGGTAGTTAAAAACAAAAGTGGATATTCTGTATATACACCTTCAGCAGTTGCATATACAGAAGTACAAAGCCTTTAGATCTCCTGGGATGAGGAAGGAAAGAAAAGGAAAGAGCTAATAAAAGGAGCAGACAAGCATTTCTAAAGAGTTTCCAGAGCATTCCAGCCATGATGGAAGGTGAAGGACAGTGCGCCAACTGGGAAAGGTCTTAGATGTTTGTGATGCAGCTAAGGAAGATCTTAGTTTATCAATAATCTTGATTTTCACAGCTTTATTTTTTACTCTTTCTTCAGTATCTCTTGTCATTTACCAAGTAATTTAATCTTTACTTACAAAAAATATAATAAATGCTTTTTTATTCTTTACATTTTCTAATAGCTCAGCTGGTTTAGAGCAACTCAAGTATCACTCCACTCTTTATGAAATTCTAGACGTATGGCCACCTCTCTCATTTTGAGGGCTCCTGCTCACACCCTACAGACCAGGGGTCTTCAGGAGTCTGAAGACCATGGTTCCACTAAACTTGAAGAGCCCACAGTGATGTAGTAACATATATTTGTGAAGAAAGTATCTGGCAACAAGTACGGGCTCACTTCTTTTTTGCAAAGCATCGGGAAAACAGAAGGAAATCTTGAGATGTGGTAGTCACACAAAACCTAGTGGATTTGCCAGTCCAAGGGATTTTCAAGTAGGGTTTTTCAGTTAAGTTCTGGCACTTTTTTTTCTATGAAAGGAGAATTTTTATTATTTTTGCTTTGATTTTGAAATCATCTGGAAGGAAGATCTTTGAAGTGTGATTTTTTAAAAATTAGTTTACTTGAGTGTTTTAAAAATTTTTATTTCTACTCTATACATTTCTGTTTTCCTTTTCCCTCATAATCTAGAAAAATCCATATTTTGATTCCTCAGACATTCTCCCAGGACAAAATTCTAAAGTATGTACTTCAGAGTTTGTGCTCCAAATGACTCAGATATTTCAAAAACTGCTCTGCACCTTTTATCATGCTTTTTGTTTTTTCTTTTAGTGGCAATTACGTTAATGCTGGTAATATTTTAATGACAAAATATGGTGAAATTACTTCTCAGACACTGGGAAAATTATGTCATTGAATTCTGAGGGGCATACAGGCTGGCTAAAATTTTAACTATATTTGCATAATGGGTTAGAAGAGTTTAGGTAGAATGACATCTTTAATTAATGCTCTGTTTCTGTCTAAGAAATCAAATTCACACTTTGTCTGATTTTCAGGGCAACATGTTTCCACATCTTTGTGTAAGTTCTGTGTTTTTCATCAATTGCCCGTTTCAAGAGAAGTCTGCCTTCTGATTAAAAAAAAATAATCTATATGTTTTTAAAATTTTAGTAGAGCTAATGATATTTTCTTTGGATTCTATGATGCAGATTCAGGATATTCTCTTTAGTTGTTTAGTTGCTTTTCCTGTCACGGTAACATCTCTGTTTTGGCACTGGTTTTGTTCCGATCGTCTTTTCACAGTGGCTCCATCCAAGCTGTGAAATCAGTTACAAACTGCCCTTTTGCTAAGGTTTTTGTGTGCATGCCTCTTAAACTCTGGATGCACTCAGTTCACTGCTTCCGAACTACGACAACTGCCCTACCTTGTACTTGCACTTTGGAACCCGTATTAGGTTATAACGTTACATTTTCTTTGGAGCTAGTGTAGCTGGAGTGCTTTTGGGCAGATCAAAGATTTATGAATTCCCCATACAACCTTTCATAGGAAATCAAAATTTTAGGGGTCGTGTAAGTGTGGTCAAATGTTGTCTACACGTATGGGAAAATATTGATGTTGAATATATATATTTTTAAATATATATTTTTGGAAACAATAGGGAGCATAAAGGCAAGAAATACAAAGTAATACTTGGAGATATTTGATTAAGCCCTAATAAAAACAGAGTTGAAATGGATATTCCTCTGGAAAGTTTTACCCAATATGCTTTCTGCCTGGATAATGTTAGCTATAGTGGTGCTATCAAGAAAGGAGATGAAACAAAGCTATGGTCTTTGACTAGAAAGGATCTTAACTCTCCTAAACCTTGGCAGTTTCTCTAGATTAGTATCTGAATCATGCCCATAACTAGTTTTAATTTACATTTTATAAATTTGAATCCTTTCATAAAAAATGGAAAATGTCTTGAACAGTAGAGATTCAAAGAGGGAAAAAGCCTATCTTAGAGCTTAGCTTAAATAACTCAGACTTAGTTTAATAAGTCAGTTAAATAATTTAGTTTAATAACTTAAATAACTCAGAGCTTAGTTTAAATATATCTCAGACTTCAGTAATGGTCATTTGAACTTCGCCCACTTACAGCCTAACTCTGCTGAAATAAGTGGCATCACGGTAGTGATCAGTCCAGGTATGTACCTGTGTAATTAATTGCATATGAAATTACAGGTACCGTAAGGTCTGAGATCCACATCATCAATTCATATCATTGTGTTGCGTGTTTGTATTTGAAAAAATGCTGAAAGTAAGTGTGAAGTGTGTGTATGTGTGTGGCCTTGCTTTTAAGTGAGAAAGGGGAAGAGGATCAGTAATTATTATAAGAAAGGGAGAAGAGAAGGGTAGTGGACCTTCAAATTTGATCAACTCTGCTTACTGAGGAACCTCAGTCCTTAAGGGAAATTACTTTTAATTATTTCTTATACTCCCCCTCAAAATGATCTTATTTACCTACAAAGTTAGCACAATCAGGGCATCAGATTTGGGCAGGCACTTTCATTGCGTTTAAATTTACCTTGCATTTCCATCTGGCCCAGTGTCTTCCAGCCTTAACCTTTCTGTTGATTACCTGCATCACCTTTCACCCAGGAGGTGACCATTTCTGACAACTTATTTTTCATAACGTTTGAGAGAATACAAGGGTGGTTTGATATTTACCACAATAAATTTAGTTTGTATGACATTTCAGACGACTGTTAATTAAATTAAAATTTTTCTTGAGGGTTGTAAGGGAACTGAGAATAAAGGGCACATTATGTGACTGTCAGATACGCTGGTTACACTTCAGGTTGGCAGCGGTTCTGTGAATTTCCCCAGGGCTCGTGGAGCTCCAGATAGAAAGGGATGTTTGTGAGCACTTTTGGCTGGCTGTTCTCTTTCATCCGCAAGACCTTCCTTTAGAGCTTTGTACCTGCTTCACTGACAGACTGGATGTCGCAATGCATGTGGTGATGCACATACTTTATACTATCTGAGAAAACAGTAAATTATGCAGAATGACCCATTTAGGAAGGACATCCTCTTTACACCTATGTTTTGTACTCTGGCTTCTATCAGGCTGAAGCTGATGTATTGATTTTGACACACAAACTCTTTCATTATTAAACTCCATGAATCATAAACATACTGATGATCTGAAGCATAACAAGAAAGCATATAAGAAGTGGAGAATAAATGAAATTATTAAGGAAGACAATACCAACACAACAATAGGACAAAGAGACGAAGTACTATATGCCAAGAAACATTCAGAGGAATGAGAAGTTGACAGACATTAAGAGAAAGACATTTAAACACAATCAGAGATATTCAAAGACATTCAGAGAACACGACGAATACTTGAGCACATCATATTTATGAAATGTTCTTCATATTCTGTCTTGAACACAGACTATGTAAGTCAGGATAGCCTGCTTGTTATCATCCTGTGGTTCTGAAAGGACTCTCAGAAAGAAAGTGATCTACAGTTATTCAGGAATAACAAACAAATTACATACTGCATTGGGAACCTCTCAGGACAACAGGCCTTCAGGACACTGAGGGTCAGAGTGGATCGCAACTAATCAAATGCCTACAAGTGACAGGCAGATGCCAAAAAATACTGAGATAGCAAAAAAGATCAGAACCTGAAGGGTGCTTAAAGTGACCCCTGAGATCTACTTGACACTGGAAAGCTTTGGCTGGGATCGCGTAAGAAGTTTGGGGACCTGCAAACTAGGAAGACTCAGTTCAGCTGGAGGTGATCTGGTAGAACATCAGAGTCAAGATGGGACTCAAGAAGGTATGACGTGAGGCAGAACTTAAAACCCAAGGCGTATCAACTTAGGGAAGAAAAAGCTGAAAGGGGATATGGTGGTAGTCTCACAACATTTCCAAAGATATGAAACCACTGCTGTTGAGAGTTACAGTGGATGGGTTATAAGTTAAACTGCAGAAAAATGGCCTAGACATCAGAAAACACTTTCTAACATTGAGGTTAGCCAAGCCCTGGAAAAGATTCCAGGGGTAGATTGTGAAATATATGACTGGAGGCCTTCAAAAAACCAAAAAACTTTCACTGACAAGCAGAAGATGGTGAAGTCTTCTCCAGCTTCAATGTTTTGGTCGTACTGTGGTTTACATCTTTTCTACGTCACAGATCCCGTGTAGCCTACGAAAAATTCTACTGTGGAGGATGAAAAGAACAGACATTTAGTTGCTTTTTGGCTGCTTAAATGGGAGATATGAAGACATTTTTATTTTAAAACTGCTTCGCTTTTGACATAAAACACCTTAAGTGTAGTAACTATAAACCCTCTTTACAAATGCCTTGCCTTCTCCCTGATATTGTCAGTTTGTGGTCCAGTGGGTGTGCGTGTCTAGAGCTCTGTTTGAACTTGTGTAAATAGATCCAAATAACTAACACTGGAAACAGAGACAGCAAAATTCTAGTGGGTTTTTTTTTTTCAATTTTCTAAATTTCTTACTATTTCTAAATTCCTACTGATATCACTAGGTATGTGCCATGTAAAGATGTGATACAGTATTTGAAACATATGTTTGGCAAATATTTTATGCAAAGACTAAAAAGATTCAAGGACAAGCAATTCAAATAAACCAAAGCCTTTCCAAAACTATCACTATACAAAAATTAAGAGCGAGGTATAAGTAGTTGAGGGGTTTTTTTGGTTCAAACGGTCAAATCTATTTTCAATCCACTCTCATCATAATGTACTTCACTTATTTTGGCTCTTTGTCATATGAAACAATAAAAGTGGTGATGTGTTGAAGCAGAAACTATAAGGTGAGAAAGTAAAATCTGTTTTCTAAATTTATGTGGCCTTTTGGGCTTGGATTTATGTTATAATTGGCTATCCAAATACTATAATCAAAACCTTATTTCTGATTTCAAAGAAAGCCAATGGGTCGGGCTCGAAATAATGAAAATACACTCCAAGAAGTTGTATGAGATCAAATGTTAGGTGAGAAGTTTAACTGTGAATAGGTTTTTGTATTTTTTATATAGGAATATGAGAAAAATTGAGAATGATGTACAAGGTGTTTCCAGTGGGAAATCAACATAAGAGAGAGAAAGTTTGGAAACTTGGAGATGTGGGATAGAAACTGAACTTACATTCTATACAGCTTCAGGGAAACTGGAACCCAATTATTTTTTTTTTCCTGAATTGCTCAGTTTTAAGCAATCTAGCAACCACGCATTTTCAGTGACAAAGAGAGTTGAAGAAAATTAAATCAATGTTTTTGAGAATAAATCTACTCTTGCTCCCTGTTGAAAACTGCTAGGGAACCACTGATATTAAATAAAGCTTGGCTAATAAAAAGTAATGAATACTGCTTCCTGGAGACACCATGCCATTCTATTTTGGAAAAGTCTCTTCCGTCTAATTGTTGCGACAGTACTGCTTTCCTTAATCTTCATTCACAAGGAGGGGGAAGAGAAAGACTTCTGGAGAGAGAGAGACTGAATTAAGAATGAAAACACTTTATTGGATATGGCCTGCTATTAGTCTGTTAAATCTACAGTAATAGTTCTTGTTTTAAGTGCTAGCAGTACCGCTTAATAAAAAGAAAGGATGAAAAATAGTTTTTCATAATGGGGGTTGCTAAACGTAAGCATTCATAAGATAAAGCAATGTCAAAGTATTTGAAAGTAATTTATAACCATTTCCTCTTTTAATTCAAAATGTTGTGTTTTCAAAGGGTTATAAAGTTTTGCCTAGCTAAAACACTTAAACAATAATCAGTGTTTGCCTTTCTCCTCTTCTGCTGCTCCTGCATTGCAACTCCTCTCCTGCTCCAGCTTCCCCCTTCCA
>JAOXNH010000012.1:129513918-129524750 GCA_028566575.1 Bartramia longicauda
CAGTGGTGCCCAGGGACAGGACAAGAGGGAATGGGCACAAACTTGAACATAAGAAGTTCCACCTAAACATGAGGAGGGACTTCTTTGCTGTGAGGGTGGCAGAGCCCTGGAAGAGGCTGCCCAGAGAGGTGGTGGAGTCTCCTCTGGAGACATTCAAACCTGCCTGGACGCATTCCTATTCAGCCTGCTCTGGGGACCCTGCTCTGTCAGGTGGTTGGACTAGATAATCTCCAGAGATCCCTTCCAAATCCCACCATTCTCTGATTAGCCTGAAAACCCCTACCAAAGGCTTTGTCACTGGTTTCCCAGTAGCTGTACTTGATGTGGAGAAATTTCTCAGCCTTTGGGCCTTTGCAGTCCATCTCCTCTCAACTAGAGTTTGTGATCTGAAATATTTCTCTGGATATTGTCTTGAAGCTATCTTTGCACAACATTATTGATCTTGATCTTTTTGGTTTTTTAAATAATATCACAAACAGCTGTCGAAACACTTAATCTGGGAAAGAGTATCTGTGCAACTTTTTTCAGGTAATTCCCTATTGAGAAGTGTAAAATATCATACTTAATAAGACCCCTTTTTCAGCTAAGCTGATCCAAATTAGGAGGGTCTGTGGGCTTCATCGAAGATACTGGGGAAGACATTTCTTTGTGGCTGTTCTACTGCTGTCTGAAAAGTCAAGACTTAATACAGTCTAAAAAGCTATTCTTCCTGAATGAAAAATGGTGTTTGTTATATATTTAAATATAGAAAAGCAGAGGATTTTACAGCCATTTGCAGATCTAGGACAACTTCTGGTTACAGTTGGGTCTAATTTATCATAAATTTGATTAAGCAAAATGTTGTATAAAGATGTAATGCTCCTCATGTTAGCAAAACCTGTCCAATATTGTACACTGCATACTTTAAAATGGTTTTGTTTCTCTCAGGTGAACGTTTTGTGTATTTTCCGGTATCAAGGAACAAGTTCTTAGTCTTTCAAATGAAATATTTGTGACTACATAGTGATATTTGCTTGCTAGGTCCGTGGTTGGTTTTGCACTCACATCTAAACCTATAGCAGCTTTTAGACTATTTTCAGTATGACATGTGCATTCAATTAGCTTCAAAAGGCTACCATAAAAGCAATAACTGAAGAAATGTAGTTTAAATATATCTGGTGTGTTTTTCTGTTACAGCAAATAGAACTGTATCACAAGTTCTAGTGAACTGAGATTTCAGATCAAGTTTTAAGTTTCCTCGGGCATAGAAAAGAGATTGTTGAGAGTTCATGATAGCAGTGACGAGTGGAAGGGCCCCACTTACTAAACTGATGGAACAAGCATCGTTAATACGATACGAGCACGCGCTCTCCCTCTCCCCTTTGGAATCACTGGTGTCGCACACTACAAATTTGTAGAAAGCTATTTGTCCTGGCTGCTGTCTGCAGAGGGAAAATACAGCCAAGAGTAAAACTTGGTGTGGTTTCAGACGCAGAAATATTTGAGGCGATCCACCTTTTCACGGGCCAACTTCTAAGATGTTATTGTTCGTCCTGCACTTAACCTTTTTTGTCAAAATAATATTTAAGTCACATAAAAGAATATCTTATTGTTGGGGTCAAATTTACTTGCCTTTTATGAAAAATTCATTTCTTCATCAATATATTGTATCTACTTGTAAGCTCATGGGACAGATAATTTCTACCCATTTACAGGTATTTGCTATATTCTCCCATGACTATGTGGTTTTTTTACTTCTAGAATCCCTTTCTCCTTCATGTGAATTTTTCACTGAACTTAAAATATGTGCAGCTATTAAGAATTAAGAGTTAAATAATCAACAACTTCATATTTCTTAAATCGTTATTTTTGGCTTTAGTAGTGTTAGTGGTATTTTCCATGATACTTTCCATGCAAACTAGATGCATGTAGTATTTTATTGTCAAAATAATGTTTCAAGTAGTAAAATGGCAAGGGAATACTGACTGAGCTATTAATAAAACACACCAGCTTTTAGCTGGCAAAGCAGCCTTCTTTCCATCAAATATGTCTCAGCCTTTAATAAAGAAACTCAAGTGGTGTAGGTGAAAAATTACTTTTCTCACCCGGTCATCTGTCTGTCATGTATTATTCAGGTCACCAATGTTTGTCCTGAACTGTATCATTCTGTAGTTGTGTCAGGTATGAAATATGTTCAGTGTAATTCCATCAGACTTCACGAAGTTGATTAGAACAGATCACCTTTCGGCATGGGCACAAGTTATCTCAGCAGATTGAGTGAAAAAGACTTATTTATCTTTGCCTTATAATAAAGAAAGAGATGAGCAAATTTATCCATTAACTTGAAAAGAGTCTCATATTTTGTGTGAAAGCAAACTGAAGGCAGTAATTCTATTGAAAATACTTTAATACATGAGTGTTTCTTTGAAAATATATGTTTGTGTTTGAAACCAGAAAATATAAACATTGAGCCACATGCATTATATAACAAGCTTTTAAACAGTTCTTTTTTTTGCCCTGAGCAAAATAATTGGAAACAATTAAATTGGGGTTAGTTTGTTTTTGGTAGGATGTAAGGTTGTAATGACTCTTTACTTCCTTAAAATGCAAATATTGATGAAGGTCTAAATATAACAGTGTGATACATGTTTGAAAACCAAACATAATTAGTAAGGATATAAATAGATATGAAATATTTTGTCAAAAATATCTATTGAAGTTGACGATTCTTCTTTCTCAAGGATAATGACTTACTCTGCAATAATTTGGTAAAGTAATTTTTTATTTTTTTTTTAACATTGTGGACCCCCTATTATGGAGACCAACTCTGTGCAGCTATCGAGAGGTCATTAATGACCTAAGGAACCTTTTTAAGATCTCTGATAACTCAATACAATCCTGTCTCTAATACCCTTTCTAACTGAAAATATCCATGCCTGGTGTACAGCTCTTGGAGATGTTTAGTGCTGTTGTGGTGTGAACTTCTTAAAGCACTGCATCTCAGCCCCAAAAAATTCAAGACAGACTGGGACTGTTCTGAACTCGTACTGCTTGAAATGTAAATCTTCACCTGCGGAAGATGCAACTTCGAGGTATTTATTTCATTCTGCGTTACTGGGAGTGTGGTGTAACAGTGCAGCGGTGGATGTTCAAGCAAAGCTGGGCCTCAGCACTCTGCACTTCCTTTTAGTGAGAAAAACGTAGTCTCAGGCTCCTGCCTCTGGAAAAAGGTGGAGAACAATAAATCCTGGGAGTGGGGAGCTTAAGACACAAAACCAAGTTTTGTGTTTTCTACCGGGTCCCCAGTTTGCTGGGTTTGGTGCTCTCTCATTTTGGCTATCCAGTGGATGAGCAGGGACTGGTTTCTTAAGGCAGGGCCCTGATATAATTCTCTGCCTCGTAATATGAATACACAAGTTATTTTATTGATCCAGGCTTTACTGGTTCAGGAGCTCCACCCAAGAAATGTTTTTACTTTGTAGTTTTGACAATGCAGGACCAATATATCACAATTTGTTCAGTTACCACATTTCTTCAGGAAGGCTGGTGAGAAACCACATGTAAAAAGGAAAGCATAGATTTACTTTAATAAATGACTTGTTAGAGCACGCTAACGTGTCCTCCCGACAGAATGCACGTCTGAGGTTTAAAGCAGGGCATCCAAATGCTCCTCTCCAACCCCTCCAGGCTTTCCAGACTGGGTTCTTGATTGTCACCAGCTTTCTAGATTTTACAGTGCTAAGTGTTTGAGAAAAGGAAAGGGCACAAAACGTGCTGTTATTCTTTTAATGTTTTATTAGGGCAATCTCCTTGCAAGAAACTGCTCTAAACTATCCCAGATTGTACTGGATATAACTCTGACTCACTTCTGTTAGAAACCTGGATCTATTAAGCTACCAATATTTTGTCAAAACCTTATGTTAAAGTTTAAGTTATTTTTATTTTATATGAAACAGTTAAACTCATCTGTGAATTTTAATTTTGGATCCTTACAATCAGATTGTTTAATAACTGCAGCACATGTTGGTATTTTGCTTTGATTAAATGGAAACCAATTTTAATATATGAAGATAAAACATTATATTTTGTCAAAGAATTAAAAAAAAATCCCTAACCTCATTGCCATTTTCCCCTGCATTAAAATAGAAGAAAGATAATTTTAATATCTAATATAGTAGTAATAAAATAAAAGCGTAACGTTTGTATTTCAAAGAGCTGACAATGAGAAGTGCTTTACTAGCCTTTTGAATAGTTGGGCATTTTTCTGCAGCTTTTTTCAAGCTGTTGTTGTGTTCGGTTTCTCTGCTCATCAGAAACCTTTGAGAGTTCTTTTTTCTCCCTCTTTCATTCTCCATCCATTAATCTGTGTCTCCCCCCTGCCCTCCCCAACTTGACAAAGAGCCACACTGAGGCTGGTTAATGGGTGCAGTGGGTCACATTCTGCCCTCAGACACCAAGTCAGGGCTCAGCTCCCATTGAGGCTGTAAAGATCCAACCAATGTAAGTCCTGGTTGTGCATTTGAGGGTGGAATTTGGCCTCGCTCATTTAAGGAGATGATGTAATTCATTATTGGCTGCACAATTTGCACTATGGAAAAGAACACTGTGTGCTTGCCACCGTGGAAGGTGCAGGAATACACAGCATGCTAACAATTGGTTTAAAGGCCAAGGTTGCAACTTTAATTGAAACAGAATAGCTTAAACTGCAGCGTTACTTGACAGAAAATAGTCCCCGTGGATGTAAGTAACTGTAAAACCCGAGGGCACCAATCACGTGCTCCAGATCCCATGAAGATGTGATCTCCAAGCTCTACCAGCTCCAGGGAGGAATGTAATTTCTCAAGGCTGCCAGTGTATCTTTGCTTCTGCTCCGTTCATTTTGCAGGGAATGCTGTGACATTTTGTGGTTGGTTAAAGTCAGATGCTGGAAGAAAGAGATCAAATGAGTAATTTTCCTTTTACTTTTCTTTTTTTTTTTTTTAAAAAAAAAAAAGGGGAAAAAAGAAAAATCTGCTTCTATGTTTACCAAGAAAATGTGTTTTACATATAAACATGCAGTAATACAAAGATTCAATTGAGAGATCAAATGAAGGATCCTTGAGTCTGTTTGTTTTTTTTTTTTATTTAAACTCTGAATAAATTTTCTCAGGAATTTTTTCAGTTGTTATGTCCTGGGGACAGCAATATGGATAGAAGAGAGTGAAAGACTGTATTAGGCAGGTGATCCAAAACCATACAAAGTTCCTTCTTAAGGACTTCACTGTGTATTAGCCTGATCAGGATTTCTCTACTTCCCAAAGTTTTACATGGATTTGGGAACAGGTTATATGATGTTAGATGGCAACAGGGTATGGTAGCAATTTCTGCCTCGTAGCTCTCATGCCAGAAGAGTATCAGCTAAATATAAACCATGCCTTGTAATAAAATCCTATTTAATGAAACACAGAGGTTATACTGGTTTTGGGGTCTATAACCAGATTAATTCTCTGTGTACTTTGTGATATTTTCCTGCATTTTTTTGACATCTGTGGTGGGATTCAGCCCCAGACTAAGACACCTGAATTCAAGTTTTTGAGTGTGAAATGTCCTTCAAGAAAGGGAAAAAGATCTGAGGAGCTACAGAATGGTCCCCTTCACCTCAGTCCATGGGAAGGTGATGGAACAACTAATCCTGGAAAGCATTTTCAAACACTGAAGGGCAACAAGATGATTTGGAGTAGTCAGCATGGATTTACAAAGGGGAAATCATGTTTAACCAGCATTCTACAGTAAGGTGATTAACTTGGTGGACAACAGGAGAGCACTGGGTGTTGTTTACCTCGATTCTTGTAAGGCCTTTGTCCCTGTCTCCGATAATATCTTTATAGACCAGATAACAAATCGCAGGTTAGATAGGTGGACAGTGATATGGATTGAAAAATGGCTTAACAGCTGGGTCCAGAAGGTTGTGATAAGTGACATGAAGTTCAGGTGGGGACAAGTAACTAGTAGTGCACCCCATGGACTGATACTGGGACAGATACTGTTTAACATTTTCATTAATGACCTGGATAACAGGACAGAGTGAACCCTCAACAGGTTTGTAGATGATATAAAACTGTCAGAAGTGGTTGATACACCAAAGGTCATGCTGCCATGTAGAGGAATCTTGATAGGCTGAAGATTTAGACTGGGGGAAATCTAATGAAATTCAACAAGGGGAAATGCAAAGTCCACTGAGAGGACATAAGGCAACAGACACAACTGAAATTACAGAAAATTCCACTTAAATTAAGAAAAAAACTTCCTACTGTGAGGGTGGTCAAACACTAGAACATGTTTCCCTAGTAGACTTCAGAATCTCCATCTATGGAGATATTCAAAACAAGCCTGAACATGATTCTGGGCAACCTACTCTAGATGACCCTGCTTGAGCAGGAGGGGTGGACTAGATGATTTCAAGAGGCACACTTCCAACCTCAACGATTCTGTAGTTCTGTGATATTCTTTAATATCTGAGCTATTTAGGTCACAATAAAGCAGGCACTGACATTTGAGAAGCTCAATTGCTCTTTGAACTCAATTGAACTTGAATAGTTTACCCACACTTAACTTTGGTGCCACTTTACAGGTCCTACGGTATCTCTGATATACAGGGCTGACAGAAAAGGTAAAGAATATATAAGAATCTTATACTATTCTGGAGCTCTATTGGCAGTCCTGTTGTGTTACTTTAGGGCACTTTTGGCAACCAAATTGTCCACTCCAACTGTATTGACCAGGTTTCTGTTGGCTATAACATGACCTCAGATACCTGATTCAATCCAGAGCTCTAAACTTGGGTGCTGGTCAATACCAGGATGTGTGTACTGAACTCCCTCTATTTAAATTTAAATAGGATATAAAGGATTGTTTCCTGTTCAGCTCTAGGTCTTCCAGATGAATAATTAACTGTATGGAACAATCTATCCTTCTTCTTCAGCAGGAAGTGTATTAGATGGTCTGTTCCTCAGCTTAACTAAACCAAAATTACATGAGGAAACTGTCACATCTTTGAGGACAAACTGGAAATTGTTACAATTATTCAGTGTTGATCATTGGTGTTGTATTTTCATTTATATTCCCCCAAACCTACTAAATATGGTAAATAAGTTAATGAGAATTTGATCATAGACTTTGTGTGCTGTTGGCCTAGAGATTAATGTTACTATAGGTGTCTTTGACCAAGATTTCTTGAGAAGTTAGAATATCTCAGGTCTCTCTTACAAGGTTTTAACCTTCTCTGTCTTGAGCACCTTACAATCTGTTTTTCAAAATATAGAATCAGTTACGATTTTTCAAAATCATGTTGTCATGGATAGACAGTAACAGTTGAGGTTTTGTTTGTTTTTAAGTAAAGGGGAAAAAGAAGTCTGCTATACAAGCCCAAGTGTTAGCTGTACATGACAAACTGTAAAAATATTTGTCACCATTTAAAAAAAAAAGTTAGTTGCTTGTGTAGTTCAAAGCACTTTGTTGTCAGTGCTTTAGGCATAAGTGTGTTGAAACCAATATTGAGAAAAAGTCAATTTTCATGGTAGTGTCTGTTTTCACAGTGGAGTGAACAACTCACCAAAAACCAGGGGAAATTAAAATCGAACTCTATTAATTCTAGTGAGTTAACGGGATGATTAAAAATAGTTGATTAAATAAAGTTGATGACACTGTGAGGGAAACCTTAACCTGACAGCGTTGCTAAATTCAGATCTTATGAGCTTAGTGAATCCAGTGGGCAGCTTACTCCTGTTAAATTCATTTTCCTTTGGTAAGGATATATTTAGCTTAAGTGCAGCATCTTACTAGTGATCTTGCAAACATTTAACCATGTTGATTTCTCCGTTTCAAAACATCTGCTCCGTGAGAATCCTGCCTGCATTCCTGTGACTCTGCCAGATATGTCAGTAGGCTGTTCAAGGGGAGACATCTCGAAAAAGAGTCAGCTTTGAAAAAAACATGAATCAACATTTAGCTTCAAACAGAATTAGAGTGGAGTTAAACTGATATCAAAGAAGTTGGGAAGTTTGCCTTGTCAGGATGTAAGAGAGTCGTACAGTGTGTTTCCGCAAGCAAATTTACAGGTAGCATTTTGAAAATCAATCACTTATTAAACTGTATATGGATTTTTTTTATTTATTTACATAATAATAATTAATTGCTTTTATTTGTTTTACATTAATTTAAAATATTTTACCTTAATGCCTCTTACATGTCTTTACTTATGTTTATAATTCTGTATACTTTACCTTTCGGAAATATCTCTGAGCCAAACCTTGGTTGTCAGACTCTGTTTTTACCGTTTTTCTTCATTAATAATTGTGCCATTGGCTCAGAATTAAATTTGATATCAATAAATTATTTACCCAAGAAAAATTATTATTTACAATATTTGGAATGAAACTGACATAGTAGGGTGTTATACTGAATTTAAGTGATTATTTTGGATAAAAGTACAAGTTATATTTTCAAACTGCTTTAAAGATGTACCAATTCCACAAACTCTGTAAGATTTCTTATCACACAGCCCTTGAAAGTCACCCAGAGATACTAAGTCAGGAGAGTATATGCCCAACACAGCTTTTAGTTTTAAGAGTTTGCTCTGATAATGAGAAGTATCTGGTTTTGTAGAGAAAAGGAAAAAAAATAGAAAAGCCTTGAGAGTTTCTAAACAAGACAGCTGCTAGCACACATTTTGAAAGTTTGAAGAGGACACAGGCTGGTTCAGTGAGAATGTGCAGCTCATAATTTTACAGAAATAACACTGCACAAATCATTCTGCTGTCACGTTTCATACATGAGAAACACCCCACGGAGAATGCGCTTTGTTACATCCTAATGAAGTACTTCTATCTGTAAGAGTTCAAATATGTGTGTTTGCTAATGGTCAGAACATAACGGATTGTCTGGAACATTCTTCCTTAGAGGTCTTATCCACCAAGAATTTGCAGCTCCCACTGAGATCAAAGAATTCCAAATTTGCTTAATTCCTTTCAAGCCGTTCCCTTGAGTTCAACACATTAAGCTGACCTTTAGTTCACTAAATGATGACTTCCTTGTTTGTTTGTTTTTTTAAGGAAGTTGTTTCTTCATGCTTTTCCTGAACAAGTCTGTGGGGACCCAGTTTAATTTTCTTTAAGGAATGTCAATGACTAGTTTTTTAGATTTATTTGGTATTACCAAAGCATACTGTGGTAAAATGTATAGTACAAAATGAATTGCAAAGATGTAAAATTTAATGCCATCTGGGTTTTTGTAGCACTCCATGGAACTTACAAAATAATTATTTGGTCCCATGTGGCTGCAATATTTACGTAGTAATGTTGCGGATGAGGTTTTTTTTCTAAGCATATTTACAAGCAGAATTTTTCGTTTAGAAATTTAATTCTGTCATCTTTTCATTTGATAAAAATTTGCATTTTGAATTAAATTTAAAAAAAAATTCAGAAGGGTGTAAGGGGAAAGCAGATCTCTCTACTTTAAAAGATGTAACTTTTCATCAGGAAACAGGTCAAATCTAGAGTTCATCAGGGCAATAACACAATTTAAAATTCTCTTTTATGAGATTCTTCTGAGTAGCGGAACTGCTTTATATAATTCCATACTCCTTATGAAATGAACAAATAAGCAATATTCTTTCCCTATTGCTTCATTTTGTGCAATTTTCCATCTTCATCCTGTTTCAGTTTAACTATTCTTCTGTCATTTTGCATATATAACGGTATTATATAATACTATTGATGAGGTGTGAGGCACTAAGACTGTGGTGTTTACTTATTGGAAAAAACAATGTCTCTAATACTCCCCACTGTATCAGGTTTACTTTGAAGAAGTGTTTTCAAGGTGATTTCACAAGCTTCTATTTCTGTTCTGGACACCGCATACCACCATTCAGCCTGTGTATATTTTCAGAGCTGATATTGCTTGATTGTAGTCCCGGTAAAGTTAAACTGAAATAAGATATGCGCGTGGTGCAGTTATGAAAATACCTGTCTGGTAAATAGTGCTCTTATTGAGACCCTAAATGTGTGTATGGTTTTCAGTGTTATGGTTGTATAAGATAGCTTGAGTGTGTCCCATTTTCACCCCATAAATTAAAGCTGGCCAGGGTCAACTGTAAGTTATGTTTATTTTTTTCTCATTGAAAGTATTTGCTTTTTACATTTATGTAACCCTTTTTTTTTTTCCTCCCCTTGGAACTGCCACTCCTTTATGTATTTCTCCCTTCTCCTTGCCTTTGAGAGATGCACACCCTCTGTCACCTAACTGGAAACATTCCTGTAATGTATGCAATTTCACGTGCCTCTGTTACCATCGTCCACACTCTTTTAAAAACAACCACATCTCAAATGAAGTAAACTTTTGCTATCATCTCCAACAGTAATGGAGTGTATGTGTGCCACCACGGATATGAGTGCCACCACAGGCCAGGAATGGGGGAGAGAGAACCTATCCCAGACTGGTGACATTGCTGCAACTGGCACCGCACAAAAAGACCTCTGTCTCTTAACCTTAAAGAGAAAAAAGATAATTTTCTGCTATTTAGCTTGATGTCTGTTTTCTCTTAGCTCATGAGCAAATAGAAACTGAGATGCAGCTAAAAAAGAAAAAAAAAAAGAAACCAGAAACCATTTCAATAAAAAAATTAAATCTGTCCCATTTTATTTCTTCATCTAGTGGTGTTGAAATATATCACCTGTGCCTTGCTTATGAGGATCCTTCGGGGTCATTTTTAATAGAAAAATATCTTTTTACTTGCTTGAGTGTCTGGACTTTGTTAGAGATTACATCCAGCGATGGAAAAAAACGAGCATAATGAATTTTCATTTTATTTAGTTGAA
>JAOXNH010000012.1:129605253-129615626 GCA_028566575.1 Bartramia longicauda
GTGTCCAGCTCTGACTAAATCTGGAAGGGTCAGCTTTTAGAGGAAAACATGATTAATAATCTCAACATTTCAATAGTGGAACTTTTAGCTCATAAAGAGAAAGAGGGACTATAAGTCTTTGCAGACTAAGAAACATCTCATCTCTGCTTACAGAAAAAAACCCCAGATGATTCAGAGGTGGGATGAGACCTGAAGATTAGGCGGAATAGAGCCAACCCTGATTTATTGTTTATATTTGATGATGCCATTTAACCTTGTGCTGGACCCAATATAGAGCTTGATATTTTGGGGTGAGGGGGGAAAGGAGGATTTTACTGCCCAGCCATTCCCTCTCTAATCCTTCCATGTTTAATAAAGTAACAGCTTTAAATCTATGTGTATCTGTATTTCTTATGCCTTGTGCATTTTGAACAAAAAGTCTTTGTTTCCCAGTTACTGTCTGTATGTAATGATGTGGAAATAAGACAACAGGAACACACGCATTGACAAATTTCATAACTTTGCCTCTTAAATAAGGTACTTTCTGAAGGAAAATGTTCCGACTTTTCATCTCTGCACATTGTTTTGAGATTTAATATGCAGCAACTTAATCCTGAAACATTTAATACAGCAAGACACTGTTCAAACAGGTCTTTACCAAGGCAAAATGATTATTGACGGCAATTATGACACTTTGGTTCAGTGTTTCAATAATTGCAACGCGAACTGCAGTCGTTTTATAGCTGAAAAAATTATCAGTGATAATTGACTGTGAGTCCTGCACAGGCAGCTTATCCAAGTTCAGTTCAGACAACAAAGGTGCAGAAGAGCCAAAGTGATTTAAGTCCTCAGTTCAATGTGTCATACCCTCCCTGACATCACTTTATTTTTTAACCATCATCCAATGGACCGTATAAGATATATAGGGGTTGATGGCTTTGGCTGCTGAATTTATGAGTAGAATCTCTTGCTGAATTGTCCCATAATTGGGTTCTTAAAATAGATTTTCTAAGATAAGTGCAGTTGTAGTTGTGTATTGTAGCCAAGTTCAGAATTTTTCTCGCAAATGTGAACCAGCCATAGGAATTTATAGGGAAAAGTATAATGGCCAGTGATTAATAATGATCATATAGATTAAATGTCATAATTAGACTGGCAAGAAGACTAATAGGCCAAGAAGGAAATAGAATTTTATGAAATTTCATTAATACTAGATGTAAGCCCTGCATTCCAGCGTACAAGCTGTTTGTAGTTAGAAATGTTGCAGGATTAATTAATTTATTTCAATCTTTTTGCAAAGAGATGAAAGACTCTGTAGTTTAATACTGCAGTTGATATTTTTGTTTAATGTATGATTAATGAGTAATTTTATTATTAGAATAACCCAGTTCTAGTTAGAACACGTATGTACTTAATTCATACCTGCGTTTTTGTAATGACCTGCTAATCCTTCTTGACTGCAGATTTTAATTTTCTTTCTTATGTATTGGATGAAAAATGGGTGGG
Source organism: Bartramia longicauda (assembly GCA_028566575.1). Taxonomy (NCBI): domain Eukaryota; kingdom Metazoa; phylum Chordata; class Aves; order Charadriiformes; family Scolopacidae; genus Bartramia; species Bartramia longicauda. The sequence goes on from JAOXNH010000012.1 coordinate 129,606,739, forward strand.
GTTTTCACTTGTTTTTCTTTGTGTGTGTTTGTTTGTTTAATTCTATATATAATTCAGACTTTATTTTTAGGAAAAATAATATGTTGAAACATTTTACTAATTATGGTAAAGTAAAGGTATTGTTGATCAAAAATTAGAAATGAAACACAAAAGAAAAATAAACTAAAAACTGAAATGTTGCCCATTTTGTCACAGATATTCAAATAAAGCAGGACAAAAACACCTACTCTGGTTGTGACAGTTACTAAAGTCCTTGAAGTAATCTGATGTACCTGAAGTCGTGCTGAACAGCTTTACCAGCCTGTTTGGTACCAGTTAAAAGTAGCGGGCAAGGCAAGTTCCTTTCACTGATTTAGTAACAGCTCATCTGCATTTGGCGTCACTTCTGCCGGGTGAAATGGGAAAAAACACACTTAAGTATAAGAAGAGAAGGAGTTAAGAGAACAGAGCCAGGGATTAAAAAAAAAGGCTTTCTGAGTGTGAAGTGGACTTGATCTCTCTCAGGGATACTCCTCTCAACCCACTTTGTGTCAAGCAACTAGCACGGGTGAAGTTCTCAAGTTCTGCAGACAAATGCATCACACTCACATCCACGAGCCCTATCGCAGCATTCAATTGGTGCACCTGTATTTGAATTTTTCCCCTCAAAGTACCTGGAATAGAATAAGCAGAAGTCTTTTTTTTTTTTCCTTCTCCCTGTCCTCCTTCCATTTTTCTTTTAATGGGAGTACAGGGAGGGAAGAGGAGGGAGGAAGGGAGGTGACACCAGTAGGAGGGGGTTGCAGACTGTCGGATTGGCAGCAAAGGTTCATTCACATACGTTTATTCCACACACACACACAAAAAAGAGAGTATTCAAGCACTTTGAATAGATCATCATAACTGCTTGTCTGGTCAGCTTTCTCCTTAGAGTTTCAAGTTATAGGGGTCGGTGTGTAATCTAGGGGTCTTGTCTGGCTTGCCTCTATTAAAAAGTGAGGCACTCAATGCCAGCTGCACGACGCAGGGTGCCTCCATCTCTAATAGTGCCATCAACCATTCCGAGGATGTCCTTTGAGCGCAGGCGGGATAGACACACCGTCTGTGGCAGCACTGACATTTCCCGAGCTGGCCACGGCTGATTTTATGCTAAATACACTAATCTTTTACATCAGCTCCCGTCCTTTAATCAGGAAGATATTCATTCATTGATATGCTCCTAGTTGAGGCAAATTAAGTTTGCTTTGATAGTTCTTTTCCCCCTCCTGAAATAATTAGGAAACAATCCAGAGTTTAACTCACACAGCAGGACCAAAGGGTATTTTGGGGGTAGGATACGTTCTTTCATTAGTTTGTTGGATTTTTTTTTCATTGCTTTTCTTTTTGTCCCTCTATTTTTCCAAAAAGAAGCATTAATTGTATTTCATCTGGTGATTAAATACAAGAAATTCATTAATCACCCTGCTTCTTTATCTTTTTATTTTTTTCCTCAGTAGGATGTACAGGAAAGACAGACTGGTGTCGGAAACTGCATCCCTTGTCTTGAAAGAGGGGAGTTCTCTCTGTTTTGAAACAGGGAGGAATACAAGAAAGTGGGCAGAATCGGGAGCCCTGGGAAGCCAAGTCGAGGTGCCTGAGGATCTGGAGGCATTCCTTTTAAAGCGATAAATGTTGCTCTCCTTTGTCGGTGTAGTTTCCTAGGCACATTTGTTACTGCTGGCCCTTATGCCCTTCTCATCTACTCACCTGAATAAATCTAAAAAGAATGGAGGAAACTAATTGCTGCTTGAATCAAAAAGTCTCATGTAAATCTCCTCTTTGTGATATATACCACAGATACAGAATGCGCTGTGCCCTCCTCCTTTCACGTACCTTGCATCCAGACACAATGTGTATTATTTACTTAATCATCTGGCAAAAAGCTGCCAAGGACGGATGTAGCAAAAAAGGGAGAAAGACAATCACAGCTCTTCCCTCCCAGACTCTCAGCCCCATTTCTGTTTGCTTTTGCTCCTCTCTCTTAAGGCTTAAGACTGTAAGCGTCAGACTCATGGTATAAAAGCTCTCCAGCTTGGAGGCTGAGGAGAATATGGAAACTAATAATGACATGGCCTTCAGTGCTTTGTTTGCCATTAGCAGCAGCAACAAAAGCTCCTTCCAATGATCTAAGCCTGCTGGAAACACAGTGCCATTCCTTCCCCTGAGATGTGAAGCAAGGAGTGCACTGAGAGCGTGTTCTCCCTTTTTAGACCGAGGTGTTTGAATCCTAGGACAATTTTAAAACAGGAGAGGCTACCACATCTCATCTAGACCCACAGAAATTTGGCTTCTCCCAGGCCCCGTGACTGGAGATAAGAGCTAAAATAGAACTAGATAAGATAAAACTAACTAAACTATTCAATTAGTTGCTAATAGCAGCAACCAAATACTACCTGCCTTTACCTTTTCCTGTTGATCTGCAAGAACTTGGCAAGGCCAAGATTTGAGGGGTTTTTTTTAAGGAACAACATCAAGCTAAAATCACGAGGTTTATCTTCTGTGATATAATACTGAATTTTGAGCTTTAAAGGATCGGGAACAGGACTTTCAAGAATATTTTCTGCAGAGGAAAGCTTGCCATCTGATTTCAAGGTGTCGGCTCCGCTGCTTGTCCTCGGCGTGTGTTAGGAGAAGAGCCAAGGTCTGAAGTCTTATTCTTGGCACCCTGTTTATTCCTTTCTGCCAGAGTTCAGGGAGAACTAGGGAAGGAGAATGTAGGTTGCAGTAGCTCTGAAACTTGCCCAAACGCTTCCTCGTGCCTGTCTGCTGCATTTTCTCTCTGCTTTGCATAAATTCTCCTCTCTGGTCTGTGCAGCTGTGTGCTTTTTGAAGGATAAAGAGGAAACTTCTTGTCCTCACCATTAAGAACTTGCATGTGTCTCTGTCTTCCTTTTTACCTACCTTTTATTTTTACTGGAGAGCTCTCTAACACTTTTGCTCTGCTACATTTGTCTGCTTTGATATTCTATTTCCTTGTTTGTCTTCCCCAAACTACTGCTCTGTTTGCTTCGTTGTCATTCACAAGAATAGAGCATCCTACCCGAAACCAGCCTGTCTGAAAGTGGGGTATGTTTTACTGACTCCTGCAAATGTTTGCCCTGTCTTCTATCCCTTTCATGTATCACTGTTTATTACCTGGGCTCTGGCTCTATTTCTCCCCCAAATTAGGGTGTGAACTGACAAACAAATGCCTGTGCGATGCTGAGTGGCCAAAAGGACGAATCTGAATGTAGGACTGGAGGGAGCCTTCACTAGACTCCTCCTTGGCCACAAGGCTTAGAGGGTAGGTGCTCCAAAATAAATGAAGACAAGTAAAAAAAAAAAAAAACCAACTTCAAAAAAGAGCAACAGCTTAAAAAGTGGCCGACCTTCCATACCACTTGGAAAGATACAGGAAAATATCCCTTTCCGTGATTTTATTTTGCAGTGTTGTTGATTATTTTGTCTTCCTCTTTGACACAAGATATCACATAGTAAAAAAGATATTTTTAAGATATTACTGCCACCCCAATAGCACCACATAAATAATACGGGAATAACTTTACCATTTACGTCTTAAATAACAGACCTCTGATTAAATATATTATGCAGCTCCTTTCAGATCACCTCCCCGTGAGAGAGGGATCCCATTGACTGGGTTACTGTTTACCCCTCAGGTAAAGAGGAAACTTTGATGACATTCCAGACTTTTAAACCATGACCATAATTCGTATCTGTTAGTCCATTCATATTTTTTTTAAAAAAAAAAAAAAAACACTAAAAAGACTTTGTGAAGTAACCATTTATTTTTACAGAAAGGAAAAGGTTTTGCCAAGAAATACCTTGTTTGAAGATAATATTGCACTCAAGGGGACATCCTGGACCAAACCCTGAATGTAAAGTTTTAGTCTGGCTCTGTGGCCACTCTGAAGCTGACCACAGGTCTTCCTGAGAAGTCTATCCACTGTAGATATCTGAGTTAACATGTGAAGTGATACCATGAGCGTTATTAATGATACAAGATTAGTAAAAACTGTGGGGATGTTTTTTCCTTTTTCCCTACAACCAGCAGGATCGTGGTAGCAGTGTTCCTTTTTTGCCTGGAGCAACTTACACAGTATATTCTGCTAATTTTTCTTGAAACCCTGTGATAAAGCAAACTTTGTGTTGTTGCAAGTGAGGATCATTTTTTTGTTGAACACAGAAATTTGAAAATCCTCCTTCCCTGTGTTGCAGGTTAGGAAGATAGGTATCCTCTATACAGTCTGGATTAAGGCAGGCTCTAGAGAAAAATATTTAATTTAATTATTTATGCATTTTTCAAGATAAATTAGAGTTTCTTCTCTGACTGTCATTGGACACCAAGGCCCTTTGTGCTCCTCCTCCCCAGGTTGGACTGGATTACTTTGTGTTAAAACACTTTATTTGAGTTAAGGTTTTTCCTGCCCTGAGAAATACAGAAAGTTACAAGTCTCTATAACTTTACATGCTACATGTTATTTCACATTATTGCATGGTTTTGGTTTTTTATGGAGCTAGACCATGAGTTTATCCAGAAGCCTAAGTTAATTAAAAAGTCCTCTCATTAAACCCTGCGAGTTGGTGGGAACTCATGGCTGCTGTCCTCACAAGGCTACAGTACCTGCCTATTGATTTTTCTTGTAGAGTTTAAGGTATGTTTTTGACCAATAAAATCCAAAATGGCATGAGACTTCCACAACAGTTGCAGGCATTTGAGGGATGTGAACTGATATCTTGTAAATCTGCAAGGAAGGACCAGCAGCAGAGTTTTCCCAGCGGTGCCTTCAGCTGTGGACTTATTAAGACCATCTTTTCAGATCTCTAGGGTACTCTACAAGGCATTTCTATCTCCTTCTGCTTTTGGAGGAGAGGGAGGACCTTGAAAGGACTGATATTATCTTAGAGAGGCAGCCTTTAGTAGGAAATTTGTCCAAATAATTTCAGGCAAGTTCTTTTGTAAATACCTATTATAAATCAAAATTATGTGTCCTATAAAGGTATCCGGGTACTTAAAAAGCCATTTTAGAAATAACTCTGTACTGTTTGCCTTGATGGTATGTTAGTGTGTGCAGGGGAGGAGAAAAAAAAAAAAGAGAGAGAGAATGAAAATCTTCCCCATTTCTCAAGACCGATAAAGCTTAACTGTTCTGGGTTGTGGGAATTTAAAGTGGACTTGGCAGGCCATGGATCCGCTGCCTCCTCTGGAGTGCTGTGTATTGACCCAGGTACTACTGAGCGTAGAAGAGACTTTCTGAAGGTGCTACTCTATCAAAAACAGAAGGCAAAGTGTATCTCTTGACATCGCTACTTGTTTAAGCAACGTAAAGAGATATATCGGGAACGAGGGAAACCAAAGGAGCAGAACGACTTCATCTGTTAAAGTTGTTTTTTTTTTTTATTTAACAGAAAGGCAGATTTCCAAGAAAGACTATCATAAAGTTGCTGCTCATTTTGCAGAGAGATTGTTTAAGGCAAGGAGGAGGGGAGGAATGTGCATGTGGTTATGTCTGGGTGGATGGATGGTAATGTGAACAAATGGGAGAAGTATAGGTATCAAATATAAAAGAGAAATAGGGGATGTAATACAAGGAAGAAAAGGCAAGAAGAAGAGGAGGGAAAGGAGTACTCAATATATCAAAGGAAGGTTTTTGTGGTAGGACATATGTGAAAGGAAAATGAGATTAAACTGAGAGGAGAGTGAATATAAAGCAATTGCTGCTATCCAATGAGTTAGATTGTTAATGAATTTAATTTAATGTTGTTAGAGAAGTGCTGCTATTAAATATACTGCATAATAGCAAAACAGATGGTTGCAATTGTTTCTTTGTCTTTTTTTGAGGGGTGTGTTTGAGTCTTTTTGGGTTCAATGGCGTTGGCCATAGTGGAAAGGAATATGGCAGCGTTGACGTTTTCACAGAGATTACTCCGTGTAGTCCCTGGACTAGCTGGTGTCAGATAAATCAAAACAATAACTATCAGTCATTTTACACAGGCCAAGATCTTCCTTGGGGATATGCAAATTATTAGGAATTATTTGGCCTTCTCTATTTTCACCAATAGGTGGCAATATTAATTTTTCCATTGGCCTTCGTAATGATCTGTTATTCTAAATTTTAAATAATCATCTCTGAGTTCATTATAACATTTTCTTTTGTTTGTTCTACTGCAAGTGTATTAAATGTTAGGAAGTTAAAACATATGCATAAATTTCCAGATCATTTAATCTTGTTTTAGAAAAAGTTAAAACAAAAGGGCGAGGAACAGGAGAACTTCCACCAGATGACCTGAAGCCTATCCACGATGCTTTTGTAGCCCAGCACCTCCTTTTCCATTTCCAGTCCAATTCATATTTTTCTTCTTTATGGTAGTATTTCTTTTCATATTGTGTCTGGTCTTCCTTTTTGTGTTTTCCAATTAATGTTTCTTTTCAGGTGCTTAATTAGAAATTGGAGATTGTATGTGTAACGTGAAAGATCTAAATTCCTGCTTTACAGTTTTTCAATGTTGCTCTTGTTTATATGTGCTCTGTATTCTTAATCATCTTATTTGTTGCTCAGTATGAGTTTTTCTTAGCATGCTACCATCTTAAGGACCAGAGTTTTCCCGAGGCCATTGTCAATACTTGGTAGTGTTTTTCCTTGAGTTTTAGTCAATTGCCAACACTCGACTTTCTATAGCAATGTTGATATGGTTATAAGACATGACAGAGGTACTGTAGGTGCATCTTCATTTTCAAACTGAATTTATTTCTGTTCTACATTTTATCAAGGTCTCTCTCCACACCCGTTAAATTTCCTCCACTCACTCAGAAGTCAGAAATCAATACTTTTACATGCAGACGGCCAACAATCTTGTCATTCTTTTTAGCCAAACTAGCACAGAGTTAATGGGAAGTTTTATCTGAGTAAAGACTGAAGGATTTGGCTCATGACAAAGATGGTACATGTAAATGTATTTTCTTAAAAAGAAGAGGACTCCATCTGAAAAAACACAATAGCATTTTTCAGTAAAATGAACTACTTGAAAGTGATATATTGTAGTGGTTTTTGTAGCATTGTCATATCCTTGGACTGATGTATGGTAGCAGTTAAAATGATTGTCAAAACAGGAAATGTACAGTACCAGAAAGTATCTAGACAAAATATGCACAGAGTTTTTATGATTGTTTGGCTTGGCTTTGTTTACGAGCTCTTTTTCATTAGGCAGCTTTCTTTGTGTCTCTTGAAATTCTCCACAGCAGTTTTCAAGGATTTGTAGCAGCTCACATGGAAGACTCTTATGCAAACTTCAGTAATATCAGCACTTTCTTTGACTTCCAGCCCAACAGTCCCGCCAGGTTCATCAAAGCTCAGCTCACTTGAAATCCATGGTGAATTTAGTGTACGCAGGGGGATGAACCACGGAAAAGGTAATGGGTAGCACCCTATTTATGTTGAAATGGGTCAAGCTCAGTGAGCTCACCCCATTAAAAAAAAAAAAAAGAAAAAGAAAAGAAAAAGAAAAAAAAGAAAGATAAAGTTCATGAGAACTTCTACCAGCAGAAATGACAGCTTTTATAAGCAGAGATGGCACATGGAGATCCAACTGCTGCTCAGTTCAGGTAGTTCACTATCTGTGAGATGTTTCTGCTTCTTGGGCTGGATGGAAGTTTGTAGCTCTTTCTCTCCTGTCTCTAAGAATAAGCCTTAAAAGTCATTCCTTCGCTGCAGTATCACTTGTATCTGGTCTGAACAGAGCTGATGTGAAGCACTCCCAGCACAGTTTCCTCCGAGATACAAGGCACTGCTGTGTGTTAACCATGACTGAATAGTAGCTTTTTAATGGCCACTATTGCAGCTGAATCAACAAGCAATAAGCTGGTGAAATTAAAGGTATTTAATCTCTGATCCTATGAGTAGTTTTGTTTTTGCCACCCATGATGATGCCAGTAAAATACAAACACATGAAACTGAATGTCAAAGCCCCTAGCTGTAACTGTTTAATTAGTACTTCAGTTACTGTTTAATTAGTGTTTGACCACAATGTATACAGTGTTTCTGAGTTTAGCTGAAGGGCTCTCACTGGTCTTTTAACTTCAATTTTTAAGCCAGAGCTTCTTTCAGAAGGCAGTGGGGTGCCTTAAATTCCAGCTGATGACTTATTGTATGTTATAGCTCAGTCCAAATCAGTCCTAAAGGCTGGAAAGAAAGAGGGCTGTAAAGTAACTGCCTCGTAGTGAAAAGGAACCATACCTCATTCAGGGCAAATTAAAGACAAAAGTGTTCCAAACCCACCACATCTCTGTGTAGTGAAGTCACAAATCAAAACAGGATCAAGAATGGCTTATGAAGAACATCTTACGATTTTCCTAAATAATTGAAATATAAAGGGGTCCTGGAATCAGGCTGAAGAAATGTCTAGGTCATTCTCCTGTCTCCAACAGAGCTGTAGATGTTTAGGAACATGAGACACAGAGTGTATGTGAGGTTGCCCTTCCCCTGGAAATTCTTCCTGACTAGCATCGCTTTCCTGACCAAAACACACCCATTACGTCCATCAGCCCCAAGGGGTCAAAACGTCCACAGCTGCATGATTACCCTACATATACATGAAATATTGCTTGATGTGCTCAAATAGAAATTCTTTTACTGTCAACAGCTGGATGCTGAGCTGAGGATTTGATGTTCAAGAACCTACTTGTCCTTCACTTCTTAATATATGGGCATCAGTATGAACTTAAAATCATAGAATCCCAGAATTGCCTGGGTTGGAAGGGACCTTTCAGGTCATCGAGTCCAACCATCAACCCAACACTGACAGAAACCATCACTAACCCATGGCTCTAAGCACTATGGCTGCCTGGCTTTGAAATACCTCCAGGGATGGGGACT
>JAOXNH010000012.1:129705763-129715858 GCA_028566575.1 Bartramia longicauda
GCCCCTTTAGGGACTGGAAGGGGCTCTGAGGTCTCCCTGGAGCCTTCTCTTCTCCAGGCTGAACCCCCCCAACTCTCTCACAGAGAGGGGCCTCAGACCTCAGATCACTTTAGTGGGTTTTCGGTGGGTTTTCTTCTTAAACCATATGTTTCAGATCGTTTTTTTGAGATTTTGCATAGTGTAGATGATTTCTTTGCAATTGTTGTCTCTTGCTGAAATTACTCTTTGCACATAAAGGGGGCTGTTATTTTCCTGAGAAAACCAGTGATTTAATGACAAAACACATTCTATGGCACCTTCTTTGGGTAGCTCTTGATACTTCTTTTTTGTCCTTTGCTGTTAGTAACTGTTTTAAATGGCTCTCACGCTCCTTTAAGCTAAGAGAAAACTTTCACTCTCACCCCACAGAATTACTGTACCAGTGACATTGCTGGATTTAGCAATAGATTTCTCTGTCCTTTTTTTCTCAGTTTCTGAAGGGAGAGTTTCTCCTGATCCGTTACCATCCGTAGAGGACTGTCCGTATTTCGGCCTATTGTCTATAAATGACACCCCTACTTTTCTGTAGGAAGCACAAGCTGATTATGAGGAGATGAAAACGGAGGTGGCAGCTGATAATGTAAGCAATTTTATGAGCTAAATCTGTATTTGAAAGAATTCTGGTTTCTGTGCAGAGAGGGGCGACAGGAGACAGTTCCTGGATTGTACCTGTTGATCTGCAGATGTTGAATATCATTAGTTTCTGGTATTTTCTTCTTTAATAAAGGGGCCAAATCAAAGTTGATGCTATTTGGAAGCCTCTGATTTACTTGCTGTTTGCTATTCCAGTAGTAAGACAGAAAGCACCACTGTGTTTCTTCCCAGCCCGGTGTCTCTGCAGTTTCTGGGGTTCCCTGCAGACCCTCCAGCAGCCTTTGATGCTGCCGTCCGCAGCGCTCCGTTTATTTGATGTGACTTGGATCCTGGCTGGGTATATATTCCTATTTTTCTAAAACATCAATCCCCATACGGGGAAGTGGTGTTTGGCAACGTTGTCTTATTGCTGGGCTTCAAAAACAAATTATCATGCAAACGCCTCTCTGTTGTGTTATTTATACACGTGTATTTACAAACTCAGTGCAGCTCGCTTTCTTGCTCATCTCTGTATTTGCTGATTTACTTGGTTTTGCTTTATTACCCTGCAGCAAGAGGGTTCTACAGCTAAAATTCAGACCTCCCCAAGACAAATGAGTTTAGGGAAGGCAGGGGGAGTTGTGAATTGGTGCCCCCTGAGACTTCCCAGGGTATTTCTAAAGGATTCAGGAGCGCAGTGGGGAGAAGAGAGTTACTGATAGGCTTCAGGTTAGGAGTCAGCTCTGGGCTTTCTCTGCTGGAATCGTAGGGTTGCCTGAGCTCCAGGGGCTGAGCGTGACTCCTCTCAAAGCACAACATGTGTGGTGGTGTCACTAGGTAGTGCAGGCCTTCTTCTGCAGGCATTTTTCTGGAAAATTAGTTAAGTTGTTGGGAGTTCTTGAATTGCTGGTGAATTGACAAAAACCCAAAGGCGCTCAACATTTTTTTTTGTTGTTATGTTTTTGTTTTGTTTGTTTGTTTGCTTTTTTTTTGTTTTGTTTTTTCCCCTTAAATCAGTGGTTAGGAATATGCCTCTGATTTTCTTGTGAGGGGATGAACTTAGTTGGGTTAATCTGTGTTCATATAAATTAGACTAAATGACTGGGATTGTCTGCCTTGGCCTCTTCCTCAGTCAGCTTGGCCAAAGCTGCTGTAAAACGCAGTCACTTGCTTTAACTGGTACGAGCCCCTGCTGGTTACCCCAGGATGTGCTTTTGGCTGCCATTTATGATGGTCTGCAGAGGATCAAAATTCTGGGCTCCCAGGGACTTACCATAATGTGCAGCCTCTGCAATTCAGATGATGGAAGCCAGTGACCAGATATTTCCATACCATGCCAATATTTATGGTAAGCGATAGCATTTCCTTTAAGTATCTGGGAAGAAAAGGAAGGATTTTCTTACCTTACTGTTTTTGTTATTTTTTTCATTTGTGTGATTGTGATCTTCTGCTTTTTGTGCTGGAGCTGAGGTCCTTTGTGTTGGGCAGACTTGAGGCCAATTGGTAGCTTCTGTTTTATCTTCCATACAGAGCTCAAGGGGAAACTACTGTGTGCGTAGTCTTAGAATAAACACCTCGGTTCATGTATGAGGTCACCCAAAGATGAGCAATGGCTTGGCAGTGGGGTGCTTTGGGTGGGGAAACGGGGCACTCTAATTTGCCAGTGGGAGAGTAACGAGAGGTGGAAGATGAATGGGTGGGGAAGGCTGGAAAATGACATAACCAAAGGAGAATTTAAACTTCCTGAGCTTAGGCAGAGTCATCGTCAGTCTTCGAGAAGTATTTCTTCTTTCTGATGTTTGCACTTGGAAAACATGGACGAATGCGCCATTGAGGTGCTGAAGGGGTTTGAAGTTACCTGCCCTTGTTGAGGCTGTTCACAGAATCCCAGAATGATACGGGATTGGAAGGGACCTCTGGAGATCATCCAGTCCAACCCCCTGCCAGAGCAGGGTCACCCAGAGCAGGTCCCACAGGAACGTGCCCAGAGACAGAGATTCCCCCACCTACGAAGTCACTACAGTGAGATAAAGCAAATATAGCACATAATAAAATAAAACCTGTGGGTTGAGGTAGGAAGCTGAGAGGAGAGGAGACAATCAGGAATAAAATGAATCAGCAACTTACCAGTGAGGGATAAAAATCTGTAGGGATAAAAGGAAAAGAAAAAAGAATATGTTTGCATAATGAAAAGTGTGGAATTAGAAGAATAATGAAACTTAGAAGAAAAAATGTCTTTTGGACCTCAAGGTTGAAGAAAATAGCTTGAGTAACATGAAAAAGTATCTTATGGAGATTCAGAGAGTATGAAAGTTCATCACAGAAAATTTTGGTGATATAGATCAGAAAGCAAGGCATTTTCCTGGAATTACCTAATGCAGATTTTCTAGGAAGTAGTTTATTAAGGAAAAAAGGAGAAGACCAAAACTATCTAAATCCTTGCTGAGTTCCCATACAAAGTATGCTTAATTATGTAAACTGATATATCAACTCATCCTAAACTTTTGCCGTCATGAACTGGCTTAGTTTTTACTTATCTGAGAGCATAAGGCATTTTTTTTTCCTTCACAATTTAAATTACAATTGTTTCTGAAAGATAATGAGGGCAAATGACACTATTCTGGTGAATGCGCAAACTAATGACACAAAGTACTATTGCAAAAGAATCAACGAGCATCACAGAAACAATGAAGTTTCCTTGTAGGCATGAAATTTGACATATTGATCAATTAGAGACTAAAATGAGGTAGGAAGATCTCATTCTTCTCTCACACTTGTTCAATATTCCTTTGATGTAAGTGGAATTTATTCCTGCATAAACTGTTTTCAGAGGAAACTTAAACCTAAAGAATTTACACTGTATTATCTTGTAATTTTGATTGCACTGCCATGTAGAATAATTTTGTCGACCTGTTTTATTGGCTTTAAAGTTTGTGAAGGCTTTGTTAGCATATTGTTTTGAAACAAAAAGTATAGCTCTGGCATGCCCACGTGTTCTCTGATTATGTTAGCTTTGCAAAATCCAAAGTGATTAATACTGGTAAAATAAGAATTCATTTCAGGGAACAAAATGTATGAATCATAGCTCAGTTTTCACTGAGCAAACTTCATACGGAGCTCTCAATTACACTGTAAAAATGTTCTCAAATAATGTTTTCCTTGAATTAATTCTTTTAAGTGCATAAAATATTAGTGAACCTTTTTTCAACACATCAGACAAGATGCAGCCCTTAGGATCAACTGGATGAGGAGAGCATAGAAGCCTCTCATACATGGAAAGCTTGGTTGGTGGCTCTCGTGGTTTGACATTGACTGTTTCCAGTTCAGAACTGCTTTGTACTAATGAAGAACGACCAAAGTTTTAAATTAATTTGTACTTATACAGCTCTTTTTGCTGACTCCCACCATTCCACTTCACTCAGCATTAAACCCAAAAGTGTATTACAAGCAATTAATTAATTGTGGTGTATCAAACCTACTTTTGCATCAGAAGAGCTTTGGAATATTAGCAGAGTACAAGCTCTCCACTTGGACTTGTCAGCAGCAGCTAAGTATCCACTTTAAAGGGTCATGTACAAAATATAGACTGATGCCTGGTGGGAATAATGATTCCTTGAATTCAGAATGAAATATCCGATAGATAGCAGCCAATATGGAAGGCAAAATACCAAAACTGCCTGCAAATGAGACAGCTGGTATCCTTAGTTCAATAACTGAACTAATGGAGGGTAATTTGGCACATCCTCAAGATCTACTCTGCTTACAGTTACTGTCTATCCATAATATGTTGATTATCATGTTTAGAATATTTAGACCAAGCTTTATAATTTATTTGAAACATGTCTGTAAATAATTGCACTGAGTAGGTAGACTGGCATCAATCAAAAGAGAAATAAGTTCCACATGAATGACAAAAAAAGGATGCAAAAAAGGTTTGTGATCCTTAAAATCTTTTTGCTTAGAAAAATATTGTCCTGTCTCTTTGAATTACTAGAAATAATGTGGTCTTTCATTCTACGTACTTAAGATACTTTAGATTATGGGTCTAAATTAATGCTGCTACTTAAAAAAAAAGAAAAAAGGTGAACAGTTACTCTCTTGCTTCGTACATTAGCATATTTTAAATGGATAAAAGCTATATTTTAAGGTAGGAATTATCAAAATGTATTTTCACTGCATTGTCATCCTTGTTATTTTATTCTCAGTATTGCAAATAGTTTGAATGGGAGGCACAGGAATTCCAAAGGTAAATTTCAACTGTTGTGATGCAAATTTCTAGTGTTTATTAAAGTTCATACAGGTAGTATTGTGTTTCTGTAATTTTTTTGGGACTGAATTAGGGAATATTCTGTGCAAAAATTCCACAGAGAGGGAGAAAAGGTAGTTTAGGATTAATAGAGCTTTCTTTACACTCTTGAAGTTTCATGTCCCATGTTGAAAATTTACATTCTGTCATTGATTTCTGTGGTCATGTGAAAGAATTCACAATGTATCTTTGTACATTTTTAACCATGAAGTGAATTCTTTGAATACTCTATTTTCTGGAAAACAGTCTGGTTTTAATTACCTTTCCATGAAAATAAACTATGTTTCAATCCATTCATTTTTTCGTAAGAACTTCGTTTAGTCTCTCTAATATTCTATACGATGGAGGCATGTGTTGGCTCCCATTTGCGTGTCATTGTAGACTGCAATGTCTCAAATATTATAGTAGAATAAGTATATCTATGTCTCATATAGATATTCAATCTTAAAATGTAGAGAAGAAAAAATGTACACTCAAGGATGAGCTAAGTTGTTACTACCAGAGACATATTAAATGTACATTCATAACTTAGTGAATCAGTTGCCACTATTCTGTCCCGGGAACTGGCGACCTGTAATTCATTGGAGTATAACTATTGTTACATTGACAGGTGGAAATAATCTATGAAAGGTTCTGTCTTATCTGCTTTGATCTAATTTTGTCAAGACAGCAGTGGAGGCTTTTTTGTTTTCTGATTTTACCAGAATTAGCACCATGAAACATAAATCTGTCTCCTTCACCTCTCTTCTAGGCTTGCGCTTCCCATTTGTCTCTATTGCTTTAACCTCGACGTGAACCTGTGCTATGGCTGCAGCTCCAGGATCTGAAAATCCTTCTCTCGCCACATCACAGTTCTCCTTATCCCTGCCAAGTTCTGCTCTCAGTCTGGGCTGACACCCCCATCCCAACACCTATCCTGACAGGGTACCCTCCTTCAGCATGGGATTCCCCAGAGGAGCATCCCAGCCCCTGCTGCTCCTGAAAATGTTCCCAGCTCTTACGTTACACACAGCGACCAAAGTACAACAAGAGACACCTCCTGCAGCCCCTGCTTGATGGGTCACAGAATCACCGAATGGTAGGGGTTGGAAGTGACCTCTGGAGATCATCCAGTCCAACCGTCTGCCAGAGAGGGGTCACCCAGAGCAGGTTGCACAGGAATGGGTCCAGGTGGATTTGAATGTCTCTGGAGAAGGAGAGCCCACCACCTCTCTGGGCAGCCTCTTCCAGGGCTCTGCCACCCTCACAGGAAAGAAGTTTTGCTTCGTATCCAGAAGGAACTTTCTGTGTTCCAGTTTGTGTCCGTTGTCCCTTGTCCTGTCACTGGACACCACTGTGAAGAGCCTGACCCCATCCTCTTGACACCCGCCCTTTAGATATTGATCAGAATTGATGAGGTCCCCTCTCAGTCTTCTCTTCTCCAGACTGAACAGCCCTAGGTGTCTCAGCCTTTCCTCATCAGAGAGATGCTCCAGTCCCTTGATCACCTTTGTAGCCTCCGCTGTACCCTCTCCAGCAGTTCCCTGTCCTTCTTGAACTGGGGGGCCCAGAACTGGACACAGTGCTCCAGCTGTGGCCTCCCCAGGGCAGGGCAGAAGGGGAGGATGACCTCCTTTGACCTGCTGGCCGCACTCTTTTTAATGCACCCCAGGATGCCATTGGTCTTCTTGGCCACTGGAGCATATTGCTGGCTCATGGCCAACTTGCTGTCCCGTAGGGCCCACCTTTATTTTCAGGATACTGTCCCTGTGGTATTCCTTACACAGGCCACTTCTCCCTCTTCTGTGTCATTACCATTGGGGCCAGAACCCCCTCTACAGCTGCAAGCATCTGGAATAATCATCAATATTTATGCCTCCACACACCCTGTCTGTTTTAAGTGTCAGCTGAGAACATGTCCTTTCTTCCTCGCCTTAATTCCTCTCTGCCGTTGGTGGTTGTTTCTTCCTCAACTCTCTCTATTTTTAATTAAACCTATAAAAGAGTTATGCAATTCCTTTAAACGCTGGATACAAAACTAAGTTGTATTTATGCATTGGTAATTTACACGGCACAGATTTTATAAGCCTATTCCTTTACCATTCATGAGAATACCTACTGTTTATTTAATAACTACCATATTATAAAGTACATATGCTATCTATAAGCTACAGAAGTCCTAAAAACCACACAACCACACACTAATTTAGCATATAAAACTTTGAGTTTTTTAAGAGTGATTTCACAGAACACGTGCAGCACTGAAACCACATGCTTTTCCAGTTTCCCAGTTATTGTTGTTGTTATTTGTTGTTTTCAAGCTTTGAAAAGTTCTATTTGATACTTGAGATACTTTGATATTTGAGAGAAAAAAATAGATTTTGGTGACAAGAGGAAACTGGTGACTATTTGTTTTGGTGCTTTTTTGTTTTCTTACTGTGGAAAACTAGCAGGAGATACATCTAAGTAAACAATGTAGATGTTACCGCATGTAAAGACAATTTCTTGCTTGGTGTAGGGAATGACCAGTTTGTTTTAAGCACAAGCAGATGTTTCTATCTGACCATCTGGCCTTTATTTGCTTTATCCAAAATCGTGTGCTCTCTCCTATACATAGGGATGAGAAAGGTGGAAATGAGGATTTTTATTTTTATTTTTTTTTGTGGTTGTAGTAAATCCTAATTGCGTTATTTCTTGGTAGAGGTAAAAAGAAAGGGTGAAAATAAAACATAATACATAAGACTTGTATACATGGTCTGCAAAGGGATAGGTTTTATTCCTCATTGGCCAGTTGTCATCACCTCTACAATATTTTAATCTATTTAGCCAACATTCTTTCTATCTTGATTAGGCTTGATGAATTGGAAATACTAGGGCCAAGAAAGAAAAATTCAAGTAAACACAGACCTGCTTGGTTTGGCTTAAAAACTCCAGGATACTTCCTTGTACTTGAATTTTCAGTAACTTTGCAAAGCTATAGGTAGTTGTAAATTAAGCTTAAATTCTGTAAAAAAGTGATGTTGGTATCAGCAGGTCCTTACACTGATTTTTATGAAATTCAAAAGTTTCAAGGACTGACACCTTTCCTCATTCTTTCTGCTGCCAATGAAGCAAATGAAGGTGTAGGTTTTTAATCATAATGCCAATGAGTAGGACTGAATATGGCCTACAGAGACCAGCTTCAACCCACTCAAAAATAGCTTTTATGATGTGAATCGCGTGCACTTCCATTGCTAAAGGGAGCTAATACTTTATAACCTAAATTTTCTGTTGTGAGATCCAAATATTTCTGCCTCTCCATTACTAGCTGAACTAAAACGAGCTTTGTGCTGGAGACACCTTTGTGTCAGCAAGTGTTGGTGGAGCACGGCTACAGATTCTCCTGTACCCGTCGACTGAAGGAAGCCAAGTAGGTACTTTCACTGCAATTGCAAATCTCTTCCCTTATGAATATGTTCTATGAAAAGATTGGTCTGTTTTCCTTTTAATATTGGTTTGCTTTAGATATTGCACTTGCCTGCTGGAAAACCTTTTGTTCTCATGCAAATGTTAAAACTTCCACCTTTCTGAAACACGAAGACCGGCAACCCATCATACAAATTCCTGTAGCACTCAAAACACTCAAAAGTCTTGTTTTCTATATTTACTACAGCACATTTGGCTTTCACTACTTCCACGAGTTGCATTACACACTTAGGGCTTAATTCTCTTTAATTCACTGTTGGACACAAAATATTAACACTGTCAGCAGGAAGGCTCAGGCTGAGAGTGAAGTCGGTCGCTACAGTGAGAAAGCCAATTTGTGTTCTCCATGATATCACTGCGAGTCAGGACTAACTCTATTGACTTCGGTGGGGAAAGGGGCTGACAGAATTATTGGTACTTCTGCAAAATGATCCGTGCACCTCTAACGACACACCAGCACAGTTAATTGTTTAACTCTGACTGAGAGGATGATGGCTGAGAAGAGCAAGGGTGACTCGCAAGGTTAGAGCTACAGGTGGATTTTATGCAGATTTCAAAGGGGTGAACCTGGCTAATTTAAATGGCTAAATCACCCCTTCTGATTTTTTTTTTTCCCTCTCAATTGTTGCCTGTCTTAAACAGGAATTATTCAATGAGAAGTTAGTTTAGGATCATTGTTTGGCACAAAACCCTAACTCCTCTTCTCATCTACGCATTCTTGTCTGGACAGAAAGAGATTAATCTCTTAATTAAGCTAGGGTTATATTTATCTGTCATCATCGTTGCATTTGAGTGTATCATGAGCATTAGAGAAGACTTCTCTGAGGTGAGGAAGCAGCATTTTAGAGATCACAATGGCAGAAAAATAAGGACATTAAAGTCAGAAGCCTCCTTTTCAAAGGCCCAATGTCAGGCTTGGGCTTTCTAGCTGGCTCTTCACCTGTCCAACCATGATACCCATATAGATCTGCTGAAATCCAGGCTTTCAGGTCATATGGGAATGAAATACATACTCTTAAATGAAGTATGCAAAGAAAAGACAATACTTTATCAGCTTTGAAAACACTGATTTGAGTTTCCTGCCTGTTGCCACCTGAGAACTCTGGCACAGCAGGCTGGAGAGCAAAGGGCTTCACAGCTCAGTTTCCTGGGGTTATGTTTCCCTAAACTAGAAGGGTGGTTAAATTCAGCAGTTTCCTTCCCCATCCTTCCTGTATGCACCTTACATTTTCTGCAGCGGCGCAGAAAGAAGATTCTGGAGAAAACCAGTTTATATATAAATTAAAAGATATTAATGTAACCTTTGATCTAAATCGGGCATCGGTTCTATGAGAAAAATAATGTATGATTATGGAAATAAAGGCTGTATCATAACACTGTGTTGTGTATCACAACAGTATGGGCAGCATTAATTACGTAACTTCCTAACACACGGAGCCATATAACCTATACCAACATCTATACATACATGTATTATGGTTTATCATGGACTGGGGACTCATACAGGCACTAACCCGACCTTCACACCTGAATGAGTGGATTAGAAATATGACCTGCTCTGCCTCAGAAGAGGAGGAGAAGTATCGTTTTGCTTTCTCTTCACATTAATACTGTCCCGGTTTGAGGTAAAACCGAACCAATTTTCTGTCCTGTAATGTTACATCCCAGCCAGGCCTCCTCTAACTGTCTGAAATTAACGGCAGATTGTGGAGAAAACTGCTCCTTCCCAGAAT
>JAOXNH010000012.1:129883246-129908191 GCA_028566575.1 Bartramia longicauda
TTTGTGGCTTGGCTCTCCCATAAACTCTTTGTTCATTAAACTTCTAGTTGCTTCTGTTGAAAACAGAGATGCTTTCAAGTGAAATGTTTTAAGGAGGTTTAGAAAATGGTCTGGATTGAATTTTAAGAGTAATGGATATTCCCTTGATTTATGTCCTTGTATCGTGCATGTGAAAGTGAAAATAATGTTTTTAATTGTGGAATTAATTTTTTTTTTAAATCTTTTTTTTTCTGATTATGGTCCCAGCATTACACTATCTATGTGGAGTGCTGGTCTGATCTCATCTGATCTGATCTGGAAATGATCCTCAATGTTCAGCCCAGATTAATTATTTAGAAAAAATACAAACTGACATTTAGAAAAAGACAGATGAAATAGAACTCTTGCTCGGTATAACAATAAGACATGGAGCATGGGAGGGTGATAGAAATAAGTGTAGTAATTGCCATTAGAAACAGAATAAAGACAGTGTGACCAAATTAATCAAGCCATGAATTTTCAAAATTTATTAGAATTTTGTAACTGTGTTAGCAATTATTATGCTGTACTATTATGGCTTTAAATTGATAAGCACTTGTTTGAAAAATGTATAGGAAATGGCTATGTTAATCAAAGGAAATCAAGCTACATTAATGCAGGTTCTTTTAATGGTGAAAGATACAACATATACAAACACTTTTTTCTTGGTATGTGTTGAAATAGATTTTCTATTCTTTGACTAGCAAAATGTTTAAGACTGACAAAATAGTCATAGTCTACAACCTACATAGGAAAAGGCTTTGATTACAGTAAAATTACACAAAAATGTGTCATTAAAAGGCATTGGACAGACATAAAACCTAACCTTTTGAGCTGAAGAATACTTAATATTCTCTTCATGATCATGCAAGGGGAAATTCTTTGCTATGGAATAGCTATTTTCCTGTTAAGCAGGCTATTTCATCAATGATTTATTCCTGAGATGTAATAGGTCGTTTAAAATGGTGGTTTAAAAGTTAGGCCTTTTTTGTTTAATTTTCTCACAGGCAGTTGGTAATTATCATGGTCCTGCAGTTTCTCTGGAATGCTGTGGAGGGTCAAATGCCAATGGAACCCTGCTTTATAGGGTAATTAAGACAGTAGACATGGTTATTAAATACATCGTGCTAAACTAAACTGGAATGCTGTGAAATAAAATCCAAAATCATAAATAAAACGTGGGTATTCTAGCGAAAAGAAAAGGAAAAAAAAAAGGTTTTCTACAATCATATTTGCAGTAAACAGCTCTGGCTGAATTGTGCCTGAAATTCTGCCATTTAAGTATCCGTAGACTTGCTAGATGTTTCAGGAATATTTTAAAACTAAAAATAAGAGCAAATGGGCTCTAAGTGTGTTTTGTGTGCCCAGAAATCCAGTACAGTAATCAAAATTCAACCTCATAGTGCTCAGTGTATCTAAAGAATGTAAAAAAACCCTCCACAATGAATAGAACCTTCTGTTTTCATAATTGCCATGCAGCATGCACTGGAAAATATGTACCAAAATAGGATGATGAATGTGAGTTTAATGTGAATAACAAATGAAGTTTGGAGAATCCTGCAGAAAATACCCTGGAATGATAGCCTCTTATTACCAGGTGTAGTGGAGCTGTTTCATTCATCCCAATCTGAGCATTTTGTGTTTGCAATATCCTTTAGGCCGTGTATAGAGACAGCGTTGTGTGTCTTATGCACAGGAGAGGGAGGCAGGCATTAAAGCCTCGGTGACCATAGGTAATACTAACAGTAGGAAAGGTGAAAAACTGCAATCTGTAAAATATCATACTTCCTTCAGAATATGGAGTAAACTTCTCTTTTTGCTTTTCCCATGCTGAAAAGACAGAGTAATACAATTTCTTCCTAGAAAACTTGTGCTGAGTGTACAAAAGCAGTAGGAAATTCACTTCGGAAAATGAATCCAACGCAAAACAAAGTCTGCAAAACACAGAATGAGGTTTGTACACGTGATCCCGAATTATATCCTCTTTGTTTGAAGCCTGGAAGATTGTACATGCAAGTTTATTGGTAAATTCATTGCATCACCAGGAAAGGATAAAAAAAAACCCTATACCTCACCCCTCCCTAAAAAAAATGAAAAATAAAAAAAATCCCAATTCTAGCTGTAAAACTGGAAGCCAGAATGTGTAGTTGACAGGCACGGTGCCAGCTGACTTTAAATCACTAGCCTTTCCATCAGATCAGTCTTCCTACTTCCACATGGAACACATTTTAAGTTAACAATGTGTAGTTTGGCAAAGGAATTGTTTTTCTTTGGCATAAAGCAGTTGTCTCATTTCTTCTAAAAAAAGTATTTTCTGCCTGCTTATATATACAGTGTGTGTCGAGATTCTTTTGAACTTCAAAAACAGTTGTTACATCAAAAAAGCTTTACTTAGACAATTACATTCTGGTTATTTTGGGGTTTTTTTTATATATATATATGCAGATAAAAATGATGGAAATTGATATTTAATTCATCTGTGTACTGGGTGGTGCAACTCATCCAGTTTTTAGTGTTTACTTAAATCCGTATGTAAATGCCTATAAAAATGTTGATTAAGCTGCTTGACCACAGACACTGGGAAAACAGGGCTCCCCCCTTAAGACAGTAATTTAAGTGAAGTCTCAGTTGATACGAGAGTATTTACAATGTGGGTAGAGGCTCTAAGACAAACTAAGATTAAATCTGATCATTTTGCTCTTACTCCGAAACCTGGCCATTTCAGCCAGATGTATTTATAGCACGAAAAAGCAGTAGAATGGAATGTTACTCATTCAGACATTTGCAGTTGATTTATTCATTCCCGGTCGCTTCCACTGAGGAAAAAAAAAAAAAAAACCAACTCAGAAAAGCAGAAATGCAAATTTTCAGACATTGGTTCCACATGAAATGGGACAAACCACTGCACCAGCTACTGTTGTGAGACCAGATAGAGCTACTGCTGCCTACACATAAAGAGAGCCATTAAGGAGAAGTTGTTTATTTCTGCTTCTGCAGAAATCATAAACACCAGCCATGAGCCTGACAGCACAAGCTGTGCTGCAGTAAATTCTAGTACTTTGCTGGCCATTCGGAGCTGCCCAGTAAAAGTTACTGTAGCTAAATCCCATATACATTTCATGAAATAATCCTGCTCAGAAGATGGTATCATATTCATGCACAGCAGGGTGTGCAAATGCCTATAAATCAAAACGTAGAATCTGAAATATCTATAAAAAAAATCTGTGCAAATTTAACCATGACCCTTTGCCAGACAATAGGCCTTCATATGCTTTGCAGCTTAGCAGACACCAAGGAATTTTGTTTGGAAGTGATAGCTACTGTCTATGTAATATTTAGGACCTATTCATGGAGCATCTGGCAGAAAATAAAAGGGTTTCCTCCTCTAACATATGCTAAAGAAGGATGTGGTCCTGTGCCTGCTCCTCCTCTTCTGACTTTTTGCAAATAGCACAACATAAGAGACAGTTGTTTCTGGCTGCCCTGCTGCCTGTCATGGCTGTCAAGTGAAATCCCATGAATTATTGCTCTTCCAGATGTAAGAGATTTCCAGGCTGCCTTAAACTGCCTGTGGTTTGTGGTGCTGGAGAGGAGAGAAACGAGATTAAACTTCATCTCATCAGTGCAATCTGAAAAGATCACACAGAGGACTAATAATCACAGCTTTTTCATTCCGGAGCCGGACCCGAGCGCTGTGTGTTTTTGTTTCAGGGCTATGTCACATTAAGCTTGTTGGAAGACATTGATTAAGGTCAAACAGTGTTTGAAGATCAAAAATAAAAATTTTCACTCTGTGTTGCTGCATACGTTTTGCATTCTTCACAAAAGCGTCGCGCGCTGCCCTGGCCGGCTGAGACAGGAGAGACTGCGGAGTGAGCTCTGTGATGCTGAGATGTCAGCACTTCTCAGCACAAACTTAGGAAAAATGAAAAAGAAAACGCTCGCCTAAAATTACGAATCTAATGCCACATGGCATCCCCTGTCATTCAGAGGAAACAGTCACCAAAAAACCCCGCTTGTCACTTTGGTTTATCCCTAAGTGTCTGTCTTGGGGACTTTCAAAACTTGGCGCTTTTTTTTTTTTTTAAACATTTTTTATGGTTTGTTTGTGCCGACCACAATGGCTTCTGGACCTTTGGGGTTAGTCTGAGTGTTTTGTGTTAGTAAAGAATACCTACCCACACACTGCTTGGTTATACATTTTCAGATTGCTCAACTGCAGCCCTCCCTAAGTTAAGAAATAACGCCAGGTTCAAAATGATAGGTAGAAATTTAAATAAAGGTTTTTAAGATTGTTGCCAGAATTATTCTATAATTGTATTTTCCACTCCAACCATTTACCGTTTAATTTCCAAGAAAGTTTTTTCTACCCTTTTTGAGATATATACATAACCATGCCTGTATGCAGAGATATCAAAATGTAATGCACATAGTTACCTGCAAACTGTACTTTAAATAATAGCTGTAACACACAGTAACATAATGCTTTAAAACCTCAGCATTTTCAAATGATTACTGTCACAACTGGGTTTTTTTATTAAATCAAGACAAGTGGAGAGGCCCCTGACATTTCACTTCAGCCCTATTAGCAAAATATTAATTATAGATAAGGAAAATATGTTGCCCCCCAAAACACCTGGAAATAATTGGCGAATGTAGGCCACTTAGATGGGGCTGTAATTGCCCTGATTCGACCTGTGTAGCTGTTTTTAAAAACTGACGTAGCTTGTTTAAGTCATAGTGTTGGCTCCCAGATGTAGAGCCTCCCGTCGGAGCTCAGTCACCTCACGAAGGCTCTCCAGCGGGAGTGGGTACCAGAGAAACAGTGATGAAAACCACGGGTACCAGCATCTGCACGTGGCTCACGTGAAAGCATTTACCACTTTCCATGTGTCTGTATTAAACCGTAGTGGGAAAGAGCCCCTTGTTGGAAAATGCATTAATTATTTGACACTGGGTTTCCTCAGACTTTTTTTTTGCTATGGGATGCAAGGGAAAGATTACAGCTGAAAAAATGATCATCATACTTGAGGTAGGCTCACAGAGTCTTTTCTTGTGTTCTGTGTGAAGTTGTCTTGAACTGAAACCTCTGCTCCTTAAGGATTAAGGGATTGAAAAGCAAAGACTGAAGCTGCTGTAATTTAAACCCAGCCATTCTCTGGCACAAAGGTGCAAAATGGACTAAGCCAATCTGCTGCTTTGCTGCTTCAGCTAAGAAATAATTTTACCTTTTGAAACTTTTGTACTATTAACATTCCAAAGATGTCATTATCTTTAAAGGAAATTTATTCTCTTGATTTTTTTTTAACGTGAGATCAGAGCCCTGAGCCGTGGAATAGGTGGACGTGGTTTCAAATTGCAGTTTACGGCGTTTCTGAAAAATTCCATCTATGTGATGTATAGATAAATCATAAAGATAAAATTAATCAATGAACGCCACTGATGTGGGTTTTCTTGTTTAACAAAAATACCTTGTCTCCAGAAATACTTGCAGAGCAGTTTTCTATTGCTATTTTTAAAAAAAATGGTTTTATATTACTAAAGAGTCATAAAAAGTATCGGATGAAACAAACTTTAGTTCCAAGGACTCCAAGAGAAGAGGGAGCATTATGTTATATTGCAGATAATTAATACATTCACTAGACAGAAAAAATCCAGTTAATTACTGGGTGCATGTTAACTGATTGCAGGTTCCGAGTTTCAGCAACAAAATGAACTGAATTCACATTTCAGGTTGTTGGTTTCTTTTTAAAGTTTGTCACAAAGGCGCAGCACGTAATTCTAATCAAAACAAACCCAAACTTCTTGTTTTAAAAAATATTGCCAGTGGCAGAGCACTGTATCCAGCAGAAAATGAAGCCCCAGCACTGGGTTTTGGGCACTCCTCTGCCCTGGGAGGGAGCTGCCTGTGATTACTGGCTCTACGTAGGTAGACCTGTTGGCTGCTGCTCAGTGAAGGCTCCCGTAGGGGGAAATAAAGGAGTTGTCGCTCTTTGCCAACCTGGAGAAGTTCTTTTTCCCTGGGGGAAAAATGCATAAACATATTCTCTTGTGATATATAAATTTCCTACCTCTAGGAGTAAGCGCAGACCTTCGAATGACTTGTGTGGACTTTGGGCTGCCTCCCATAGTTTCCATTTGGGTGAGGGAAAGTCACGTAAGTGGTTACATATTTGTATTTGTAAATCACCTTCTGTCGCTGATTTAAAACTGTGACCCGCTGTTTATCCATACATTTGATGTGGAGCTGGCAACCAGCAATCATACCAGCTTTCCAGCACTTCCCATTTATAACTTCAAAGCCTAACCTGGAGGACCACCCTCTCTAGAGACAGAAGCAATTCATTTTCCATATTCAATGTGCTTCTCCTGAGAGGGAAAAACTGCCAGTCATGCCAAATTGTGTTGAGTGATACGAGGTAAAGCTGGTTTTATCACATGGGCAGCTGACACAAAACTCTTCCACTTATCTTAGGTTGGATGGGAACTGGGTTCAGAGATGAAAGGTCAGTTCTTTATCCACTAAGCCCTCTAGATATTCCAAAATCCCCAGTACATTACAAATTTGAACAGTTTAAGCCCGCTTAAATAAAAGAATCTCTTCTCGAGGTAAAGTATACAGTGTATATAGATACAGAGCAGGAGAAACATGTGAAAGGTCAGAGATGTGACCTTTTAACGTCAATAGTTTTATTTATTGACAAGAAGTCTAGTTTAAAGGGCTTAATGAAAAAGCAAGACAAGAATCAAGGAATCTGTTAAACTGCGTAAATTTGACTGACTAAATAAATTGTGCTGCCTGCGTCAGAAATTGCAATTGCTATGAACGTTTTCTGGGGCTTATTCTTAGCAGAGGAAGCAGCTTCAGAAATTAACAGCATACTGGTTACACTGGCAATCCACAGAGTAGCTCTTCAGCTCTCCTGGTATGTCCTAAGGCAACTAAAGGGGTATATTTATTTTCCTTAATATTTTATTCCACGTCACTTAATGGTTCTGTTATTCCAAGTAAGGGGGGAAAAAAGAAAAAGATTGAATCGATAGACACTTTGTATTTAGGGGTCCTTCCCACTGAAATGAGTAGAGAAAACCCTGATGGCAGGATGATACCCACGAAGCTTCTCCAATGTGCTGGTTTTATTTTATTTTATTTTATTTTATTGTACTTCCCATAGTTGCTCAAGCCCACATCAGAGAATCCTAGCTGGGATGTGCATTGCCAGAGTAGTTGTACTTTTATATTGCCTTTATGGTAACTGCTTTTCCAATACATCAAATGCACAGTTGGAGTATGTCTATAGATAATATAAGTAATATATGAATATCAATATAAATAATAGATACGTGTATACGGATGAGTTTTCCAGTGGTCCTGAGCACCACCAGCTGCCATTGAAACTATCGGGTGCTGGAAATGCTCAGAATTTCAGAAAATAAAGCCAGTTGGCTCTGAGAAATGGTTTTGTTCCTCATCAAGTGCAATCCAAGAGTTCTGAAAATTAAAAGCGTAATTTGAAAATGTGTTTCCTGCAAGAGCAGCGCCGTGGCCTTTTCCAGTGCTATTTATAGGCCCCAGCATTTTGTTTAGGTGAATCAATTATCTGTACCCTCAAGTGCAGATTTTATTTTCATGGACTTTTGGATTTTGCCATTTCAGTAATAATGTCTGGTATTATTCTAGTTCAATTTTACAGCTTCTCCTCTGAAAAGACAACTGCCTTTTGTGAGGTAATTTAGAGACTTCATTGCGAATGTGCATCAAGACACACAAATTGAGAACACGGGGAAGAGAAACAAAGCTGGATTAAAGATTGCCTTGAACCACTGGAGCCCTGGCCCAAGGACTCTGCATTCTTGTTTAAAATGCCTTGACAATAATACTGATCATTTCATCTCTAGTGCCTTTTATGATTTTTTTTTTTCCCTGTAAAATGAGAGCAGGATAAATTGGGAGCAGGGATAATGACAGAATCTGGGTAGTGCAACACAACAAAAATGGTAGTGCCAGTTCTCGTGGCCATCTTTTCATCTCAGTCCTCTTTCTTTTCTTATTAGGCTGCTAAAATGCCTTTACCAATTGTTATTGGTAATTTTTCATGTAAATAGTAAACAAGGCCACACTGTTAACGCAGCTTTGCTTATGAAACTTTATAGCCTCATTAATTCAGTGGGATCTCCTGTCCACATTTCAGACCCCCTTCAGCATGGAACCATCACTCCCTTTGACCTTTCACGCCACGGCGTGCGCTAAGCTCTTTGACTTTGGATTTTACAGGTATTTTTTAATCATCTCTGAGGTTAGATGAGCTGTTGGTGAAAGATTTCTCAATCAAAACAGGTACTTGGTTTTGTCTTTAGGTAACCGTGGGAGCTTTGCAGCTCCAGCTCCCTCACTGCCCGCCCTCAGAGGGATGAAGCTCGTCCACGACACAACCTGTAACCACTCCACATCTGCAGGTTTTTCCCTTGTATGTTAAACATCAGGGCTCAGCCTCATTAAATGGTGAAGCGTTTGAATCATCACCTCTTCCACACCTGTGACAAAGCATTGACCAGACTCTTCTTTGAAGGAAATACTATAGGATTTGCCTGATACATGTATATCCAGAGTCATTTCTTCATTGTTTAAATTATCTCATTGGAAAGAAATTTCACACACAGAGAGGATGTGCACATGCAACTGGCTGGATTGTGAGTGAATTCACCAGTGCCAATCTGGCTTATTTTTAAGAAAAGCTGGACTGCCCCTTAGTTAATCTGCATTACATTGTGCAGACGGGTTTTTCTGTGGTCTCATCACTGTGGTGAAATGACTGTTTATCAAAGGTCAGTTACAGCACTCAGAGCCCCACAATGGACTGAAACGTAGGAGAAGATGAGTAATTTGGAACCTTAATAAAGAAATTTTTACTTTATTTGTGCCTAACCTTGAAAAACACTCACAGATTTCAGTGATTATGCGGGATGCAGTGGTGGAAGGGCCTTTTGTCTGCACACCTCCCCGCCTGCCGGGGCTCCTCCGTAGCACTAATATGGGGGGTGGTGGTGGTGGTTATTGTATTTATTTACAAATGCCTTTTGTCTTCCTTCCTTTTTGGTTTTTTCCTCTCCCCAGATCTGGATGAACATTCTAGCCTTTCCAGCTCCCTCGCTTCCAGTCCCTTTTATTAAGGCATTAAAGGCCTTTTCCCACCCCCAGACGGAGACACCAAGGAAAGGTACTTTTTTTCACTTCCTGAGCTTCTTGGACAGATAATTTGTACCCGCTATGTGCAGCACGGGCTTCTCAAGCAGATATTAAACGACTAAATGGCTACGCTCCAGTTCCACAGATGGTAAATGTGTTCTCCTGATATTGCCTTCCCCCCTCAGATTAACAAATATATATTTCTTTACATTTGCAAACAGAACCCAGTCAAAGTCCTGTTCAAATGAGGGAAGTTTTTAGGGTTTGGATTTGGTGGTTTTTTCCTTAAAATGCTAGAGAAGGGGTTTTGGCGTTATGGCATTGAGAAGAATTGTGTAAGAGAGTTATCAAGGAAATGTTAAGCTCAAGAAGGAGGTTTTCACAGTGATGAGCACCCACGGCACTGGATAAATGTTCTGCATCTGCAAAAACGGGGCCTTCAGTTTACTGGCTGATTTCTGAATAAAGCAGTGTCATCACTTCAGGGCAGTTGTGGGTTTTTTTAATCTCTGAATTGAGATAAATCTAGAGGGAATTTTGGAACAGGGTGGAAATGTAAACAAAAAAATAAAAAAATAAAGAAAAAACAGAATAAAAACTTATGCATTTAAGTTGCATTAGTTGCATATAGCTGCAATAACTGTGATGGCAGTTGGATAACCTAAAGCTTTTCATTACGTTAAAAGTCTTCCCAGTTTGACACCATCACAGAAACAGAACCTCTGCAAGTGTTACGGGACGAATTCTCCTGCTAACTAAAGACCACGCTTCATTCATTCCTTTTCTTTGGGCTACCCATTAAAACATCCTAAATCCAAAAAGATTTTAGTTTGAGCGCTCTGCGGCGTGGTATTCTGCATCACAATACGGAGGTGAGGTGGGAGGAAGCCGTGTGTACGGCCATGGAAGTTGTGGGAACATGTTGTACCAGTACCTGAGCTGTCACTCCAGACAGTCAAATGAAGTGAGTCAATGGCTGTGCGGTGCCGGGGTCAGAGTGCCAGCCTTTCTGAAGAATTCAGAGGAGCTGTCTGGAGACTGCCGGCGTGTGAGATGGAGGAAGAAAGAGAAAGATGAGCAATGAATTCCCCAAAGCTATTCCCCTGAATGTGTTCCCTAATAAATTTTAAATGTGTGTCATAGCGGGGTAGAGGGGTCAGATTTACTAATAATTTGCATTAACATTTGTAATATCTATCTTTTATGAGCATGATCTCTTTTAGAGTTTTGAAAGTTGATATTCTTCCCCAATAAATTCAGGGTTGGTTTATTTTTTTTACTGGCTGTGTCGTTCTCTGATATTATAGACTTTATCTGCATCTTTTATACAGGAAACGAAGAGGCTGCCATGTCCCTTGCTCTTACTCCTTCTTCCGCCCGGCTGCTCGGCGGCACAAACTGCCCTCGTCTGCCACGGCACCAGCGGCTGGACGGGGAGAGGAGGTTTTCCCCACAGAACCTGGACGATAACTCCGGGCAGGAGGAAAACGGGCTTAAGGCAGGGATCCGATGAGAGAGAGCACCCCTTCCTCCAGTGATCCAGCTGGCTTGCCCCTGACAGAGCTTTCTAAGGGACATCACGTCAATGAAGGGAGACGAATGGAAACGTTAAACAACGCAGGCGAGGAGAGAGGGGGAAAAGGGAAGTTAAAGGGAGGCAGGGTCTCCCTCTCGGAAGCGGCACAAGGCGATATTGCGGGTGTGATGATTGTTCCAGCCTTCACAAAGGGGATTGTTTGCTTTAGCTGGGAGCTAGGAGAGGATTAACAGTTTTCCAGGGCAGACAACACCCCCGTGATCCCACCTCGGGGTATCTCAGGTGTGAAGTGAGGGCTTGGGGAGAGGGCAATGGTGCAGGCTCAATTGGCCAGTAGTGCCCTCGGCTGACATCGTAGTTTATTTGTGAGCTTATTAAGCCTGGCCAGTCCTTTGGGGGCACTCTTGGCAAAGGTCACAAAAGACAAGATTTTGCATAATGAATACATTAAAATCTTTTTGTTAGTGCATGGGGAGCAAGAGGATAATGGCAATGAAGCTTTGGAATACAGGAAAGGAGGTAAAAGAAAATTAGTCCCTGAGGTAGCAAATATGATCACCATGTGGACTTGGGTTTCTATTTTAGCAAGCGAGCCCTGAGAGAAAAGAAAAAAAAAAAAATAGTGCTTGGAAACATGCTGCCTTTTATTTAGATCCATAGCTACTGTGCTGAAGGAGTATGCCATACAGGGCAGAAGTGCCACTCTCCTCTCTGATGAGTCGCTTCTCTGGAAGGATCCCAGCTAGTGAATAGGAAAGGGTGGGGAATGCTGCATGCATTTTGAAGAAGATCTCAGAGGAAAAAAAAAAAACCACCAAGGATGCCATGTCAGCATGTAAGCTATAAATTGCCCTTAGTTATCATACATTCATGCTGAAAATAAAGCTACCATTATCAGATTTTGACCATGGGTCTCCGATGGGATTGATGTCATAACACAGCAGATAGGACCTAGATGCACCTTCCCTTGCACTTTAATAAAGACCCAAATTGGGTGGCAAGGATAAGCAAGTTTAGGTACACACATGAAGATGGCAGGGGCTCACAACTCAATAACCTGGTAATTCAAAAGACCTAGGGCTGATAAAAGATAGAAACACCAGCTCTGAGGGTCAGTTCAAGGGGGCTGTAAAGAGAACCAAATCCCAATGAAAACAGATAAAATACTACTCGAGTTGCTAAGGTACCTTAATCTGATGGAAGCTAAGTTGGGTGAATTTTTTTAAGGGTTTATCATTCTTTGCACTAGTCCTGAAGTACAAATATGCAATCTTAAGTAACTGTAAGAAAGTTAGAGGAGAACCCAGGAATACTGGTCCATTTAAGCACATCAGGGCTGTCTTCAGGCAAGTTTGGGCTGGAGGGAAAATCAGTGAATAACTACATCAATTTGCTAGGATGTCTTTCAATCAGTCCATCAAGATCTTTCAGGCTGCTGATAAGGGCACCCTTTTGGCAAAGCCCAATATAGAAACTACTGTACTTTTTCAGTTGTCAGCAGATCATTCAGAAAAGCAAATTCACATTTATTTTCAGTTCTTTGGGGGAATACTCTCTGATGGGGATAGGTATATCTTTATAATGCCCTCATATTTTAAAGTCCGTGAGCAGTTATAAAGAGCCACAATAGTTAGTCCACTAATGATATTTTGGTGTTCTCAGAAATTATGTGCTCTAGCCTGTTCTGGCATTTTTGTTTCTATAGAAGATATGGGGTCTAAATAATACAATTCTATTTCACCTCACCTTCCCTCTGTTTGTGCCTCTGTTATTCACTTCTGCCTCAGCAGACGATGCAGCTGGTAACCAGCTTCCTCCTTTTAACAGGACGTTCATCAGCATAAATTGGAATTCTGTGTTTCCTATCCCTGATGACTCTGCAGTATCCAAGATGGTCCTGGTGAGGTTACAAAGTCAACTCTAAATGCTTGGCCTTTCAGCAATTTTTGTGGTGTTTTGAAATCTTTTTTTTATTAAAATGCCTCAAGGATGACTGTGCTATTCCGGGCAAATTCTTCAGTGACAGGGACTAGCAACTAAAATAATTAAGATTTGAAGCTTCTGTATTTGCAGATAGTAGGGGAGAGTCACATCTAATTTTAACTCTCAGAGTATGCCTAAATTAATCACATCATTACTCTAACTTCATTTGTATTTGAAAACTCTTCTATGGACCTAATATCCTACAACGAGTCAGTGTTCCTGTTGGCTGGTGTCCACGTGTGCAGCATTTGGAACAGCGGGAAACAATGGCATCCTGTGCAACGGGTGGTGTGCGACTGTCCAGAGTGCGAACCCAGACAACCCACACAGCTACTCTCCCTCTTCTGCTGCACATGAAATGGGTCAGAGCCACAATGAAAAATTGAAGGGTTTGGGTTGTGTGTTTTTTTAATTTCTTGTTCAACTTTTCAATCTTTCTAGATTTATTTTGTAAATGGAGAAATAAATACAATATCTTCCCAGGTATGAAAAGACGCCATCTAAATTTCTGCCTGAATAAATATTGTAGAAATACTTAGCCCACTATGGACACATTTTCAGCTGGCAGAAGAGGGGAATGCATCCCTTTACAACCTGTGCCACCACCTGTGTTTTATTCTGTCCCAATGAATGCTTAGGATTCCTGCCACTCCACCCAGCAGCCTTTTAGCGTCTGGTTTCCCATCACTGATAACACAATGCAAATTGATCAGAGAGCAGTGCAGATGAACACAGAACTTGCTAAAGGAATCATCTCAAAAAAGAGTTAGTTGGTGGTAAATCATCATTAGATGGAAGTGATCCTACGAGGCTCCTCAGGGATCAACACTGGACTCGGTGTTATTCAACATTTTCACCCATGAGTTTAAACGTAAACATAAATCATGCTTAGAAAATTTGTGGGTGGCAGAAAGACTGGAGAATCAGTAAATAATAATGAGGACAACAGAGCCCTACATTGTGCTCTGAATTGCTGGTAAAATGAAATAATTCAAAAAAGAATTAAAAAAAACCCAACAAACCAGTCAACAACTCAGTCAAATCCAAAATCATGCACGGAAGGAAACGATCCAGGCCAGCCCAGCAGGATGGGCACCTTGGTCTGGGATTATATTGACTGAGGAGGCAAACGCAGGTACAAGTCTGAAAAACAGCAACTGGAATCCTATAAATAACCAAATGAGATACAGCATTTTGAATTTTTGTATCTTTATTTGGCAATAATATGATGGATAAGAGAATACTTTCTCCATTTCTGTTGTCCACAGTCAAAAGAGTTCTGGTTTGTTGGGGTTTGTTTTCTAATGTGGAGATGACGTAGAAAAGAGCCATAGAAGGATTCAAGGTTGGATAAAATGCCTCCAGTGAGAGACTTTGAGAGCTTGGTTTGTTCTGTCTATCAAAAGGAAGATTGAGTGGTGACTCGACTGAGAGGTAACTGTGGAAGTATAAGTACTCTCACGATGAGAAAACACAGAGTACTAAAGTGCTCTTTAATCAGCCAAAGAAAGGGATAACAAGAACTAATGTCTGGAAGCTGAACTAAGCCACATGTTAACCATGAGTGGTTAACCACTGGAACAAGTTATAAAACGGTAGGATCATTTCCCTATCTTTTAATGTCTGCAGATCAAGACAGATTCTCTTTCTGGAAGATGTGCTTTACCCAAACACAAGTTCTTGGCCCCAGTACAGAACGGGATAAAATGTGAAGGCCCGTAATGCAAAGGCAATAGTGTAATATAATGACCTGTCCTGCTGTTAACCTCTATGAAAAAAAATGCCCAGATGGAAACCCCATGGTGCATCTCTCAAATGTCATTTGTTATGTCTGAGACCAGTCCTTGTCCTGCTTCTCTCTGAGGTGATCTACGTTTTCAAGGAACTTTTAAACACCACTGTAGCAAAATTTATTTCAAAAACATGTTCTAGAGAAGATGCATCAGAATGAAAGCAGGAATAGGATGAAAAGCATTTCTGAAAATTAAAATGGCATTTCATAGCTGTAGCGGTGTTGTCCTAACGGGTGAGCAGTTAAGGTATCATTACTTAGTCCATTGTCTAAGGCAGTAAGCAGTTCAGAGCAGGGCTAGTTTTGTTTAAATAAAACCTCAGCCTAGCTTTATCTTTTCTAGTCTTTTCTGTCAGTAAATGGGTCACCTCCCTCTAACACAGCTGTGACAGGCTCAATAGTGTGGTTTCAGGGTATCATCTTTTCAGATGACAGAGTAAACATACTCATTTGCTATTCCAGGATGAATGAAAAAGAATTGTGGATCATCCTCCATAGATAATCAGAACTCTCTTTCTGCCTGGGATTGGAAAAAACATTAACTCCAAATCACAGAAATATAAAATGTCTTGATGCATGTGAAGAGAGCATCATCTAAATTTCAATTTGAACAAATATTGCAGATATACTTGACATACTGTAGAAAGGCTTTCGGCTGATGGGTGAGGGACATGCACTGCTTTACAACCGGGGCTACTACCGATGCATTGTGGAGCTGCTGGATTGAAGGATTAGGCAAAAGAGTAGGGCTATTCTGCCAGATACAAAGAAGCTTTAAGCCACTGGTAAATTAGCAGCAACTGGTAAGGTAATAGCATCAGTATGTGATATGTGTTTCCCAAAGAGGAGATAACAGAAGAGAACAGAAGTAATCAACTACAGACTTGTGATCATTCATAAATACTGTGAAGAGCAAGAAAGGCATTTTTTCCTTATAATGAATCAAATACAGGCACAGTTTTCATGCGGAAGTTGATCAACTTTAACAATATTGATTCAGAAATTATCAGTGTTAGAGCCAACTTGCAATCAGTGAAGCAGTGCAAAGCTGTCCTAACTCCACCCAGGATTTGACTTAGTTCTGTGGCTTATCGTAGTTTAAATTTACAAAGTTTTTGACCTATATCAGTTTTTAATCAATTCTTTCTCATATGGGATAAAATCATATCCACCAAGGCTATGGAAGCCAGAATTTCATAAATACTAGGGAAAAGGGAAGGAGACCTGGAGGAAAATGTGTGACATAATCCAAAATGTAAAATCACTTATCAAGGACCACATAATCTCTGTTACAACATATACTGAGCAGGGTGTTTAACCTGGCCCCCGCTGCTGGTTCTCTTCAGCTTCCAAGCAAACTGCACTTCGGTAGAATCTGACCATCGTCACTGGATCTTCAGACTGAAATGCAGACCTAGATAGCTTTTCTCCCGGTTTTCTTTGGCCAGGAGATATCACTGTTGGGTGTCCCTCGCACACTAACAGAAAATTCCTAACCTTTGAGTTCCTTGTGGATGATATCCCCAGAGCTTCACCTAACTGAAGTATCCCTGTCTAACCCTTTCTGGCCAATGTGATGGAAAAATAAGGAACAAGGAGATGGCATCTGCATCATGGATTTTCTTTTTAAAAAGAATTGAGGAACAGTCCTTTGAAAGCTTAGAAGATTTTTCAACACACTGTCCTGCATTTAGTTCTCCTCTCAGCCATCTAGAGATCACAAGCACATCAGGAGGGTGAGCTCCATCAGCGTTGCTCTCTCCTGTGAGTTTTCCACTCTTGTTGCACTCTGCCCTTCAGCAGACATGGGTTTTAAGAACCTCTGGCTTACCCACATCTAAGAAAATGTTTCTACACAATTCTTTTTGGGGTGGTGGAAGGGGAAAGGACAGCGAATCAGAGTCAACCTCTTCCTGCTCCAGGCGTGGGACATCATTCACTGCCACATCAGTTGGGTGGATTATACCACTGCTTTTGGGACAATGGTTTTTGCCAAATCAGTGAAGCTATCCCAGTTATTAACCTAAAAAATTACTCATATATAAGAAGGATCAGTAAAAGGGCTTGATCATTGGGAATGGTAGTCATCAGTAAGTCAAATTTCTTTGGGCAACAAATACAATGAGTGTATTTGACTGCTATAGAGCAGGAGAGCTGATTCTCTGTGCAGTAGAGGAGGCTCAGTTGTTAAATCTAGGTAGGGAATGAAGTACACTTGTCAGATGACAGCAGATACCACTCTCTTTGTGATAGAAACGTATTCCCAGATAGAGCTGTCAATTTAGCAGATGCTGAATTGGTGCCGTGATCAAGATGAATGCTTGTTTCTTAATAAAACCTTGTGTTGGGTAAGTAAAGCAGTGGCCTTCACCTCAGGCACTTCATTAACTGAACAACCAACTGATAATGGACCGTTGCATCATTATTGCTTAAATAATGATGTTATACTGAGTGAATGTAAAGTAGCATTGTTTGGATATAGGAGTATACTTATGTCCAGAAATACCTTAGTCCTTATTTGCTATATGCAAAGGCTTTGTTATTTGTAAACCAGTATTTTAGGGATATTTCTACCTGCTGATTTTCTAGTTTCCATTGGGTGTTTCTCAGTAGATTTAATCCTTATATAATCAGTCAGGTTTTGTCTTCTCCTGTCCAACATTCCACACAATTTGGGTGATATGCAGGCCTGGTTTGATTGAATTGCCTTCCCTAGGTCACACTTTCCCAATTTGCCTATAATTCTTCCTCTACAGTGAAACTCTTCTAATCTATCTTAACTTCACTGCAGATCCACACGGGGAGCTACCAGTTAAACGGGGTAATTAGCACAAGAATTGAAACACTGAAAAAACAGCTTAAACAAGAGACAAATATGACTTCAGCTGAAAGGAAGTCTATAAGATTGGAGAATCACTAGTGGAATTCCTCCAAGGTTGGTCTTAGGACCACTGTTATTTGATATCTCCATTAATGGCTTTGATACAAATACTGGGAGTGTGCTAATGAAATTTTTCTGATGACAAAAACTTTGGTGGAGTTGCCAATGCCAGGGAGGACTGGAATATCATACAGGAAGAATTAGATGACCTTGACGACTGTAGTAATAGAAGCAAGATGAAATTTAATAGTACAAAGTGTAAGGTCATGCACTCGGGGACTAATAACGAGAATTTCTGCTATAAGCTGGGAGCTCATCAGTTGGAAATAGTACAGGAGGAGAAAGACTCAGGTTTAATCAGTCAATCACATGATGATTATCACTACCAGTGTGAAGCTGCCATGAAAAAGGAAAGTGTAATCCTAGGATGTGCTGGGGTGTTTTCTAGTACTGGTCGAGAGTACCACTTGCACAAGGTCTTGGCAAGACCGCCTCTGGAATAGCACACACAATTCTGCTGCAAGGCAATTGCATTCAAACCAGAAGTGCTTGAGAGAGACAGAAAAGAGGTGTTAAGGAGCTCAGGCGACACCTTAAAAGCACCTTAACTTCTTTAGCTTAGCAAAATGGAAGCTGAGAGAATACAGATGCGCTTTGTAAATACACTGTACAGCGGGAGGAGAGCCATTTACGCTAAAGGAGAATGAAAACAAACTAAACATAAATGAATTAATGTGGAAATTTGCAGAATGCATATAAATATGAGGAGTGTAAAGTTCTGCAACAGCACTAACGAGAACTAAAAACTATCTGCATTTGACATCAAGCTCGGGAAGTTTACAAAGAGATTACATGTTGAGTTTGACTCTAATAGTCAGGGATTTCTTCGTTTCCTATTGCTCTAAATCTTAAATGGCTATTGGCAGAAACGTTTGCTGTTAACGCCTTCCTTTAAACAGAAACTAATAAAACGGATGGCTCAAATCCATTGCCAGTCCCATCATGCTCTGTTGAAGGGTTTCAGTTAAAGTTTTTTAAACCGCAGTTCAGTGGGAATGATTGATGTTGACAGCCACGATCAGTTAATATCCTGCAGTATACAATTATTTTCAGCCAATGGAAAAGTGCTTTCGCAAATTTGTAAGTAACATTTTAGGTGAATTTATTTGTATAGATATCGTGAAGAAGACATTGGTAATAGCAAAATATGCCTTTTTTTAAAAAAACCCTATGCCTTCAGCCAAATGTTTTCAATCAAAATTTCTTAGAAATACTGAAGAAATCAAGTCCCAGATAATATGAAAAATTCTCTGATATTTTCCTCTCGGTAGCTGTGTGCCAAAGAGGATGATCAGTGATGCATCTGTGCAAATTGTAACAATTTCAAGGTGCACAACAAACACGGAAAGAATTTCACATCCGGGCTGTAAGGAGAATATCCCACAGTAACTCCCTGTCTCTCTAACGGTGCATGAATGAATGAAGCAGAGATGGCTTTGAAAACATTTTGCCCAACGGACTCCGTTGGACTCGCATTAAGTGGCAGGAAAACAGTGACATATTTGTACTATTGCTTTAGGCATGTTCCAACAACCTAATTTATTTAAATCAGATGTATTTCCTCAATTTTGGCTTTAAAAAACAACAGCCTGACAGTTTGATATCTTGGATGCAGGGAAGACTTCGTTGCCACAGAAAAGATCTGGGTTTTGGAAGCAGCACAAAATTCTTGCTCCTGGGACGGTGCCTCATGTCATGCCAAAAACGAAGTATTCAAACCAGTGGAATTCAGGGTTTTTCAATACTATTATAAGAACATTCTTTGTGCTTATGACTATAGGAATAGGGAGGGTGTGGAAAAGCAAGTAAGCCAACAAAAGGGAAAATAAAATGTAAAAGCAGAGCTAAACTTCAGCCCCGCATAAAGGAATAATGAAAATTAAAAGGCCCTGCTCTGAAGGGGGAAGAGTCCACTTGGACATCCTTTGTTTGGACATGGGAGATGAGAAGATCTGAAACACAATGTGTGTAAAGACACGGTCTCAAACTCACACATTTTCTTTAAATGCTCAACCGTTAGACTCCAGATATAACTGTAATATATA
Organism: Bartramia longicauda; assembly: GCA_028566575.1. Lineage (NCBI taxonomy): Eukaryota > Metazoa > Chordata > Aves > Charadriiformes > Scolopacidae > Bartramia > Bartramia longicauda. The sequence goes on from JAOXNH010000012.1 coordinate 129,902,750, forward strand.
AAGACATTTTTACATTAGATTTATGAGGAAATATGCAGTATGGAAAACATGCAGAAAAGGACACAGTATAATGATTTCAAAGAAACCATGGGAGATGTACAAGAGGTCCACTTAACAGCATTTTTGTTTTTGAAGTACAAATGCAGGATGGACTTCCTAGTGAAGTACATTTTTTTTAAGCCGTTGCTGTGTTTTTCTGATTAAGGAGAGCACTCTTAGTCCTGAATTCCTATATTCAGGTAGATCTTGGGAGAATAAATATAATTAGGATATTTCTTTTTTCTTCATGATCTATGTTAACTTTTTTTTTTAGGGAAATGTATGATAATAGAATAATTGCATTCTGTGTCACCTCTGTTGTTCTGTCTTTTCTGCTACTATTGGACTGTATATTTTTTGACTGGGAGAAGTGAAATTATATATAGCAAGCAATTAAGACCTAGAATTTTCAGGATGTCATGGCAGATTATAGATGAAATTGTATCTTAGTTGAATCTTACCGGTATATAATGTCATTTCTCCGTAGTCCATCTGCCTATAATCCACTGTAAAAAGTAAATAAAGACCTTGAGCAATTTTTTCTCAGCTTTAGTCTGCCACCTCACTGCTAGGGAACACAGAGTCAGGAATACAGTAGGTGGTTTGTAAGCACTAGAGTCCTTTCCTATGTTTTAACTTTCAGGCCAAGAGTCAAACTGGTCAAACTGGCAGAAATCAGCCAAGTGGAAGCCCCCTGTGCCACCAGTGACAAAGGTGACAACAGAATTAGGCTTAAAATTTACCAAGTTCGCTTACACCCCAGCAAGTGAAGAACCCAGCAGTGCTGGGAGAAGGGGAAGTCAAGAGATTGTCCAGTAAGTCTCACTCCAAAAAAAGTACAGAGCCAACAGAGCTACACTGCTGGAGAAAAGAAGGCTAGGGGAAAAAAAAAATCAGGAAAGAAGGAAAATATAGGCAGGTTCTGAAGTGTAAAACCTCAGATTCTTTTGAGAGTGCTCAGAACGCAGACTGAGGTGCAAAACAAAACAATATAAAAGGACTTGAAGAAATTATAGAATTCTCAGATTTGGGCAGGGAGGGAGGGCAGAACGTGTGTATGTGTATATATATTTTATATATATATATATAAAAAAGTCAGTACCACCTAATTCTAAGAACAGAGAAGTCTGTTTGTCGTGGTTTGGTCTGGACTGGCCACTGAGATTAGTGTTTGAGACGGACAGATATTCATTTTGTTCACATCCTGGGTCTTAACGGGCAACAATAACATAATTTTAAAAGCAGAAGAAGTGGCTGTGACCAGAAGCTCTAATCCCACCCAGACTTCAGAGTTTTCCAAGATAGAAGTTAAAGATGACAGCGTTGTAGCTTAAAATTTTAATTTATTTGTAATAAGTGCTTTGGGAAATTTTATTATTTGTTGTTTTGACATCTCCATTTGAAAGCCATGGACATGTTACCAGTGTTGTAAAAAACTCAAAAATAAATAATTCTTTCCCCAACTGTGTTGCTAAAGTTACGTCACCAATGGAAAAACTGATGGTTGTGTTACTTTTCAATGGTTTATGGTGATTGCTCTAAATGACTACCTTAATTTGGTGGCACAGTATAATAAACTCTGCTCTACAGTTGTTTTTTTATGATAGTCTAAGAAAACATCAGTGCATCACTGCAGACCAGTTCATCCTACACAACATTTACAAATGTCTGTTGGCAAAAGTGGGAATGTTTTTATAGGAAAGCCAATGGATTTGGTTCATATGAAGATAGCTGATCCTGTGGTTAGGATACAGCTCTAAATTAAAAGAAGCTTATTTTTCTCCCTTATTCTGGTACTATCCTCTTATATGACTTTGACTAAGACATGTAAATCTACTTTTTTGAGTGAGAAGGGATGCAATTCAGAATGCCTCCTGGCAAATTTTCAGCAAGAAAATAAAAAAGAAAGAAGAGGCATCAGAAAGGAACATATCTAAAAAAATTGCATTAGTGTCTCAGAATGGTTTTTCTTTCTAAATACGAATTATTATGTTTACTTTGTCTTTATAACTGAAGCTCTGGAGTGTTGTAAATGCAAAAAGCAATATGTAAGTTCTCAAAATTATTAATTTTCACCAGCCTCTTTTTTTAAAAAAAATAGAGTTTACTCATTTTCATTTGTGGAGGAACCAGTTCTAGACATTCATTTGATTTATATTGTACAAATGCTTGATATAAGTTCCAGTTTAGAAAATATTATCTCTATACTAAGTGAATTGAGCAAAGAAGCATTACAATGGCCAACTTAGTGCCAGAGGTTGGTCCACATTTAGTCACACAGTAGACTTGTCATCTGCAAAAGAAAGAAATTTCAGTACAGCCTTTAAAAACACACATAGGAATGTATCAGTAGCTGAAATCACAGATCTTTCAAACCTATTAACATTTTACTAAGTTTGACCTTATAAAAGGAAAATTTAGGGTGCATTCTAAATATCCAGCTTTTATTTCTTGTATATCTTAACAAGCATTATTAAGGTTGCTGTGGTAACTTGTCAGTTTTTCCTTAATAGTCATATAAAGCTTTCCTTAATGGCCAGCATGAATTAGACCTTCCCGTGGGCAACTTGAACTCAAGTAGGGACTTTTATTAAGGGTTTTTTAATTGAATGAACAATTTTAATTTTTAAAAAAGAATAGCTGTTTTTCTTCACATTCTTTCCCCCATTTAGCTCCTCTCATCCTGAGGTGGCACTTAAGGGCATAATTAGGAAACATTTGGGGCTAATGCCCAAATATTACATTCAAAGCCATGATTATATTTTCCTTTTTATCTAAGTTTTAATTTTGCTTTCATGATTATGAAGACTGTGAGAGACCTTCATGTCTTGAACTTTTTTAGAAATGTCTGATGATTTAAAAAAAAAAAAACATTATATGTTTTAGCAACAAAAAAATGAAGGCCTGCAAGGACAAAACTCAGAACTGCATGGTACATGAATGAGCTTGTGTTCGACTTTGTTGTTATGATGGCAATAAATTTATTTGTGAAGTGTCTCAAGCTGATGGGTAAAATCTCAGCTTCTGCTTTCAACAATAATACCTGGTTTCAGCATCCTTTCTGATCATTGCAAACCACAATCTATGGTACAGGATCTGGGAATCAGTGGGAGAAAAAATATACCAGGAAAAAGGGCATCTCACAAATCAACCACCCAGACTATCTCCCTCGTATTTCCAGGTAATTTCAAGAGCAGCAGAACAAAATAAGTCCATTCATCTCTGCATTTGCATCTCAAAGCAGAGAACCCACTCAGTGAAGATATCATTGAAAACAATAATAGCAATAATAGAAAATATTTCTGTTCTGCTTGTCTAGTTAAAGCACCCTGAGAACATTATCTGCACCGACTACTCCTCGGCACAATGGATGATCCACTGTGTACGTGCTGTTTATGGGAATGACGAAAGGGAAGTGGAGTTGAAATAGCCAATGCCGTACTTCATATAAGGGATGGAGACAGCAGAAGTTCATAGCAGCAGATCCTCTGTTCAGCCCATTAAACTGTGGGAGAATACAAAAACTATTGCTGAACGTGGTAAGAAGTGATAGCATTTCCTGAGTCAAAAAATGAACAAACCAATTTGGTTTGGTAAGTCCTGTATATTTGGTGCTGCTCTCCCTTAAATGAGAGAAAACTGAAGGTTTTTTGGCTACTAAGAAAGAGCTACTGTTTGTGAAAGGGATCACATCTCAGCTCTGATTTATTGTAAATCACCTCTAATCTAATAGAGACTGAGGCAAGAAAGGGAGCCCTGTGGTTGGTGTCTACAGGCTGCCTAATCAAGGGGAGCCTAATGACAAAGCCTTCTCACTCAACTCCGGGAGGCATTGTTCTTGCAGGCTCTTGTCCTACTGGGGGACTTCAACCAGCCCAACATCTGCTGGGAAAGTAGCACAGCAAGCTGCAGGCCATCCAGGAGACTCCTGGAGTTACATCGAGGGTAACTTCTTAAGCCTTAATAACTTCTTAATAGAGAGCCATACCAGAGGGGATGTGATGCTGGACAATAAAAGTGAGGTCATTGGTGACCTCAAGATTGGAGGCAGCCTCGGCTGCAGGGATCATGCACTGGTGGAGTTCTCAGTCCCTAGGGATATGGGGCAGGCGAAGAGTAAAGTCAGGACCCTGAGTTTTAGGAAAGCAAACTTCCAGCTCTTCAAGGAGTTAGTCAATAGGACCCCTTGGGAAACTGTCCTCAGGGACAAGGGGACAGAACAGAGATGGGAGATCTTTAAGGATGCTTTCCACATAGCTCAAGAGCTCTCGATCCCCAGGTGTAAGAAATCGAGCAAGAAAGGGAAGAGACCAGCATGGCTGAGTCATGACCTGCTGGTCAAACTAAAAGGCAAGAAGGAACTGCACAGGCAGTTCAGGCAGGATCAGGTATCCTGGGAAGAGTATAGGGAAGCTGCTTGGTTATGTAGGGGTGAGGTCAGGAAGGCCAAGGTGTGGCTGGATGCTAAGAATAACAAGAAGGGCTTCTATAGGTATGTCAATCGGAAAAGGAAGGTTAAAGAAAGCGTACCCCCCATGATGAGCAAGAATGGAAAACTGGTAACAACAGATGAGGAGAAGACTGAGGTTCTCAACAACTTTTTGCCTCGGTCTTGACTGCCAGCCCCTCTCCTCACACCTCCTGAGTTGAAAGACCAGGCAAAAACAGGGGCTATGAGAATGAAGAATCGTCCACTGTAGGAGAAGATCAGGTTCGAGACCTTCTAAGGAACCTGAAGGTGCATAAGTCCATGGGACCTGATGAAATCCATCCACGGCCCCTGAGGAGCTGGTGGATGAAGTTGCTAAGCCACTTTCTATTACATTTGAAAAGTCGTGGCAGTCTGGTGAAGTTCCCACTGACTGGAAAAAGGGGAAACACAACCCCCATTTTCAGAAAGGGAAAAAAGGAAGACCTGGGGAACTACAGGCCAGGCAGCCTCACCTCTGTGCCTGGCAAGATCATGGAGCAGATCCTCCTGGAATCGCAACTAAGGCACGTGGAAAATAAGGAGTTAATTGTGACAGCTAACATGCCTTCATGTCGTGGTTTATCCTCAGACGGCAACAAAGGACTGAGTGGCAGCCGCTCACTCAGATCGGGCCCCCCGCCGCCAGTGCGGCCGGGAGGAGAGAATCGGAAGAAAAAGGCGAAAACTCGTGGGTTGAGATAAAGGCAATTTAACAGAACAGCAAGGAGAACAAGAAACAACAACAATAACACTGACAGAAGAATATGCAACCACGAGTATGATATCACCACTCTCCGATCGCTCCTGGGATGCCCCCGACCACTCCCGGGACGCACCGCTCCCCCCGACTTCCTCTCCCTCCCCTTCCCCGGCTAGCTCCTGCTACCCCCTGGGCATGGCTCACATGGGATGGAATACCTGTGTCCCTGCTA
>JAOXNH010000012.1:130074969-130086685 GCA_028566575.1 Bartramia longicauda
GGGGTATGGTTTTGTCTTTTTTTTATCAGAGTTAGGTTGATGGTTGGACTAGATTAGATGATCTTAAAGGTCCCTTCCAATCTAGACGATTATATGATTCCATGATTCTAAGATGTTTAAGGTTGGTACTAAGACAAAGGTAGAGATGGCTGCAGAGAAAACATCTGTCTTTTCTATTCCGAGCTTGTTCATTCTGAATGCAGAACCATTCAAACATGGATAGTTGAGCCCAACTTTCAGTAAGCAACTGATAAGACAACTGCCCGATAGTTTTTAGCCTTCCTTAATACTGCAGATTTGGAAATGCAAACCGTGTTATCACTGTGCTCAGCTACACTCATGGCCCATCATAATCAAGATTCGATCACCTTTAACACATACTCAGTCGCTCCACTTGGCTGTATCAGTTGCATTTCATCAACTCACACTTGCAGTTATCTTTAGGCAGAGACTTTAATCCCAAGACATGGACACAGAGGTACCCAAATGGGACGGTCAGATCCTCATTTTAAAGAGAATTAATAGACCAAATGGGAACTGGAATGGTTTCCAAACCCAAAAGGCAGCCCATAATTTGTTGGGATATTGCTTGTACAGGCTCATAAATAAATTAAAAATAAGTCCGTTTTGAAGGATACAGGTTAAATTTGAACCTATATTCCCCACAGGACTCCCAGGAAGAGATAGGTGAGAACATTTAGCATGTCACACAGAGTGGAGTCACTCTGAGGAGCACTATGTAAGATGCAGAGCAGATCAGAAGATCAAGCTCCTGACCACGTCAATCTGCTGTGTCGTAGGATCCAAGCAGAGCACCCAACAATATCCTCCAATCAGCAAACAAAATGAGGGGACATAAAACTTAGGAGGCAAAAATCAAAAATGCCAACTGAAGCCTTTACTCAGTTCCAGTTTAAAGCCAGTTTAACACAATGAGGATTTAAATTACATAGAAATATTGGGTAGATCTTTGATTTAATAAACAAACAAACAAAGCAAAAGACCAGCCTGGAAAAGGAGCATTGCACCGAGGAGACCTCAGCTATTATCAGAACTTCACTAATGGCAGATGTGTGACCTCTCTCTCATCTAATTCCCTGCCTGTTTTTTGTCTTCTTCAGCTTATTTGCTCTCGGAGGCTGCTTTTTTTTTTTTCTAAATAAACAAAGCAGTTGGCACTAGGGAGCCCTGTTTCATTGTAGACTGCAGACCCTACCATAATAAACTGATTATATTCATATTAATGAGAAACTGTCTTTTTTCTGCCTATAATTGGGGTACTATGGGCCATGGCCCATTCCTGCTGTCACCTACACTGAATTAACTAAGCAGATACACTCAGCTTCCAAGGCAAGAACTTCAAAGGTGAGAAAGTAAAAGTATGGTTTTTTTAATGTAATCAAGAAACTGAACTAGAAACAAGGGAAACAAATTATGCAAATCAGGAACTATTTATGCTGCATTATTAAATGAGACACTGCAGATTGCAGAGGTTTCTGGAATTTGGTGAACTGTTACACAGCTGACTACAAGCAGAGAAAATTCCCAGCAGCTTATGCAGACAGCGAGAGCGCTTTAGAAACCAAATGAAAATTTCAGGATTAAAGGAGAGGAAAGTCATTCCTGAGATTGGTTTACCTTCTTTCTCTCTCTTCTGCTTAAAAAAACCAAACAGCACAAATTCATGATGACTGACACATGGAATTTAGAAAACAAACAGGATCAGTCTGAACTGCCTGCATGTTGTTGATGAGTTGAAGAAGGGCATTTCAACAGAGCAGATCCCTGACCAGAGCAGAGGATTTCTGAAGATCAGCGTTACCTGAAATACCCTATTACTATTCTCCACCATAAACAAAAATGAGACTATTTCCTGCCAAGAAATCTACCATGAAGAATTGCTGATTTATATGAAAGAAATTCTTGTTTCCTTCTCCAGAGTTAAAAATCTATTTGCAATAGCCAGGTACTCATTTCAATTTGCCAATTTAAGCAAGAAATCAACATTTGCCTTATTTTTGGTAACAACTTAAACATCAAACATTGCACCTCTCCAACAGAGGTTAGTGTAGCGGCTGAACTGTACCTCAATTTCTAAGGAAGCCTGAGGAAGTTCAGCAGACCTTTCTGTGATGCAGTACTGCAGTTGCAGAGACTTCTTTCCTCAGCTGGATCTTTTTTCACCACTTCCCTGATGTCTGATCTTTTGACATTCATGACTCCTCAAAAGGTATTAATCCAAATCCAGAGTGTTCAGTTCTCAGCAATTCCAACAAAAGGACCCAACAAGATACTCTGAGCAGGTGACCAGAAACCAGCAGCCTTTGGCTGAGTTGGTATCAACGTTTTGGGGTGCAGTCCATTCTTTCCTTCATGGTAGCTTTCTAGCCCTGCTTTGCCTGGAAGCCACTAAAGCCATTCCAATCTCCTAGGGAGATCTGGGGTACTTAGTATCAAGTCCAAAGGGTTAACTTTACTGCCAGACAGAAACAAGCCCTTTTCTCGGATTCACAGGAGCCTGCTAGGCTTCTGTGTGCACTGAAAGTTAAACAGTTTGCAAAGTTTGGCATTGCTGTCTGCTCAGAAGAGCAAAGATTATTATTTGGCTTGTCTTCTTTTGCAGTTTGTGGCATTTTCCATTGCCCGGATCACATACGTATTTTTGAACCAGGTAAGATCCGCAGGGATCCAGATTTCTGGTAGTGCTCATACATTGTCTCATCCTTCTATAGTGGTATACATCTTTTGGCATGGCCAGAAGATATGTGAACTTTTTCAAATTAATCATCTAAAGACACCATGTTTGAAGATACAATTTATATGCCAGTGGCTTAAGAGGAGTCCACAGGATGGGCAGGTTCTGTTATTCTGTCCTTTCTCTTAACTTTGCTGCAAACTTTTCAAATGCATTCAGAAAATAGAAGTAACTACATGGCCCACAAAAAAGCCCTTACAGTCTCCTCCTACCTTTGAGAGTGTGGTAAGCTTAGCAGAATTCAATTAAAGTTTATAGGGCACTTAACCAGGAGAGCAGTTTTGATGTAATCATAGATAAAATCAGATAGGAAGGTTGTCATAATGGCATCAAAGTATGCAGAGACGACACAGCTACAGGAGAGTCTTTGATGTGCATTCCAGATCTAAAATACATTTCAAGTTATCCCTGAAGGCCCCTGCTTTGGCCTATTAACCAGATAAAGCCAACCTCGACAGCAGGAGGAAGAATTCCACCCAGACCCCTGTGTTTTAGATGCTTTGTCATAAACAAAAAGAAATCAAAGACAGAATTTCACTTTAGTTTTTCCCATGAGGTTCTCAGAATGAGCGTCAGGATTTGGAGGTTAAAGATTTCAATTGAAGGAGTACAAATTAAAACTTAACAATTCACTAGCATTTGTGTTAAATCTCATTAAAAATATGAGGCTGCCCTTTGTCCCCACCACTTCCTCACCTCTTGCAGAGTCACTGCCAGAGGAGGTAAGAAGTATCACTCCACATTTTTTTCTCTCTACGTCAAGGTGTAAAATACCTATTCAGCTCTTTCCAGGGTTTTCTGCAGGCCTAGGGATAGGGAGATCACAGCCATATGCAAATGATACATACAACCAAACACTCTTATGACCTTCTAAGAGAGACTAAAACACCATGGTGATTTACTGATTATTTTCAAAGCAAAAGGTCAAAGGTGTTCCATCCCTCTCATCATCTTTGTGACCCTCCTCTGGACACGCTCCAACAGTTCTGACTTTCTTGCACTGAGGGCTCCAGAGCTGGATGCGTTACTCTAGGTGGGGTTTCACCGGAGTGGAACCAGAGGGGCGGAATCGCCTCCCTCGACCTGCTGGCCATGTTTCTCTTCATGCAGCCCAGGGTACAGTTGGCTTTCTGGGCTGTGAGCATGCTTTGCTGGCTCACGTCCAGCTTTTCATCCACCACTACCCCTAAGTTCTTCTCCACAGGGCTGCTCTCAATCCCTTCACCCCCAGCCTGTATTGACAATAGGGGGTGCCCTGAGCCAGGTGCAAGACTTGGCGCTTGGCCTGTTTGAAGCTCATGAGGTTCACAAGGGCCCACTTCTCAAGCCCATCCAGGTCCCTGTGGATGACATCCCGTCCCTCAGACATGTCAACTACAAACTTGCTGAGGGTGCTCTCAATTTCACTATGTCATTGATGAAGATATCAAACATACCAGTCCCAGTACAGACCCCTGAGGGACATCACTTGTCACTGATCTCCATCTGGACATTGAGCCATTGACCACTGCCATCTGGACACGACCGTTCAAGTCAATTCCTTATCCACTGCATAGTCCATCCATCAAATCTATATCTTCAATTTAGAGGGAAGGATGATGAAATTATGTTTCTTGCCACCTCTCCCATACCACTCTGTGTTTTACCCACCACCATATTCCCTCAGCGCCTCTGTCGGGCCATTACCATTCTCTGAATCTTTTCCAAGTTGCACCACATCCATTTTGAGATGAAGGGAGCAGAACCACACAGAGCTTCCAAGATGCAAGCAGGCCACAGCTTCATACAGCACTATGATTTTGTATTCCTTTCTATTCTACTTTTAATATTCCCAGTAATGCTCTGCTTTTTGACCTCTGAGCTGATGTATTCAGGAAACTCTCTGTCATAAGCCCAGATCTATGTCCCGGGGACTAATGGCCAGTCCAGAATCCATCATATAATACAGGAAGCTAGGATTGTTTCCCCTCCATGCATCACTTAACATTTATCTATGTGTAATTTTATCTGCTCATCTATTGCCCAGCCACTGAGTCTCATAAGGTCCTTCCATAATTTTTCAGTCAGCCTTCATCTTTACTGTTGTGAGTAATGTTTGCTGATGGCACTAATTCATGCCCTTAATAGCAATTCACCCCTTTTCCAGCTCATTTATGAATATATCAAGAATGAATAGATGAATATGAATGAGTATCAGCACTGATCCCAGCACAAACCCCTTGGAACTCCACTGGCAGTCTTTTACTACTGTGAAAACAGATCACAGAGTCCTATCCCTGTTTTATACCTTTTAAAATTTCTGTTTGTGTTGCTAAACTAATGGTCAGGTATGAAAGCCTCACATGCCATACCCACCCTGTTTTCCTAACAGCTTTCAGATCTTGCTGAAAGGTCTACAAACGTCATTTCTCCTGGACTTCAAATTTCTTATGAAACTTCTAGCAAGGGAAAGAGGAGTTTCCAATCATTATATGCACACGAAACTATGAATTTTACTTTAGTTGTGCAGCTGGTTTGGGTGATTTTTAGGCTGTTTTCCAAAACAAATCAATTAGACTTAAGAAAAGATGTTCTACCACATCATTCAAAGATGTTCTACCTCCTCAAGATGTTCTACCTCATCAAGTTTACTTCACTTAAACCTCTACAAAAAGTTTTTTAAAAATAAATCAAATCAATATCAATAAATCAAATCAATAAAAATAAATCAAATCCACAGCCATGCAATGACAGTGCACACCTAAACCCGCCCAGGGAGGTTGTGGTGCCCAGGGAGGTTGTGGAGTCCCCCTTCTCTGGAGATTTTCAAGCCCCGCCTGGATGCAGCCCTGAGTGACATGCTCTGGGTGGTCCTGCTTTGGCAGGGGAGTTGGACTGGATGATCTCTATGGTCCCTTCCAACTCTAAAAATTCAGTGAAATTCAGTGAAAATCTCACTTCCATACCTCTTTTTCTCCTGCCAAGCTCCTGGCATGGAGGGGACATGCTGCCCCTGCTCTCCTCTAGGGATTGGTTCCCAGGGCACTGGGCGGTGACAGCGGCAGAAGAATAATTAATAAGAATAAGGAGGGAAAGTTTGGTTCCGCTGTGGTAGGGATGCTGTAGCTGCAGTCTGGTTGCAGAAGGGAACTGCCAGAGGAATTTGTGTGGGAGAAGCCCTCTTTAAGCAGCAGTTCCTCCATGAGGACGGTGTGTGCATTGTTTACTGCACGTCGGAACCGGGCAAAGAGGTTTGTGTGGGCTCGGTGGGATGTGCATGAAGATGCACTTTGGTGAGCTCTCAGCACGGTGGGAAGTGTGAGTGTGTTCAGTCATCATGGATTCCCAGGAGAATTTCATCTCTTCAGTACAAGCAGCTTCTCTGAGCACAGGTAAAGTAGAATTTTTCAAAGCTCTATTGCTTGGCTGAATTTGGGCAATTTAATCCAATGTGGCACATGACAGACATCATCCTGTCTGCCAGGTTTTGGGTTCCAGTTTAACATCACTGGAACAGTAAAGTTTTCCAAACATATAAAATCTATTTGTCCTAACTCTATTCTTAGAAGTAGCTCAAACATTTTGGCTGAAATTTAAAAAAAAAGCAGCATATGACATCCATCCCAGATCCAGCACTGCCCAGTTCAGCCCAAGCCGTTAAAGTTTGCTGAGGTTACAAGAAAGTGAGAAGGCAGATGTATGGTGGGAAGTCTACAGGAAGCTTACAATTGGGTGGCCCTATAACTTGTCTGAAGTCGTTAAGAACAAATCTTAAGTTTGGGTCTCGTTCATAAAGCTTTCTCTGCAATATTTTCAGTGCTATCAACAGAGCCACCTCACACGGCATCTCAGGGTCTTCCCTAAACTGGCACTGCAGATCTGTGCTCGTCAGGCAGTTGTGAGCAGGGAGTCTGCAAGCAGGAGATGTCCTTTGCTTCTGCAGAGACGGAATTGTATAGGTGACAACGGAAATTAAGGCCTGTGTAGGGTGTTATTTAAACTGTGTATGGGAGAAAGAGCATTCAAATTAGACAAACATGTAGCAAAGGTAAAGGTAGTGCAGTGTATACTGAACAGGGGGAATTAAGAAACTCAACTGAAGGAAATGAAAGAAGGAGGGAAACATCTCGGTTTAGTAAAAAGAAAAATGGGTACAAATTAATCCACCTGTACCCTTCTGTTGTCATGATACGGGAAGCTTTACAGCAAGACTGGGTGACCTGGAATTCTTGACTTGGCTCTGGGAGAACCCCTAGATAGAGCTGGCGGTTTTGAATTCAGAAAACCTCTGCTCTATTTCAGCATTGATGAGTCACCCGTGCCTGTGCTGAGAACTGATTGATATTGCTCATCTTCAGAGCATCCCATGCAAGTGTCTCCAGCAAATGTGCCGGCGGACTTGAGTTTCAGACCTCAGAGTGCTCAATAGGATGGTGTCATTCCTGACCTCAAACAGCGCAGCAGGAGAAGACTGCCTTTAGGTATTGAAGCACAGCACTGAAATTGAGAGGAACATGTAGGCCATTGTGGATGAAGGGGACAGAGATGTGTCATGTCATGGCCATGGATCACAAGCACACTACAACACTATCCTATGAGTCAGGAACATTCCACAGAACCGCATAATGCTCGAGTAATGGCACAGAAGTTTGTGTCCCAGTTTTTCCCAACTGGGACTGGAGGGGCCAAGGGAAGACATTAACAGAAGGGGGTGGGAGACAGGAAGGAGGCAGGAACATACTTCTGGTTTTACTACTTTTGCTAGTTTTGATGAACAGGCATTTATCCTTTCCTCCTGTCTCGATAACAGAGTTTTACCAGGTGTCAGTACACTATATTCTGTATAGTGCAGCCACAGCAGAGGCAGAGACCCCAGTTTTCACAGGAGATTTTTGGAGGAATTTGTGGTAGAAGTCTTGGTGGAGATTCTTGCACATCACTCGATCATTGTGATCTGGGCTGGAGGGGAAGCTCAAAGCACCTGTGTTGTCTTTCCAAAAAAGCAAAGACCACTTCATATATGCACGTGTTAAAGCAGACATACTTTTGAACTCTTAAGATTGCAAAAAATTTTGTTGTTAATTTGCAAAAAATAAGCTCGTAAAAAACCCACAGACTGCTGTATATGCTGTAGAATATTTGTCAGGTAACTGTGGAAAACAAACAAAGGAAAAACCCCAAAACAAATAATTCTGTAAATATTATTTTTTAAAAATTCAGAAGGTGCTTATGTTCAGGGAAAATTTTCTTCCCTGTAAATAGATCACCTACTCTGCCTGCGACACTTAACATCAAGAAAGAGGAGCATTTAAACTGGAGGGCTGCAGTTTGCTACATGACAAGATATAGTACAAGAATTTATTCAGGTCAGAAAAAAGTATCCTTAAAAGTGGAAATAAAGCCAAGGTGATGTTAATAAAACTGAACATAGAGGTTGGCTAAGAGGAACAAATGTGTGAAGGTACCTGGAAAAGCTAAACGGGAATTGTTAAGTGTCTCAGGAATAGAAAGCCTGCAGAAGAGGCGTTAGGTCTGCTAGAGCACCAGAGAATAAAGAGTCAACCCAAAATGATCAGGAAATGGCAAAGAAAACAAATTCTTTTACTCTAGTATTCTCAAAAGACAAAGGATAAATATATGCACTAACAGAATTCTTTACAGATAATTTCAGAGACATACTGTTAGTGAGCCAAAAAGAGGTGAATAATTCAGAAAGGGAGTCTGGAAGGTAGATGAGAAGGATTTTACAGTGCATTTCAGAGAGAAACCCAAAAACCAAGTCACTAATAAAATATGTCATTTTAAAAAGAGTTGTTAATTAACACTGTGGATTTCTCTGTAAATGCACTCTAAAGGATTATTCTGGAAACTGTGAACGGGAGAGCCAATCTCACCACTTACATGGTGTGTTGGAAACTCAGCTCAAGGAGGAGGTAGGAGAAAATGCAAGAAATCAGGGAAGTGGAAGCATTTGTGTATGAAGGGGCGGTGAACAAACAGATTGAACAGCAACACCAAAAAGTAAAACAAAGCTGAACAAGGGATATATATAAAAAAAAGGTCAAAGATACGGTGAAGATCCAGCATGTCTCTGTTTTTCCTGTAGCAAACTGGGGGAGGTCGTGAGGAGACTCTCATTGACTTCCTGAGCTGTGGGTCAGGCCCTAAGGCTGAGGTTCCCCCACTGCACGGCCAGCCTTTAGCCACAGCGCCGAGGTGAAAAGTCCCCGCTCCAAACACTAAACTTCACTCCCAAATCCCTCTGTGGTCAGGGAGGAATTCCACAGTCCAGCCTGCGGGAAGTCCGAGTGGTGCCCTGAAGGTACCTGTCTCTGCCTCGGCAGGGAGGGAGCATAGAGCAGTGCCGGAAATTAGGCAGGGTGTATCCAGCATCTTGAATATGAGTTAACAACGAGGTTTAATTTTCTTTTCCAAATAATCTCGATGAAAATGTACGAGTCTTCAGGTCAGACAGTGCTAGTGCTCTTCGTGCCGTGTGCTGATGGGGGAAACAGCCGTTTCTACGAAACCTAATGGCAGCCAAAAAGAAAAGTCCCGATCAGTTGGAAAAGTCAGACTATCCTCTATTTAGATTCATGCTTCAATGCTTCTCTAGAGGTGGCCAAGTAAGAAAAGTATCCCTTTTTGCATAATAAATGATTAACTGTACATCCCCAATCACATCTGGAAAACATCGCTGAGTTTTGTTCTGAATAGCTGACATTCTCCCTTAATGGTTTTGTCAGCATTTGCTGCTTTTGCCTCTTGCAAAATATTTGATAAAATTTTAATGTAGAAATAAAACAACAAAAATACAAAACACAGGTTTTCCCATTTTCTGATAAATCAGTATGGCTCAGCATAGGTTTACCGACTTTTTCCCCCCCCACATTTTACACCATTATCAGAGTAAAACACACTTCTTCTCCTGACTTACCCCGAGACTACTGGAGGGAGACTAGAAAGCAGTCAAATCCCAGCCAGCAATGAGAAAAAGGGAGAGCTTGCTCAGCAGCCGGGCTGGAAAGGACACCCCACCCCTCTACACTTCTGGGGAGAGCATTCCTTTCCCTTCTCCAGCAGCTGGAAGCAGACTGTGGTGTAAAAAGAGAAGAAAAAAAAATGTAGAAAATCCTAGTTTAGGAAATAATAAAGCACTGGGACAATTAGGTGGTACGATAATGAATCTTTTCTACCTTGAAGAGCTGAAAGAAGTTGGGTGGAGGAGAGCTGCCTCTCAACGGGAATGGGGAATTCGGGCTGCAGGGAGGGGTGGGGGGATGACGTGGGTGTGATTTGTGACACCCCTTGGGAAGGAGCCACCACGGTCTTCTCTGACACAGCGATGTGTTTCAACCAGAAGAAAACAAGCATCAGACTGCCATAAAAATTCAACTGGTGCACCACAAAACAAAATGGTACAGCTTGACACCAACTGCCAGTTAGGAGCTTCTGGTCAATGCCACGATCATCACTCAATTATAGGCCTGTTTGCGGGAAGTCCAGCATCCTAACAGCCAGAGTTTGGAATGTAGCACAGTGATTAGAAACAGTCATTAACGGGTTGGTGCCCTTATTCCCCTCGAGTCCCTAAATGAGAAATTAGAAGTCCTATTTGAAGATGAAATATGACCACTAGAGGATGCAGTCAAGATCCTGACTGAGTGGGGATTCCTCAGTCATCCTATTCCTCACTCAGGCTCTGCAAGAGCAAGCAGAAAATGGAACAAATACTTTCTGGAATATTTGGGTGAATAAATGCCAATTGAGAAGTTAGGGAGAAGTTGCCAACTAAGTGGTGTAACTAGGATAATCCAGAAGTAAGTCCACAAGTCCTGCTTTTAGTTAATTTTTTCTTCTCTGCCATATTCTGTGGGGGTTTCTTCATTTCCTTTTGTTAGTTGTTCCTCCTTTCCCTACATTATGTGTTGTCTCTGTCCATCCCTCCACTCCACCCTCCCATTACCCTTTGCTAGTGGGTACGTTCTCATCCTGATGGTTAATCTCAATACTCTACAGGAATTATCTCACTCTGCAGTTGAACCTGGAATACACCTGTACTGAAAACTTACGGGTAACTTTGATTCAGCTATTTATTGATCATATTGAATAACAAACCCCAATTATTTTTTTAAACCTCTCTCTCATTTTGTATTTACTCACTTACTACTTGAGTCCATTGATTTGTGCTTTCCCCATCCATCCGGCCCTCAGCCACAAACACTTTCTTAATCTTGCTTTCTCTCTCATAACCACAATTACTCACCCACAACTAGTAGATCATCCTTATTTAGGAAATTACTTGCAATTTGGAGAGGGCTAAAGGGATACCAACAACAGCAACAACAACGAAAAAATCCAGGCCCAAACCAGGAACTACTGGCTGTTGATTGATATATCAGTGATGTAAAAAAGCCCCAACCACAATCAGCCCTTGAAAATAATACGTTTCTTAAGTAGATCTGAAGACAAACTCCCAATGCAGTTCCCTGCATCAGTAGGGAAACTTCTCTGATAAAACAGAGGGAAGGGGGATTGATAGGCCTCCATAATTATCACAATGCATTTAAATTAGAGGAGAGAAGATTGTTTCAACTTGGCCATGTCTTATTTCAGCTCTTCAGTATTTTATTTCAAAAAAATGTTACTTGTTTCTCTGTACCTTCCCTTAGCTGTGGCTGATGCATTCGTTCCTTCACTTGCATCTCAGTAAATCGGGCTTTTCTGATCTGTGTGTGAATATTCATCTAATTTTGCTGCGGTATCTGCTCTTCAGCTTTGGCTGAGGCCTGGCCTTTGCAATTGGAATCATCACACATCTTGACTTCATCAGGCTGGGGAAGGTCACGGGGGTCTTCCTTCATAAAACTGGGGCCTGAGAATGTAGATTAACATATTAAGGTGTCTGATGTAAAATGTATAATATACAACACCAGCTGATTAGCGTTACCTCTGAAGCTTAACTTTCCCGCTTTCCCTCGT
>JAOXNH010000012.1:130099605-130113603 GCA_028566575.1 Bartramia longicauda
CTCATACTGGGGATTTGTCTCACTGTTTTTGAGAGGGAGAAAAACCCCCCTTGTTTGACAGAAAAAGAGAGTACAAAACATAACCTGTATCATCTAAATTGTCCTAGCTGCTACCACTAATATGCTCTGTTGATATCTGAACTCTCTGATGACCAAATAAATGACATTTATAGCAATTTTTTCTTCTCTGGGACATTTGCAGTTACCTGCATCTTTCTTTAAAAGAAGTTCTTCCCTACCAAACAAAACCAAAGTCCCTGGTCCTCTGAGAGGATGCTGTTAATGCCATGTTTAAATTACAAATATACTAAGCCAAGGGCTTTTAAAAATATGCTGAGAATATTTTTTCCAATAGGCAATTGCTATAAATACATATCTACATAAATATATATATATATATCATTCCTATGTATTCTAATAGAGGTTTAAAATAATTTGTTAAACTGTTAAAAAGGAACAAAGGGTGTTTCTACTCATCCCTAGTGTTGTGTGTAACTTCCATTATTATAGCAACTCACCACGCAGAGATCTCTGCTATGGGTGTTCTTGTTACCCCCTGATGAAGTAAGGAAATCCTGTCCTTGCGTTAGAGATGGGGAGCTGCCGCCTGAACTGATTTACCCAGAGTCATTTAGGCAGAATCCGGCAGGGGAGGAGTTTGAACCCAGTCCTGAGTCTTTGTCTGAACCCCTAGAAAATCCTATATTTCAGATACGAGGATGTTTTAAGGAGCTAAGCCAAAGGAAAAGATCGTGTTGAGCTTCATGGCAACTAAATGGAGTACTGTCAGGCATCCATAACAGTACGTCCTTCAAAGATTTCTGTCAATAATTCAAAAGCATAACACAACAGGTAAAGTGTCTGAAGAAGATACATAAGCAATTGAAGACAAGAAAGAGAAAAATCTTATTTTAAATGGAGAAGAAGTTGCTGTTTCTCTGTGGAAATAAACTTACAATTTGCTTTCAAAGGTTATGGAAGGTCTGGCATTTGTTTAAAAAACAATACAGGTGAAGCAAAGTAGAAATACTGTTAGTCAAGAACTGCCTGGTGACCGTAGTTCAACCTGATCTCCGTCTTTGGAGGATGTCAGAGGAGAAGTCCCAGATAAACCAAACCAGCCTGGCATAGCCAGCAAAATCTGCTTTGTGGTGCCATTGAGACCCATGAAATACTGACAGCGTGTGCTTCTGTAGCATCACCTGCTTGTGAATGTTTTGGAGCTGATTGGAGCTTGTGATTCTTTGGACACCCAATGCTATGGATTTGTGGTCTGTCAGAAACCGCTATCAAGGACTGAACCAAGATTTTGGTTTAGTCCTGGCAGTCTTTGATCCAGATATGGTGGAACTTTTGAATTATAATTTCATACTCTTGTATAGTGTTTAAAAAGTGAAACTTTTCCTGTAATAATATTGTGGTTTTGGTTTTCAAAGGTTCCTGTACCAGATGTCATGATGCCCAATAGTATGCTATTGCCAGCAGCTGCTTCAGAGAAATCTGAGCGTGACACACCTGCGACTGCTACAGCTGAGGGATCTGGGAAATATCCAGGTATGCAAGAAAAAGCCCAGACATGTAAAAGCTGGGTATGGGCAGCTTGGACATTTAGGAGCCACTTTTTTCCAATCAACGCCTATAAATACTGAAAGGGTGGGTGTCAGGAGGATGGGGCCAGGCTTTTCTCTGCGGTGCCCAGGGACAGGACAAGAGGAAATGGGCACAAACTGGAACACGGGAAGTTCCGTCTGAACATGAGGAGGAACTTCTTTGCTGTGAGGGTGGCAGAGCCCTGGCAGAGGCTGCCCAGAGAGATGGTGGAGTCTCCTTCTCTGGAGACATTCAACCCCTCCTGGAGACGTTCCTGTGGGACCTGCTCTGGGTGGACCTGCTCTGGCAGGGGGTTGGACTGGATGATCTCCAGAGGTCCCTTCCAACCCCATATCATTCTGTGATCCTGTGATCCTGCTTTGGCTTGCATACAGCCACAGAGATAGAAAGAGAAAAATGGCCAGGGCCTGAGTCTGGCTGAGTGCATCCAGGCAGGGCTCCCAGGATGCACATTTGTGCCACGTCTGTGTTGCCTGTGGCAGTGGCTCGGCCACTTTGAAGGTAAGAATCTCCTTGTTTAACCAGCAAACAAGACACACACCTAAAAGACAGTGGCACTTTCGTCAACATCGATGGGGAACGTTAGACAAATGGTCCTGCCTGCCTTTCCCACAGCAGGTTCCTCATCCTGGACACAAGCTGGGAAGCTGTTTTGCTGCCTCTCACAGCGTGCTCCTCCCTCTCTCCTCAGACCACTTTCCTCCTCCTTTCTAGTCACCTGTCCTACCTACTGACCCCTTTTCTAATCCCTCCTTCCCAACTGCTGCTGCCATTCTGATCATCGTGTTTGGATTTTATTACTTATTTTTAACCCCAAATTGGCCCTGTCTGCTTTATTCTCTGGGGCAAGGATGGGTTGCTGTACTTCGCCAGGCCAACACATGGTGTACCACGTGCCTCCCTTGATTTCTGATGAGAAAAAACCACATTAATACTGTGTGCTATTCTCTTTGGCTTGTGTAAAAGACACTTGGCTTTCTTTAACTAGGTGAAAGTCCTGTGGACGAGAAAAGTACCCCTGGGATCGATGAATCGAAAACTGGAGTGGAAATTAAGACCGAGGAACAGAAGCCACCCAAGGAATCTACTGAAACGACAGATTGGAATAAGAGCAGCGGTAAAGATACGAAGAGCACGGACTCGGTGACGGATCAGCTGAGCGAACAGCAGAAGAAGCAGCAGCTCTCTGTTTCTGACCGCCACGTCTATAAGTACCGCTGTAACCATTGCAGCTTGGCTTTTAAGACTATGCAGAAGCTTCAGATACATTCCCAGTACCACGCTATTCGGGCAGCTACCATGTGTAGCCTTTGCCAACGTAGCTTCCGTACATTCCAGGCTTTAAAAAAACACTTGGAAGCAGGACACCCTGAACTCAATGAAGCTGAACTTCAGCAGCTGTGCGCGTCTTTACCTGTCAATGGGGAACTCTGGGCAGAAAGCGAAAGCGTGGCACAAGATGACCATGCACTAGAGCAGGAAATAGAAAGAGATTACGAGATGGACCAGGAAGGTAAAGCAAGTCCTGTTGGAAGCGACAGCAGCTCTATTCCAGATGATATGGGCTCAGAACCAAAGCGGACCTTACCTTTTAGAAAAGGGCCAAATTTTACTATGGAAAAATTTCTAGATCCATCTCGCCCATATAAGTGTACAGTGTGTAAAGAGTCTTTCACCCAAAAGAACATTCTCCTGGTCCACTATAACTCAGTGTCCCACCTACATAAACTCAAAAAGGTTTTGCAGGAAGCGTCAAGTCCTGTTCCTCAAGAAACCAACAGCAGCACTGACAACAAACCCTACAAGTGCAGCATTTGTAATGTTGCCTATAGCCAAAGTTCTACATTGGAAATCCATATGAGGTCTGTGCTTCATCAGACGAAGGCAAGGGCTGCAAAATTAGAACCAAGCGGTAATATCAGTAGCGGAAATAGCGTAGCAGGGAACGTTAATAGCCCCGGCCAAGGAATGCTAGAATCTATGAGCTTACCAGCAGTTAACAGCAAAGAAACACATTTAGATGCCAAAGAATTAAATAAAAAGCAAGCTTCTGAATTAATTTCTGCTCAGCCTACGCATCACCCACCCCAGTCACCAGCACAACTTCAAATGCAACTACAGCACGAGCTGCAACAACAAGCTGCATTCTTTCAGCCCCAGTTCCTAAACCCAGCTTTTTTGCCTCACTTTCCAATGACGCCAGAAGCATTGCTGCAATTTCAACAGCCTCAGTTCCTTTTCCCATTCTATATACCTGGGACAGAATTTAGCTTAAGTCCAGATCTGGGCTTGCCGGGTTCTGCCACGTTTGGCATGCCTGGGATGGCCGGCATGACGGGATCACTGCTAGAAGATCTGAAGCAGCAGATACAAACTCAGCACCACGTTGGCCAAACCCAGCTCCAGATACTGCAGCAACAAGCACAACAGTATCAATCCACCCAACCTCAACTTCAGTCCCAAAAACAGCAGCAGCAAAGTAGCAAGCTGATGAAAGCAGAGCAGAACACCTTGGTAAGTCCAGACTGCCAGCTGATAAAGGATATGCCATCCTATAAAGAGTCAGAGGAAGTTTCTGAGAAACAAGAGAAGCCAAAGCAAGAGTTTACTAATGAGAATGAAGGACTAAAAGAAAACAAAGATATAAAGAAGCCAAAATCTTCCGAACCAGCCATTCCACCACCCAGAATAGCTTCTGGAGCAAGGGGGAATGCAGCCAAGGCTTTGCTGGAGAACTTTGGGTTTGAGTTAGTTATCCAATACAATGAGAACAGACAAAAAGTGCAGAAAAAAAGCAAGACTGGTGAAGGTGAAAACACAGACAAACTGGAATGTGGAACCTGCAGTAAGCTCTTTTCCAACATTCTTATTCTGAAGAGTCATCAGGAACACGTGCATGGACAGTTTTTTCCATATGGAGCTTTAGAAAAATTTGCCCGACAGTACAGGGAGGCGTATGACAAGCTTTATCCCATTTCTCCCTCTTCTCCAGAAACACCACCACCTCCACCACCGCCTCCTCCGCCACCTCCACCTCCTCCTCCTCCAACTCCTTCTCAGCCTTCTTCAGCTGGGGCTGGGAAAATTCCAAACCCAACTCCCACACCTTTGCAAGCTCCACCACCCACACCACCACCGCCACCTCCTCCGCCACCGCCACCCCCTCCTCCTCCACCGCCACCATCAGCCCCACCTCAGGTCCAGCTTCCCGTTTCCCTTGATCTCCCGCTTTTCCCTCCAATTATGATGCAGCCAGTGCAGCATCCCGCATTACCTCCTCAGCTTGCCCTCCAGTTGCCACCAATGGATACTTTATCCGCAGATCTTACCCAGCTTTGCCAGCAGCAGCTGGGGTTAGATCCCAATTTCCTGCGGCACTCTCAGTTCAAGCGTCCACGTACGAGAATCACAGATGACCAGTTAAAAATCTTGCGGGCTTATTTTGATATTAACAATTCCCCCAGTGAAGAGCAGATCCAAGAAATGGCTGAGAAATCTGGTCTTTCTCAGAAAGTTATCAAGCACTGGTTTCGTAATACACTGTTTAAAGAACGGCAGAGGAATAAAGATTCTCCCTATAACTTCAGCAACCCTCCCATAACAGTATTAGAAGATATCAGAATAGATCCTCAACCTTCAGCTGTAGAACCTTACAAGTCTGATGCATCTTTCAGCAAGAGGTCGTCTAGGACTCGGTTTACTGACTACCAGCTTCGTGTCCTCCAAGACTTCTTTGACACAAATGCGTATCCAAAGGATGATGAAATTGAACAGCTTTCAACTGTACTTAACCTACCTACTCGAGTTATCGTTGTGTGGTTCCAAAACGCACGACAAAAAGCTCGAAAAAGTTACGAAAATCAAGCTGAAACTAAAGACAATGAGAAAAGGGAACTGACGAATGAGCGTTACATTCGGACTAGTAACATGCAATACCAGTGCAAAAAGTGCAGTGTGGTTTTTCCCAGGATCTTTGATTTGATTACCCACCAGAAAAAGCAGTGTTACAAAGACGAAGATGACGATGCCCAAGACGAGAGCCAAACTGAAGATTCTATGGATGCCTCTGATCAAACAGTGTACAAGAACTGCACAGTTTCTGGCCAAAATGACTCATCAAAAAGCCTGGCAGTCACAGCAGCAAGCTCTGGCTCTGGTTCAAGTACTCCTTTGATTCCATCACCCAAACCAGAACCTGAGAAGGCTTCTCCTAAACCAGAGTCCACAGAAAAACCAAAACAAAATGAAACCATCTCTAAGCAAACCGATACAACTTCCCAAAGCGCCAAACCAGTACCGTCTACTCCAGTAACCTCTTCCGATGCTCAGCCCTCAGCTTCTCAACCACAGCAACAAAAACAATCACAGATAGTAGGGAGACCTCCTTCTGCATCACAAACCACGCCTGTTCCTTCCAGTCCTTTACCAATGTCAATGACTTCTCTACAGAACAGTCTACCTCCTCAGTTATTACAGTACCAATGCGATCAGTGTACAGTTGCCTTTCCAACTCTAGAACTTTGGCAAGAGCACCAGCACATGCATTTCCTAGCAGCCCAAAACCAATTTCTTCACTCCCAGTTTTTAGAAAGACCAATGGATATGCCCTATATGATATTTGACCCCAATAATCCTTTGATGACTGGACAGTTGCTTAATAGTTCTCTTACTCAGATGCCACCACAAACTGGCTCATCACATACGGCACACCCTGCGACAGTTTCTGGTTCCCTGAAACGAAAACTAGACGATAAAGAAGACAATAACTGTAGTGAGAAAGAGGGAGGAAACAGTGGAGAGGATCAACATCGTGATAAACGCTTAAGAACTACAATTACTCCAGAGCAGCTGGAAATACTCTATGAAAAGTACCTGCTAGACTCCAACCCCACTAGAAAGATGCTAGATCACATTGCACGTGAAGTGGGACTGAAAAAGAGAGTTGTACAAGTCTGGTTTCAGAACACAAGGGCCCGAGAAAGGAAGGGACAATTCCGTGCAGTTGGTCCAGCCCAGTCCCATAAAAGGTGTCCTTTTTGTCGAGCTCTGTTTAAAGCAAAATCGGCTTTAGAGAGTCATATTCGCTCTCGACATTGGAACGAAGGGAAACAGGCTGGTTATAGTTTGCCTCCAAGTCCTTTGATATCAACTGAAGATGGAGGCGAAAGTCCACAAAAGTACATATTTTTTGATTACCCATCACTGTCATTAGCAAAAACTGAATTGTCAAGTGAAAATGAATTAGCCTCCACTGTATCAACCCCTGTTAGCAAAACTGCAGAAATGTCGCCCAAGAACCTCTTAAGTCCTTCTTCTTTTAAAGCAGAGTCTAGTGAGGACATAGAAAATTTGAATGCCCCTCCTGCTGACTCTGGATACGATCAAAACAAGACTGACTTTGATGAGACTTCATCCATTAATACAGCAATTAGTGATGCCACAACAGGGGATGAGGGGAACAATGAGATGGAAAGCACGACCGGCAGTTCAGGGGATGCGAAACCTGCGTCACCTCCCAAAGAACCAAAACCACTTGTGAACGACACGCTACCAAAAGCTGCAACTACACCTACAAATGAGAATACCGATGATAAATTTATCTTTTCCCTAACCAGCCCCTCGATCCATTTCAGTGAAAAGGATGGTGACCACGACCAAAGTTACTACATTACTGATGACCCTGATGATAACGCCGACCGCAGTGAAACTTCAAGCATAGCTGATCCAAGCTCACCTAACCCATTTGGAGCTAGTAATCCCTTTAAATCCAAAAACAGCGATCGGCCAGGCCACAAACGTTTCCGAACACAAATGAGTAACCTTCAGCTTAAAGTCCTCAAGGCTTGCTTTAGTGACTACCGGACTCCAACAATGCAGGAATGCGAAATGCTAGGGAATGAGATTGGCCTGCCCAAACGTGTGGTCCAGGTCTGGTTTCAGAATGCCCGGGCTAAAGAAAAGAAATTCAAAATTAACATAGGGAAGCCATTCATGATAAATCAGACTGGACCTGATGGCACAAAGCCAGAATGTTCTCTGTGTGGCGTGAAATATTCTGCCCGTTTGTCCATAAGAGATCATATCTTTTCCAAACAACATATTACAAAAGTGAGAGAAACTGTGGGAAGTCAGCTGGATCGGGAGAAGGACTATCTAGCTCCTACGACGGTTAGACAGCTGATGGCACAGCAAGAGTTGGATCGCATAAAGAAGGCCACTGACGTGCTAGGATTAACAGTGCAGCAGCCAGGCATGATGGACAGCAGTTCTCTTCATGGGATCAGTTTGCCAGCAGCTTATCCGGGACTCCCTGGCCTTCCTCCTGTTCTTCTGCCTGGAATGAATGGTCCATCCTCCTTACCTGGATTTCCACAAAGTTCAAACAGTAAGTCTATCAGGGGATGATTTTCTCATTTTATTCATGTGATGGTCGCGCTTAGTCACCATCCCCTTCTGAAGCACAGCCTGTTATGCATTGGTATCACGCTTGTGAGGCTGGTGTGAGCAGATAAAAGGTGCTCTGTGCAGTCCTCTCAGTGTAGTTCTCCATCCTTGCTGTAGCCCGGATGAAATGTCTGATTTTGCAAAAAAAAAAAAAAAAAGAAGAAAAGAATTTTAGTTGAAATCTAATTGACAGAAATATTTTAGTCCATATTAGACTTCTGTAAAAAAAGCAGTGTAACAATAGCATTGTTATGCCTTTTTTTTTTAAATGATAACTCCTTTAAGCAAAACTTGGTTTAGAATTTTCAATGCAAATTTTTTGCATGCAAATATTTAAAGTAGCATCTGATGAAGCACGAAAGAGTAATTCCCACATGATCGGTTCATCATGCATTGGGTCCATCCCTTAGACCAGCCCACCCTGTTGTTTAATTAATAATAAATATTTAAAATAAAATCCTGCCCAAGACCCTCTATGATGTTTCTGAATAACAGCCTGCTGAAGTAAGAAGGTTTTTGTTGAAGGTGGTTGTAATAGCAGTTCTGAACACGTACCCCTGTGTTACTGACTGGTTTGACTCTGGTTTTAGCTCATGTTGGAAAGCACTTCCTCCTACAATCAGTTTCACTGAAGTTAGAGAATCAAATTTTCTGTGGAATTATTTGTTTAGTCCTCTAAGAATGAACCTAATTTATTTTCTTTTATTGGGCTCCAGTTTTGCAGTCAGAGTTCATTGCGAGTGCAGCCTTGCAGATTGGAGCTCTCCTGTTCATCTTCTAACTTTGCACATTCATATCAAACGTGCACAGCAGAGATAGGGAGCTGGTTAAGACCCCTCCCCTCATTTTATCCAGTAATTCCACTTGCTGTTGATCTCTAAACCTTGATTGAGAAAGCACCTCAGTTAGCCAAGCAAGGTAGGAGCTTAATCACCAGTGTTGTTAGATGTACTAAGACTGTAGCAATGTCCTCTCTGCCACCTGCCTCTGCTTTGATGGATGGTGATCACGCTGTTGTTTCCCGAAGTGGTGGTCAAAGCATCTTGTTGTTCTCTTCGCCTGATCAGAATGGCTTTCTTTCCACAATGGAGTCCCTGGCTGAGTGCCCTCTTGCTTTTGTCAAAGTTATTGGCACAGAGAGTGCATATAAAGGAAATATAAAGTTGCTGTATTTTCTTCTTAAAGGCATTCAGCGTCCAGGTCCAAAAATGGCTGGTCGTTCTTCATTAAAATTATAGATATGGTTTCTCCATATAACTTCAGTAAATCGCTATGGTTAGGTTGACCTTCAGGTAAAATGGGCTCCAGAAAACCCAGGCTTTGTCTGTACAACTAAATGAAATTTGCTTGGAAGCCTACTGTTATATCCTTTTACTCTCAAGCCCAGGAAGATCCCAGGCAGAGCGAGTCTCGGGACTGGCCGTGGACCCGTGACAGCCTCTCAGTCGTGCCCAGGAGTTGCTCAGCACGGTGCTGGTTGGCCTGGGCCAAACCAGGGCCAGTGGCCTTTTTAGCTGTTTAACTTCAGAGGTGGTTTAGTTTCAGTTTTGGGGGAAATGTTCCCTGGTACTGTTTAACTTGCTAGTGTCAGTGTAGCCTCAGAGTCTGTGAATTGTTTTGCTAACAATACAAAAGGTATTGTTGCAGGCAAACTGGTCCATACTAATTCAATTTTCAGATTTTCTAATTTCCACCAAATATTTCTTCTTTGAGATAAATTTAGATCTTTAGTACCAGAGCATACACAGTGCACTGCCAATTGAGATGGATTTTTACCCCCTTTCATCTTGCATCTTTTTAAGGTTAATTAGCCCGTTGTGGGCAAAGCCCACTGTGTAAACCAGCAGTAGAATCTTCTTGTTAACTTTTTCTCCTGCCGTATGCTAAATAGGCCCTACACCCCCTTTTTGTTGCTTGGCAAATACTTGCATGCATAAATCTCAATTCCCTAATGATATATAATGGAGCAGTCATAGTGAATGGGAAAAAAATAGATTATTTTAATCATTCATCATAAAAAAACCCAGAAATATACTCAGATGTTCTCCAATATGTGCTCAACACGAGTATTTTCTGCACCTAATTAACCCATTTCTGGTTTCTTCCCTACCCTGCTTTGTCTGATAGTTCACATTCATGTTTGATGCTGAGAATTGTTTGAGAAGCATCTTTTTGGGAGCAGGCTCCCGAGCAGGGCTTTCTTTGGCTGCAGTTCTCGAGCAGCACGTGACCTTCTCATCCAGCAGGACAATTGCTCCGCATCGCTCCTTGCGGGAAGGATTTTCTGAAGCCAGCTCCCTGATGACTCACTATCCTATACCTCTAGTCTGCTTCTGGTGAATTCCACTGCAGGCGTGTCATTTCTTCTCGGTGGGACTCAGTCCCCAAAATGCACTGCAGAAGAAGTCTTTCTGGGATCCCCTAGATTCAAATATTTACCCGTTTTCACTGATGATTACAGAGTTGGTAACTATTTCCTTTGGTAAAGCCCATCCCTTCTGTCCCACATGTTTGTTTAAAGGACAATGTCAACATTAGTGAGATCCTCACTTTTAAAGAATATGCTGGCTGTTTGCTGAGACAGGGAACCAGTGAAACTGTAACAGCAAACATCACTTTTAAGATTCTCTTTTGTGTTTCTCTTTGCTCTGCCAGACAGGGAATTCAGCCCGAAGAGTTTCACTGCTCCATGCAAGTTTAGGAGGGATTTCACTTTCCTGTCCTTGCATCCACTATTGTTTAGGGCTTTCCCAAAAGGCACAAATCCCAACAATTTCGCAAAATACTGTTCTTTTTAAAATGCAATATTTGCTTTTACTGAAGGTTTGAAATGGAGCACTTGAAAACAAGCTAAATCACAAAAGATGGAAGTATTCAAAGTACAGTTTATCTTCTTTATGTAGTGTTCAAACTGGACTTGTATTTGCAAAGATGATTAGATTTGTCCAAATAAGGTAGCTTCATTTCTGAACAAAAGGATCCAGTCACTGTAAATTCAGATACCTTGTTCTAAACCAAGTGGTTTTAATGTCAGAATGATGGTGTGGTTCTAGGATATGCTGAAGAACCCTCTCACCTGTGGGTTACCTGTCTCTAAATAAAGTAATTATACCATCTTGTGGGCATCAAATGCTGAGCAAGGTCTCGAATTTACCGATATGTTTGCTCAGCAGAATTCCTAATACGGGGTTATTTGATGGAATTTTAATTCACACAGAATTTTAGTTCCGGCTCGTCTTTGTTTTTCCTGCCCCTTCCTATTTTCCTGGTGACTGTAGACAGAAGAGTTCACCTGCTGTTTCCAACTGTTCTGAAAAATCACATTCTCTTTTCTTCTTATCTTTGTGTTTTCGCCTGTGATCCCTCGCAGAAAACTAGTGCTTCATCTTGCTTCTAGCTATTAATACTGGTTCTCTGAACGTTTTAATGCCATCATCATTACCATAGGTTCTTTGCACATCACTTAAGCCCGGGCTGCCTTGAAGATTCACAGCAGCTTTTTCCAAGAATGCACACATCACCGGGTAATGTGTACTTAGTGGTTTTTGAAATCTTATAAAGAGAGAAATTTGATTCAGCAGCAATTACTTTCCCTATCATTAGGGCACTAAATTCTGTTCTCTGTTTGCTTTTGGCCCATTGGTAACAGTTTCATTTTTATATTTTTAGCCCTCTGATTCCTCCAAAAGAAAGAGAGGTCTCTCCTCTTTGATAGTCACTTAAAAGAGGTAGCAGGATTAGAATGTTTCTTCACCATTAGCGAATTTTCTGTTTGACATCTCTCACGTCTGGAAATGGAGCATAACTTTCACGAAGCTTTCTTCATTTAGTTTTGGAAACCCTCAGTTCCACATTTGACTTCCAGTAAAAGAGGTGGATTTCACTCTTCTCCTGCAGCCTGTATGGGTATTTCACCGAATGCTGTGCATTTCCACTGAATCCCAAAGAGTATCTGGAGAACAGGATAGATCTCGGCTGCTCTGGGCATCGTCGGTGTGAGCAGACTGAAGACAACACGATGTGTAAGGGTTGAAGTGGTTAAGAATAGAAAGAAATTGGAAAAACTCTTAATTAGCTGACAGGCCCAAATGACCATGACAAAGCTGGGGCAGCAGTTCCCACTAATTGCATCATTCATGTGTTTTCCATCTACGGTATTTATCATTTAATGTATTTTCAGCAGGTTCCACACACAATTGCCTGTTACTTCCTGTTGAAAGCACAGGGGCAAGCAACAGCATCTTCGATGTCATTGTGCAGTAACTGTGGCAATTACCCACTTTTTAATTATAACTGTTGTGACTTGTCTCACTGTACTATCTAATCCGCGCTCACAATGCATTTTAACTCCTTAGTGTTCCCCTGCCATTAAACAGGAGTAATGACACGGTGACAAACATTAAACAGCCTCTTTGTTAAATCTGATAATTATTCCCTTTGAATCCTAATTGCTTTATTCCTAAGTAATGCTAAGCACCTGGATATTGATGATTTAAACATCATTCTTTTTCACTCCATTAGTGCTTGCTGGTGGCTAATACCCATCTAACCTCCCTGACAGAGCCTGCATTTATACTCCGTACCCGCGCTCCAGTAGGCTGTTCCCAGCGTTGCTTTACTTTTAGCTCAGTGTGCACCATCACACACCTCCTGTGCTCTCCTCTCTGGCAAACCTACTTGCCTGAAGAAATGACAATGGGTGTAATGTACAGCCTCTTACAGTTAGTTGCCTTTTCTACCCGGTGCCATCATTTAATTTTCTGACCAGCTCTACATCTCGCAAGAAGCTGCTTTTTAATAGACTGTTACCAGCCACTGCACTATATCTAGCACTTGAAACGGAGAAAAGATTCCTTCCATTAAGTTATGAGGCATCCTTCTTGTGTGTGCGCACCCTCCAGACAGAGCCGGTCCGTCCTCGGGCTGCTTGCTCTAATGAGGAGGAGGATGTCGTGCCTGCATGCTTCAAGTAAACCCAGGACGGCAGCCTTCCTGTGTCAAAGTACTTTAGTGCTATTACACTTATTTCCCAGCAAATACTGCGCTGACCTGATTGTCATGGCAAAGGAAAGCTCCGCTCAGGCTCTCAGAGATGAAAATGGGAGCTGTGTGGTGTCCCGGTAATGAATAGCATTGACCTGACTGCTTGTTCGGTTGGTTTTTCTGAATGGTCATTTCCTGTTGATATTTACTTATCTAAACAGCTTCCTTTCCTTCCTATTATTGCATTTTCCCCCAGCAATTTGGATAAAGATTCCTTTTTATTTGAGAGCTAATTACTTGTAGTGAGCACCATAATTACCAGGTTTCTTAGGTGAAGGATGTGTGGGTTATATCATCCCAGAGGCATGATAAAAATTAGTTAAAATGAACAACAAAGTAGAGATCTCTCAAAGTATCAATTAGAGGGAAGCACTCTCACTGTGCTTAATGCTTCTTTTCTAATAATCTGCTGGTGAGCCTATGGAAGGAAACGCACAGAAAGGGAGAGTGCTGTTTCTGCAGGTATGGATCTGGCGCTGCCAATGGAGCTGGGTCGCCTTCCACTGCCCTTTGTGGAACTTTTCTGCAGGCAGAGGTTCCTGCACAACCCCCCTGCTAGTGGGATCAGGATTACAAAGTGAGTAAAAGCTGGTTTTGCTGTTGAGTGTCTGCTATCAATTTGAGGCTGTAAGGCTCGCAGAAATGTACCGAAAGCCATTTTAAAATGTGATTTATTCATGCCATGGGTAATTCCAGAAGAGGTGAGAAATGCTGAATGTTAACAGGACGTACTTTGCCTCCTGCATTGACGACAGTCGTATTTTTGTTGTTTTCAGCTTTAACATCTCCTGGTGCAGGCATGCTTGGGTTTCCTACTTCAGCTACTTCGTCTCCTGCCCTGTCTCTCAGCAGTGCCCCCTCCAAACCTTTGCTGCAGACTCCACCACCACCACCCCCAAC
>JAOXNH010000012.1:130161742-130178272 GCA_028566575.1 Bartramia longicauda
CACACAGCACACACCGAAGGCACCCGAGCACAACTGGAACTCTTCACGCAGGCGGGAACCCCCTCCCAGGCGGAACGAGAGCTCTGGTCCCTGAGCTTTCCTGAATTCTGGGCATTGCTCCTTTGCACGGCTGCACGTATGACTGCTCAGCACTGCATTCTCATGGCAGCTGAGCTCTAAAAACCTTTTGTCTGGAGAAAATGACTGAAGAGATTAACATTCCCAAATAAATTTTATTCCCAGCATCGCAGGAAGCATCACCAGCTCTATCTTAGCCCTTTGTTACAGTAGAGTTTTAACCTGGAAATATAACGCTTATGAGGACAAATTAGCAATACAATTAGTATGTAGAATCAGATTATCCTTTGATTCATCTACAAATTATCTGTTTTCTTCTCTGTAGTATCTTCTGCAGTCTGCATACCACAAACCACAACAAAACAGAATTACAACATAAAAAAAAAAAAGGTGTATTTTTAATTTTACAGTGTCCCAAGGAAGCTGCTGAGTATTGACTTTGGAGTCCTAAAAAGCTAACCTGGCTTTTCAATACACGAGTTGAGGTCTTGGTCTCATCAATCTCAGTTTTGACTACAACCGAGCAAAGGTCTCACCACATGGCAGATGAAAATAAAATAATGAAGTATCTGGCAAAAGGAACCACTCTCTTCCCCAGCCTTATTTCTGTAAGATGCATGGTACCTGCTTACTTGCATGGAAAAATAAAAGAATTAAAGCCACACGTTAGGATCTAGGATCTTGGGCTAATGCAAACTGTTTATTTATGCCATGAGAGAGGGACTTCCCAAACCTGGCCAATGCCAGAGGCTACAATCCCAGCGCCTGGAGGATGAGGTGCTGCAGTGGTAGCCAATGCTTTGGTGTAACAAGCCACCCCAAGTTAATTATCAAAAGTTGGAGTCCAGAAGAAAACCAGGGCAGCCAAATGCAACAGAGCCCAGCCAGCAGGCAGGAGCAATACAAGTCCCTGGGAGCAGGTGTTGTGCTGCTCTGCACCAGGGATGGAAACCAGCCCACACGTTACTGGGGTTTCACCCGCGTGAAGCTGCCAGAGGCCAAACCTCTGGAAATTCATACAGCTTCGGTAAATCACACAGCAGCACAGAGAGAGAGGGAATTAAAAAATAAAAAGGAAGCTAACATTCTTTAAATATTCAGGAAGAAGAAATATTTCTAAACAGGAAAGAAGTTAAATCCTCCATAAGAAGAACATGACTCCTAACAGAGTCCAAGATGGAAAAACTGGGCCTTTTTGCCACAATTCTGCAGCTTCAGAAAGAATGAGGAGTCCACGGGAAACAAAGGTCTGCTATGGCTATAACCTACAAACACGGGATGTGGGATGTGCAGAACAGTGAACGCTAGGGATGATCCTCACTTCGCAGCCAGGGCTGCTCACCCGTTCCTGTGGGAAGGGCTGTGAGGTGACACACAGCGACACTGCAGAGACTCACGTGGGGACCAGCAAGTGTCTCCGGGATATTCTCCACCAGACTCCCCCGCTCTGAGACTTCCCATAAAGACAGACTTGTTCCCAGACAGCAACTGGGACCAGCAGAAACGTGGCAGGCTGCTGATCCCCACACTCGATGGCACGTAACGCGTGGCGGTGCCGCATCTGCTGCAGCTGCTCCGAGGGCTGTGGGCTCACAGAAAAGCAGCAGAATTAATGAAGTTTTGGGCCGCCCAAAGATACTTCCAGGCCCGCTAACTATATTTAATTGCATCAGATGAAAGCCTCGCGTGTCACTCGCAAGATCAAAACCTAGAATTTAAGATCTTCAAACAAATAGGCTGGTGGGTTGTTTTAATCAGAGGCTGAAGAATGTAATAAACCATTTCATAAAAGTAGATCAAAGATACTGGATCAGTTGTTACCGTACTATTTTGGGGACTGACTACTGATGACAGCCAATCAACAACACAGCCACCATCGAGTGATTTACTCAATTTAACTCTGTAAGTTTTTGAGAATTTTATTTAAGAGCCAAAAAAGGATGCACTGTATTTTTGTGTTAATGAGACACCTCTGGGTAAGGCTTTCTGTTGAAAAAGGACTGTGATTTTGAAAAACAATAATAAGTCTTATAAAACCAGGTCAGAGGATAAATGGATGAAGTAATAAAAACATTGCAAAACCAAGAGAGAAAGCAAGTAGTAACAGTAAAAACCAGGAAGAGTTATCCATGTTTTTGATAAGGCTACCCTCACACAATGTGTGGGATCTTCCCTAGCGGGAGGGAGGGCTGGCACCCACCTCGGCCACCCTAAAGGAAGGAGAGTGCCAAGTCCCAAAGACAGCACCTTGTGAGTAAAGTTTTCTCCAGCATCACTGACTCAGAAGAAGGTGGGTTCCCTTGGGCAGGTGCCACACTCCAATGGATGATGGATGGACCATGTCCCTCAGCTTCACAGGGGAGAAGTGGGAAGTGGGCATATATATATATATATGTCACTGAAGGTCACAGACATATAATTGAGTGAGAAAACAAGATGGATCATCTCATGAAGGTCTAGAAGGTGCACTGTGGTGGTTTTATCTGCTGCAGGCACATGTGGACTCCGGACTGTTTGTCCAGCAGCGAGATCACTCTGCTGTGATCATGGTCTACTGCTAAGAGAGCAATTCTGAATGAGAGAAAGGGTACGTCCTGCTTCTGGGGCTGAATATGATGAAAACTATTAATGATCTCCTGAGATGACCGTTCATCTCACATCTTTCTTTTTTTGCAGTGAAACATCACCTTGGGAACTCAAATTTAAAATACACAGATTAACATTACTCTTCAGGTGTGACAAGGATGACTTTCCCACTAAATCCATCTCCTCACTAAGTTGGTAACAGCAGAAGCTTTTACAACATGGGTGAGAAAATCCACAAAATGGGTAGGAGGTTACTGGGCACCTTGGCTACCTCTGAGGGAAGTGTATGACACGCAGGTAGGAAGTGGAACGGCAAAAGACTCTGGATGTAGGAGAGACTTGACAAGACAGGGATACCAAACCAGGCTCAGGGAGTCTGAGAGAGCAGAAGAGCTGGGGAACTCCCTTCTTTCCTTTCCTTCAGAGGCAAG
The DNA here is from genome assembly GCA_028566575.1 of Bartramia longicauda. Classification (NCBI taxonomy): domain Eukaryota; kingdom Metazoa; phylum Chordata; class Aves; order Charadriiformes; family Scolopacidae; genus Bartramia; species Bartramia longicauda. The sequence goes on from JAOXNH010000012.1 coordinate 130,164,838, forward strand.
TTGGCACTGTCACTCAGTAAAACAAATAATATCAGTGCAGACATATGTTACAACAAATTGCAGACTCTCCAAACCCACCGTTAAGCTGTCTGTTTACAATAGTTTCTGAATTTTTCCATTAATCTCTGTAACACAATATTTCATGTACAGTACAAACCCCCATCAGCTCCCTGTCAGGCACGCAGTTCTGTCATTTCAATTTTGTATTTCAGTGGCTGAAGACTGTGTACCTCTGAGCCACACTTAGGACAGGTAAAGTACATATCAAACAAGTAGTTGCTTTTAATGCAGTAGTAGCAGAAGACGTGTGGGCAGCCTATGGAGTGAGGCAGGGTAGGCCATTCCCCACACAGCGAGCATTCCTTGCCCTGAGCTCCTAACGTGTTTTCAGCATCGGAAAAACCCGCAATAGGCAAACACCAGGAAGAAAGTTTCAGTTTCAGTTTCTGTATGTTAATAAGTGGCAGCAGATAGATCAGGAACTCAGCAAAGCCATGCCACAGGAGCTCCCTATTCATGTACTCAAATCCTACCTGGCGAATGCTTTGTGGCTTGCAAAAGACTGACCTAATTCCTAGGATGCGCTCTGTAAGCGTGGCAAATGTTCCCTTCTGAAGAAAAACCAGAAAATTTACAAGTCCGCAAAGTTTAAGAAGTCCAGCTCCAAAGTTAATGTAATGCTTGATTCTGCAGAAAGACTGCAGCTGACGATTGCTAAATAAATCATAGCATCTTTCTTCCAGCCATCTTCCACCAACAGTCAGGATAAGATACCACAGCTTCTGGTGTTTGCTCAGAGGTTGGTACTTCTCTGTCTGAGACAAGTTATTCTTGTACTGAATATTCAGAATAGCCTGCCCCACGGTCGCACTCTTGGAATAGATAGTGAACCTCCACAATATAAGCCATAAAAAGGCTTTCACTTCTGGTTCAAAATGAGCCAGCACCCCCGGTTTAAATCCATGGAAACAGCTGGTGAACTGGGACCACACTAGTTGTTCCAGGGCTTTGTTCAGCTCAAGAGCATCGAGTTGACTTATCCTGAGCACAGGATTCACGCTCTTTTCCTTCCCAGGGCTGGAGGCCATTTCTTCACACAAAAACTTTCTAGAAACAAACACAAATAGATTTTTAGTACAATGAAGCATTTCCAATTCTTATTAAAGATAACTAAGCTGTAATATACCAGCAATAAACAAGAAATAACAAAATAGCTTCTTCAGAATGCTATATTAAAATGATATTAATGTGCTCCAAGTCCCTTCAAAAAGCTTTACATTAACAGTATAAAGCTGTATCTCACAAGAAGTTATACTGGAGCATTTCTCACAACAGTAACACTGCTATTTTGTTGCAGAGAGTGTTTGACAACTCCCAGGCATTTAGAAAACTCCACAGATTTAGCATTTGACTTCATAAATAAATAAATAAACAAACTACTGGGCGTATCTGTAACATTCAACCGGACCTTACAATAGAAGATCAGAAACAAGAACTTTAAAACTATATGGTGGTTTACAGAGAAACAGGGAAAATGCCCACACTAACTAAAATTTGGAAGACACCAGTAGGGTGGACAGAAAACATGGCCATGGGAATACTTCAGTAGCTGCAGCTGGAAGTAAAAATCTTAGAAATACTAACTGATTTAAGGATTACATACAGAAAGATATGGATGTAAATTAAGGTGGGAATGATAAAACTTGCTGAGTAAAGGCAACCATTTGTTTAGTTTCCAGAAGAATCATTATATGAGATTAAAGAAATACTCAGCATTCAACCATAAATTAGCAGACAGTACCTCACTGGGGCTGCATGTATTTTCCAGAGCCTTTTGACAGGTGCAGGATTGTGCTACTTGTCCTATTACAAGTTTCCTGGCAAGATGATTAATGTACACTAGAAACTTCCGCAAATGTGTACTCTTCTTCTTCAAGCATTACAGTGAAAAAATTAAAATCTTTTTTTAAATTGATTGGTTTATGCGTTATTGCATCTGGAATTCTGTGACTAAGAAAATAAATGTAATAAATTGCAAGAGCAAAATATGGGTAACACCTGAGTAATGAAAAATTGTGGGGTAACCAATTCTTTGTTTCTTTTATCCACATAAAAACCCCAAAGTGATTTAGGAGAAGTGGGGTATTTCAGGTAGCATGCAACACCTTTCACTGTCTAAACCAGATTCTTTGCAAAACAGACAAGCAAGAGTCAACAAATCCTTATTTATAGTAGGAAAACCTGCTCCAACACACGATTGGCCAAGAGGAAATGGCCTCAAGCTGCACCAGGGGAGGTGCAGATTGGATATCAGTAGAAATTTCTACACGGAAAGGGTTATTGCCCATTGGAATGGGTTGCCCAGGGCAGGGGTTGAGGCCTCATCCCTGCAGGTATTTAAAAGCTGGGCAGACACAGTGCTTAGAGACATGGGATAGTGATGGGTTTTGTCAGAGTTTTAGGTTGATGGTTGGACTCGATGGTCTGAAAGGTCCCTTCCAACCCAGGCAATTCTATGATCCGATGAATAAAAGATGCCATACAGGAGCCTATATAGAAATGGTTGCTAACAAAGATAAATATACTAAAAAAACCCATAAAAATCCTTGAAACCAATAACATTTTGCTGAAACAAAGTGCGCCAGAAGTTTTAAAATCCAGTACAAATCATTATTTGTAGCATTCCTACTGTTTTCTACACCTACATCTGGGCAGGTCTGTAAGGCTCACTGCATCGGGCAGGACCCAGGGCCATACAGAGGCAATGCTCCCCAGCCCATCTCACTCCCACCGCCGTCCTTCTGCAGCAGGCACAGGAAGCGTGGATGGAAAGCATCATCCAGGGTCATCCCCATACCTCACCTCCTCCACTTGGAGATCAAAGGATCAATTCAGTCCCTACTAGATCTTGCTGCATCACTTCAACAACTCCAGCTGAATGACTATCCATCCGCCTTCCATCCCTCAGCTTCTCAGCCCACCACCATTTTCAGGAACTGCAGCCACCGATAACTTTGCTCTGGTTTCCATTCCACAGGAGAAAACACTAACAATGGAGAAGAATTTCCAGATGTCCTCCTTTATAAGCCTTTAAATTATGCTTACGCTGTTCCTATGTAGGCAAAGCTTTCTTTTTGATGGGCAATTAGCTAAGCATTCTCAATTTAAGCAAAGAAACTGGGCACTGTTCTCAAGTGCTTGGCTGCTAAGATCACGGAGCGTTTGCCACAGGCCACGGTGTTAACCGGACCCTCCAACTTAAGGACTATATCCATAGCTTTGATTTTGCCTCCTAAGCACATCTCCGTGCTTACTCTTCCTGAAGTGTCTGCTACGTGCAGACTTGCTTCTGAACTGACTGAAGGTTGTACTGCATTTCCCATTGAGAAACATTAAAAGGGAAACCTTGAAATCTGCATTTTCCTATGAAAATACCTGCAAATGTCCTAATGATCTGGAAAACTGCGCCTGGTTCTTTGAGAGAAGAGGCCGAAATTCTGATCTCTCTCAATTTTGCTACAGAGAGAACTGTCATTATATTCTTTACCTATGATGTCCGCTTTTTTCAAGTGATAATAAATTAAAAAAAAGATAATAAATAATTTTTTCTCTTTTAAAATTACTTCCTCTCTACAGAAGTCCCTTCTGTAACTCATTAGATTCTCAGTGTGTGCTGTTCCCAGCAGTGGTCCTAGAGCAGGAACAACTGGGACTCTGGTTTAAAACCAGCCAATAAGCACAGCCTGGACACGTCACAACATTGAATTTGCACTTTTTAAAGTTATTTTTGCATTCCTTATTCTGCTGAGCTACACAGCCTATAAAGAGAATGTTGGTTTTCCCTCCATATTTCCACAATCAATTCTATCTGTCATGTCCTTACTGTTTACTTATTTGGTCTACTTTAAATTTTTTAAATCTTAAGAACTCAGAACTGTAAGAAGCCACTAATGACAGAAACAAACACCCACGTTCACTTAAGGACACCCCAGGCTTAGCTGGTAGGATCAGAGTTCAACAGTCAGAACTCCAGCAAAGATAGAGAATAAACTGGGTGTGTGATCAACCTGTTACACAAATACACTTTGAGACCCACCACTAAAGACCATGACACTTGAAAGGTTCTCCCTTCCTCTTACACCATCACAGATATTGCACAGAGAAAAACAACAAAACTCCCAGAAATAAAACCTCACAGGACGTTTATTTCTTTAATAACCTATAGTTTGTCTGGTTTTTTTTAAACAAAACAAATGAACAATCCCACTTGTACAGTACACTGTGCAAGAACAACAATAATTATTGTATATCACCAGGGAAAGAGGAATTTCTCCTGGTGTATGTTAGCGCTGTTATTGAGCATTGTACAAATTATGAATGAATATATTTTATTTGGAAACATGTTATTGACAGAAATCTATCAATAGTAATGTGAGTATTGTCAACAGCTTGTCAATATTAATGTAATTATGATTAAGGGGATAACATGGATTTTAGCTATAACACCAAGTAACATCTCCTGCGTTGCTGCTATCAATATGAGCATTATTATTGACCTGCTCTGGGACTATCAGTACGAGATGTATTACCGTCAGGCCTATTTGTCAATGCATCCTGCCCACAAAAACTCTACATTTAAATTTACAGGTCTGTAAACTTTGCCTGCAGAAGCAGACAAACCCGAGCAACCTCCAGGTGCCGTTCTTCCCGCAGGGCTCTGGGTAACCATGGGGTTTGTGCTGTCTCAGCGACTGCGGTCACAGTCCCCGCTCTCCTAGCACAATCTGTACGAGACAGACATGGATTATATCCGGAGGCTTCAACACATCTTTAAGTATGATTTGTCAAAACACTTTTTGGGAAGCCAAATTCAAATCTATTAAGTCAAAAACGACCTTTGCTCCTCACTGCTCTGACTTAAAATTGCATTTAGGGGGCAAGAAGCAGCGCACCCATCACTTCACCGAGTTCCTGATTTAGCTGTTTGAGATGATCTCATCTGTGCAGCCAAAACACCCAGGCTGAGCCCTGCACCGGTGCAGGAACGGACACCACAGGCCACCAAATCCTAACCCAGCTCGAACACAGGCTCGAGAGCATCTTTACAGATGCTTACCCACCAAGAAAGCCTATTCCACCCCTTCTCTAGGTAGTCTACTCCAGTGTTTTATCGCCGAAACAAAGATTCTCCTTCTCATATTCATTCCAAAGCATCTTTATCACAAATAAAGATGGTTTTCATTCCACAGGAGAAAACAATGACAACGATGGAGAATTTCCAGTTTGTCTGCAGGTTCTCAAGAGGAAGAGGACTGGGGCAGGAGAGGGCACCGACTGCATGTAGAGGATCTGCTGAACTAGACAACGTCCTCCTTCCTACAACACGCCTGGTGTGATCCTCCAGGAAACACCAAAACAACAAAAAACCACCTTTACTTTTTCCCAGCAGAACAGTCAGCGTTTACCTTGAGGTCCTCTGGATCTTCAGACCTATCATTTTTCTGTCTGAGTAATTATTTCCTGATCTATATTCATGTATTTGAGTTCTTCCTCTTGAATGCCACGCTTCATTTTTCATCTTGTTTGTTTCAGAGATTCTCTCCAAATTCATCAGTGTTTTGGATACAGATCTCATGTTCAAAACAAAAAAACCCAACCAGTCCCAAACTTTTGACCCCTCTCCAGTTCAGTATGATCAGTAACTTCTGTACGCCCGTGTTCTCTGCCATCATCGAGCTCATTAATGCCTTTTCATCTTGACAGACTATGATAGATAATTATTCTGTAAAGGCAATTTTTCAACTTGCTGCTGATAGTATCAGCATTTAATGGAGATAGTATCGATGGTGCGTTTCCTTAGCTCGCTCGTGGAGGGAAAAAGACTTTATTAAAATGAAGCTGTACTGTACTTAAAGTTTCCCTCCTACTTACTAAGCCTGTCACCCTTTCTGGAGAAGAGAACACAGACTGAGGTTTCTTACGAACGAGTCCCATCAAACCACAGTAGCTGTTTTATAATCGCTCTTCTGCTCATTTTTAGATACAAATTAATTGCTAAACTCCTGAACCTTTAGTTGGAACCGAAAGCAACAGCTTCAACAATTCCCTTAGAAGAATAAAGAGACACAAAAGCACACACACACAAACCCGTTTCGCTGGCTATTTCCATCCTCTGGGACATTAAATAAATAAATATATAAAATCAGTGGTGCCTAATTCCTCCATCATTCTGGGATGAATTTTATTAGGATTTGCCACTTGAGCACATCTATATTAAGATTCCTTAGGCTATTCTTTCTGTGCTTCGGTTCCACTCTGATTTCCTGTCTAAGATTAATTTTATGAAAGCAGCAGGTCACAATATATCTCTTTTATAAAGCATGAAGTAAAGAATCAGTCTTTGAAAATCTGTTACTTGTTCTCCTTTCTTATTTAATAACAGATCTAGGTAATGGACCTATCCCTTTGTGACTCCCCTTACTTAGATTTTGGGACCCTTTCATTGATTCTTTTCTTGTGCTTTGTAAATTGAAACTTATTTTATTCTTTACAGTCACTGAGGTTTTTTTAAGTCTGAGGTGGGGATTTTGAGTTGTCCTTGTGGTTTTGGTAGCTTGGTTTTTTTTTTTTTTTTGTGAAAATGTATTCAGTTTCACTGTTCTTTTCAGTTACTCTCAACAGCAGAAGATATTTTAATGCCAATTTGAAATCAATAAACTTTAAAGATGAGAAATCAAAGTATATGTATCCAGTTAATTTTAAAATCTTCCTTTACATCAGCTCTCATAATAAAACACAGAACCCGGCCTCCAGCTGCTCAACGCCTCATGTCTTACCATTAATTCTCATCTCTTTCTTGCTCATCAAGTGTAGAGAGAAATATCCTCAGATCAAAGTCTAAGTGGGAGCCCCAACTGTGTTGTCTCTTAATCACTGTAAAATTAACTTATCACTATATCATTACCTCAAATAACCTTACAAAAGATTGATTTTGTATTACTGTCTGGATTTCTATATACTTCAGCTAAATACCTATCATTTTGTGAAGAACAAACTGATTCTTTAACTGCTTGGAATAGCTACTAACTGAAAAAACCAGGAATACACTGCAATGACAGAAAATATTAATTTCTGATATTCCTGGGAGGCAGGACTATTTTCCAAAACAGACAAAGTAAAGGAAGAGACTGAATGAATGACTGTGTAACAAATCAATCCCACAGATGAAATGGGAGATATTCACTAAGGAGACTGAGAGAGCAACTAGTAACAAATCCCAGAGCCCTAAATGCTAGTGACAGTCAGTGTCAGAAAACCAAGTCCAAAACACAGACACATTCACATCACAGGTCGCTTTTCCAACTTTAGGTCAGTAAACTTAGATTCCATAAAATGGGACAGAAGAGGTTAGCCACTGTGGAGTGAGTGGAGACAGCAAGAACACAGAATGACAGCTCACTGATTTATCTTCCATAAACTGCCTGCCAGAGGTTAAATATTGGGGCTTCAGGTTCTGAAATCGAAAGGAGCTGCGGAGAGCCAGAACTGGCACAGCAGAGATGCAGAGCAGCGGGCAAGAAGCTGCTCATTGGTCATTTCTGTCAGCATTTATGGAAACTGAACATCCCCCACCAGTGTAACCCATTCCCTCGCTGAACCCAGCAACCACCAGGATTACTGGCCACCGCTGGAGACTCTCTGAACCCTAAGAGCTCCTACTGACTTAAAATAAAATGGTGATCAGTCAGCACTCTTGGAAGACATATTATTAGATACAAATACAATTCGATTCGATAGACAAATTACTGCATAACTAATATTTAAAATACTACCTTTTAAAATTTATTATGTTAAATTTAAGGCTACAAAAGCTCAAACTACATTTGCATTCCCCGTAGCATAGAAGCCATAGATAGCATCAGTCTACCAACTTTTGAATACGGCCCTAATTTTCCTTTATTAGAATAAACAGGAAGCATGTAACAAGTCGTATGTTCAATCACTATTATCCCATGTCCCATTCCCCTTCTTTCTCCAACTTACTTCCTCTTTTTTGGCACCCCTCTCCTTAGTGTGTCAAATTGCAAACTCATCTCTGAAGGTATGTGTCAATTCCGCTTGTAAATCCCATTCTCTGACTAACTGAAACCTACCTGTTCCTTTTAATTACATCAGCAATCAAGAACCCAAAAGCTTAACAAATCAAAGCTCTGTTGTAACTTGAGGCTTTCCAGAAAACATGGTTCAAAAAAATCCCTTCCACACTGAGATGAAGAGCCAAAATATATGCCCAACAGGCAATATTGACTCTTCTTCTCTGGAACTAGGCAATGGGAATTCTCTGGAGAAGAGCCTTATATCTACTGCTGCCCAATCCAAACGGAGGAGGGTCTGGCTGGAGCAGTTCTGCAGAGCTGTGGCTGCGATGGGCACCCAGGAAGGAAGAGCCCCTTGCAAGGACATCTCTGACTAAGGCAGCATCAAGAGGTGTAAGAGCATGGGAAAGACAAGGATCTCTTGTGCTACAAACGTACTTCTCAACTGTTAATGACCACATCAGCAGATGCCAGGGGGACCCTTGTGTGTGAAGAGATTTTGGTTATGATGAAGATATGAGGTTCTGGTACAAAAATGGATAACTAGAAGTTCTATTACACTGTGTGTGTAACAGTGAGGAGGACGTACAGCTCGGTAGATGTGCCATCCTGTGTGTAAAGTAGGTGCAATGTCACAGGGTGACGAAGCTCCCTTCCGGAACAGTTCCAAGACAGAAGAGGAATGTGTGGTTGTGAGCACACAGTGGGCAGTTACAGCCAGAACTATTCATTTGCTGGGTATTGTCACTTACCTGAAAAGTTGGCTTATGCCTCGTGACACATGCAGTATCTGCTGCTCTGTGTTGTAAGGGCACTGTCTCTCACACAGCTTTATTTAGAATCATGGAATTGTTGGGGATGGAAGGGAGCTTTAAGATCATCTAGTCCAACCATCAACTTTAACTCTGGTAAAAAAACCCAAACCATCACTAAATCATGTCACTAGAGTCAATCCCGATTTTATGCATCTTTTCCACACCCCTCCCTACCTTTCTTCCATTCAAAACTACCTAAAAAAAAAGGTCATCTAACTGAAATTCCCATTTCACAGCTCTGTGTTTCCATTCTGCTCCTACCTCTCTGATCTGTACAAATGGCTCATCGGACAGGTACGGAGATCCAGGATGAAGACTGATCAGACAGGCTGTAGAAGGGGTTGAGAAGCAATGCCTGCTCTCTATACCCTGACACCATTTACCACAGATGATGGAACCCGGAAATTTTGCACTAAACACCTTGGGCTCATCTTTATGAAACACAGTCATTGCCCACATTTTATTCCAACTTTGCTCGTTTTCACATACATATGCATACCAACTGCACGCTCATGAATATTCAGTGGTATGCAAGTGTAACAACGCTGATCCAAGTACTACACTGCAGGAACAGAACGTCCTTTAACCTTTTATTAGAAACACTTATTAGATGAGAAAGGTAAAATCTGTCTTAAACGCAGAGCTAACTCATCGTTAACCTCTGTGAACACCTGTACCAAAAGGAGGACTGCAGGTAAAAACAGTGTCGTTACAGACTGTACATATTTATGATAGGTTAGAGCCAAGAAGGCCCTGCATCAGTAAATGACAAGCCTGTTCACTGCCACTTTGGGCTTGTACTATATGGCATAACTTGGGAATAAATGGATCTAATTATCATCAAGAACTCTCAACTGGTGGAAGGCTAAAGAACAGGACTTAACCTGATGCATACATCTCATTTCTTGGGCTTGTGTTCTACAGAAACATAAGCTGATGCCATTTCTGACAGCTCCAGTCACTCCCTCCCATCTCCCTTCAACTGTGCTCACCACCCTTCCTTACAGAGCTGCACCAACACTCATTTACCCTCCACTGAACTGTCCCTGCAAACTAGACTGGCAGAAAGCAAACCTGTTTATAAATTTAATTTTTTTGCAGACTTAGTACACAAGCAGGTGGGCACAGCACAGGTAAGACACACACACAATAGCAGTAAGAAGAGAACCAGGGCCAGGAAAAACAGGTAATTCTGAAACTGGCTGCCTTTGAATCCCAGCATCACACTCTTACACCCGCCACCAGCCAACTGCCAGACACAAACCTTGGTCCTTCATTCGACCAAAACAACTGTTCCCATGGGCTTCAAACCCAACATGTGGAATGTGCACGGATAACACCACAACACTGGAAATACCAATAATGAAACTTTTTGCTGTCGTTCAAAACCAAAAAGAACCAAAGAATTATTTGCACAAGTCCGCAGCAGGCCTCGTGCAGACTTGGAGGCGAGAGGCTACTCTCTTTGAGTAAGTACCACGCTGCCGCTCCTCCCACGCTTACCTTTCTGATGTGACTGTACTGTGAAGTGTTTGGCACACACAGTGACTAACAGGGATGCTGGGAAAATGAGACGTGCTTGGTGTCCCCAAATCTTGACAGTTTTATTACTTGGTAATTACGGTAACTTTAAGCACACGACGGAAGACTGATATGCTTTCACCACACTCTCTTCAATCCTGGAACCTCATTAGCATTTTAAAATCCACTGGCAGGGCTGCACACACATATTACAAGTAACAGTTGAGCAGAGGGATAATCATTTCCTTACCAGGCAGCCCGAGCTGTGCACTGCCACAGCTTCTGCAACCCCTCTGCAATTCCAACGGGAACTCCCCTTCATGATTTAGCTCTGCCCCACAGTCTCATGGCCCAAAATTAATTTCCTTTCCAGGAAAAGTTCCTTTCTCCTTGCCAGCCCACCCCAGTGACATCTTCTGTCAGCTCCTCTGCTTACAGAATTAATATTATTTTTGAATGTTTTTTTCAAGTTCTCTTCGAATTTAAATTTGGATTATTTCCTTTATTTTCCAACCTCACTGCCAATATTAGCGAAAACAATGGCGGTGGAGATAAGCAGTGGCAGAGACAGAGTTTTTAGAGAGGTTGTTCCCAGGCAGCTACTGATACAAACCCAGTGAGTATTAGGAGCGATTCCACTCACTTCTAAAGGCCAAGACCAGGTCCTCTCCTGCAGGGAAGGGGAGAAGCACCCAGGCCCAGCCAGAGTCATCCTTGATTCAAGAGCTGCATCACTGCCATAATTCTTCTCTCTTCAGTATTATGTATTTGTCTTCTTCCTCCTCAAAGTTTTTTATTTACCTCAATTTCTATCCTTTCTTCCTCTGAAAAAAAATAAAAAAAATCTGCATTTAGTTTTCCTTTGCAAACAGTTTGAAACAATCTCAGATTTCTAAATTTCTTGCATTCAACCTCCAAGTCAAAAAAACCCCATCACCATCTCCGAGAAAGGCATGTTACAAAGAGACAGCATCCGTTCTGTTCTCCTGCTCCAGAAGACTTTTGTGAAGTTCAGATGTGAACTGACAGTGCCTGCAGATGTAGGTCAGACATACGGCTCAGGAACCATCCACCTCATCTGAGCGGCTGCAGGACAGAGACCCCGCTGCCCTCTCTGTCCATGTACAGCACAAGCTGACTCAGCAGCCTTCAGTTTTTCAGCAGAACACCCCCTTTTTAAATTTTTTTTTTTTTTATTTGCAACTTTTAACTTTACTACTGGAAGAGCACAGGGAGTGCTGTGGAGTAGGTGGTGGTGAGAGCATAGCAGTTGGTTAAAGTGAGAGCTGTAGCATCACACCCTTTCTCTTCCTCCCTTCCCTGGTCTAGGTGAAAAAGGATATATTCCATTAGGTCTCAAAAGATAAAAAAACCCAAACCTATCCACCCGCCTCCCTCCCCTCCAAAATCAACAAAAAGCCCCAAAACAACACAAGCAGCCTGCTTGAAAACACCATCCTGCAGTAACCACCTGCTGCAGCCCAGGAGATGTTAACAGCTGTAGGGGCTGTCACCGTTAACGGCAGGAGCGATACCGTCAGCTTGAGCCTATCCCTACTTTTAGCCAACCACAACTTACCATCGGTTAGGTTGGAAATTTAAATTCGCTCTCCGTATGCTCTAGATAATTGTGTGAATCCAGGCGCTGTTCCTGGAAAGTGAACATTTGGAAGCCAGACCTTGCTAGGGAGAAATCTACATTGGGGTACTCCAGTGAAAGGCTGATTTTAATTGACGGAATTATCATCTTCTAACTTCACACACCGCATACAAGTGCAAACGCATCCTTCTCATAGTTTGTACCTCCCGAGTTGTTCAGCTCAGTGTATACTAAACATATGTATAAGGCTAATATATTTGTAGAGCGTTAAGGGTCCTTATGATGTGAAGGATCAATAGACACTTTACAGTATTTATAGAATGGAGTTGGTAGCGATTTGAAGGAAAATATGCCTCTCTGGCAAAGGGCTGGCAAAGGGCTCTTTTTTTGCAGTCATTCTAAAGTAGTTCAGAGCGGTTTCCTGCCCCAAATTTCCTAAAGTATGTGTGTGAAAGTCCGCTGGTGCTTGCCAAATCCTGCTTGAGGATCTACTGCGAGCTAAGGGGAAACAAAACCAAAAAAAAAAAGGAAAGGAAAACATTTTGGAGCTGACTGTGACCCCCTCCCTTTTTACTTTTATAAGTGTCATAGCAGGGGCACGTTGAAAGGGATCAGCGTGTTCATTGCCAGCTTGTGTCCAGTCCCCACGTGCTCAAGAAGGGCCAGCCAGAGCCCGTTGCCCAGGACCATGTCCAGACAGCTTTTTAGTATCTCCAAGGAGGAAGACTTGACGGCCTCTCTGGGCAACCTGTGACGCTGTCTGGTCACCTTCACAGTGACAAAGTCTTTCCTGATGTTCAGACAGAGCTTCCTGCGTTTCAGAGTGTGCCCACTGCCCCTTGTCCTGTCACTGGGCACCACTGGGAAGACCCTGGTTCTGTCCTCCTTGCACCCTCCCTTCAGGTATTTATACGCGTTAATGAGATCTGCCCGGAGCCTTCTCTTCTCCATGCTGAGCAGTCCCAGCTCTCTCAGCATGTCCTCACAGGAGTCATCTCCAGTTCCTTCATCAACTCTGTGGCCCTTTAGAATCATAGAATTCCCTGGGTTGGAAGGGACCTTTCAGATCATCGAGTCCAACCATCAACCCAACACTGACAAAAACCCATCACTAAATCATGACTCTAAGCACCATGTCAACCTGGCTTTTAGATACCTCCAGGGATGGGGCCTCAACCACTGCCCTGGGAAGCCCATTCCAATGTTTGATAACCCTTTCAGGGTAAAAATTGTTCCTAATATCCAATCTGAACCTCTCCTGGCACAACTTGAGGCCATTTCCTCTTGTCCCATCCCCTGTTCCTTGAGAGAAGAGACCGACCCCCTCTGGCTACCCCCTCCTTTCAGGGAGTTGTAGAGAGCGAGAAGGTCTCCCCTCAGCCTCCTTTTCTCCAGGCTGAACA
>JAOXNH010000012.1:130185893-130198858 GCA_028566575.1 Bartramia longicauda
GACACGTTCCTGTGGGACCTGCTCTGGGTGGACCTGCTCTGGCAGGGGGTTGGACTGGATGATCTCCAGAGGTCCCCATACCATTCTGTGATCCTGTGACTAGTTCATGAGTATCTCTTGGTGATGCCACCTTTCCTCGTTCACTCCAGTTCCTGAAAGGAACAGTAAACAAACAGGGCTTGTTCGTATCTGAAGTTTGTCCTTATTTCTGTACTCGCCTGATACTTGCATCTCCTCCTGCTCTGTTCACACAGAGACCATCTGGCCCCCATGCTACTGAGAAATCTCCCTCTTCTCCAGAGTTCAGCGCGGATGAAGATAGCAAATTCATTGCTGATCAGACTGGTGTTACAGACTGGACAGTCAGCTTTTTCTCAGCTGGAAAGAGCATGGTTGCTGAAGCTGTACCCCAGTGGTGAGAAGGGGAGTTTTCGGACACGCTGGGTGACGTGGGTGGCACACTAAGGTTACCTTTCTCTTTGGAAAACTTTCAACGCCCCTTCCTCCCTGCAAGCAGGGCTTGAATTGTTGTGGTTTGCTGGTGATTCAATAATCAAAATCTTATTTGTAGCATCTTTGTAGCAGACTGCACAGATTAGGAATTCAGTCGCTGCAGCTAATGTTCTTCCTGAAGCGGAAAACCACAACTAAGCGACTGAAATATGAAGAAAGAGTGGGGGATGGAAGAAAAATTAAAAGCTAAAGCATACCTTTGTCCAAGGTTTTCATTCGTGTCTAACCTTCCCTGTCATTTCTATCCTTCTAATTCTTTCAGGAGATGATAGAAAAATCTCTCCGACTACAGAAAAGCACTCTCAAATTTCTGTGCCACCACTTGAAACGTGGTGATGCTTTAAAAGCAGATATTTTCCATGGCCTTAGCGGCTCGCAGGTCTGTTCTAAAACCAAAATAGCCACTGTGCATACCTAGTAAGTACTGTTCATAAACATTTTTATAATGTTTGACCTTAAGAGTGACCTGAAGATTAATGGATATGTTGTATCAGTTTTAATGGGTCTCTTCTCCCTTGGATGCACACATGTGACTCCCATTAGCCTTAATGGGAGTTCTATGTGTGCCTAGAGGTTAGAGGAGCTCTGGAAGGGTGCTGCTATGCACTGGTGTATTAACCATCTCATAATTGCTGAGGTGCTGCACCTTTGCATTGAAAGCAAACTAATTAAATCAGGCTGCTGTAAGTTGGTGTGCTACCCTACCTGGCACGTATGTGTGTTTTCCTGCTAGCGCCTCAGTACGCAGAGGTAGAGGTTAATTCAAATGTGGAATTTTAATTTTAACTGTGATTTAGCTTCCTTTTTAATTTTTTTTTTTTTTAATCCAGAATGATTTCATGACTTTGATTCCTAAGAAAGATGCTTGTTCGTGCCAGCAGAGAGGAAGAAGCTGAATGTGGTGTTTTATTTTATCATTAAAGCGTGTGTTGAGAAAAGGGACTGAACTGATTCTTATTTTTGATGTTCCAAATCATGCACTTTGAAAAAGGCAGTTAGGTCTAGAGGATTAACATGAAGCTTGATGTTGAATTTTAATTATGGCTTTGTTACTCATTTCTTCCAAGTGCCTTTAGACAAAGCACTTCACCTTTCTTTGATTTCCCGGTATGTAAAATACCTGCTTGCTTCTTGGTGTTGTAGACATAAATTAGTATCTGTTCTATGCTTTGAAATCTTACGATTGGTACATCCAAGTGTGTGCTGCTGGCAGAGCCATGACAGCACAGGGGCAGGGAAAAAGATCCTGGTACCTCCTCTGTAGAGCCAGCAGAAGAGCTGGTGGAGATGCAGAGCCGTTGAAGGAAGGGGTTCGGGTCCATGGTTTGTGGTGCTCAGGGCAGCACAGTGGCACTGGAACATCCCTGGTGGGGCTGGGGGGAGGCCGTAGTACAGCAGGGGGATTTACATCCCATGGACACGAGACCTTTGGAGCAATCCAAACCATGAGAATTTGACTGTCGTTGTGAACACGTGTGTGCTGGATTCCATGCTACTTCCATACGTTTGAAAGTCAACCATCATGTGGTCTTCTTTGAAGATATAAATTGGAGGAAAAGAATGAATCTTAATATTTACGTTCGGGAGGAGGAGGAGGGATTATGTGGTAACCTCCACCGTGAGGGCTCGTTAGTTGCTTTGGGTTTTTTTTCTTTTGTCAGATTAAGGTATTATATAAGCACAATAATTTTGCTAATTGTGAAGTAGCAGAAAGATCTTGCATCTCTTCTGTTGTTTTTTGTTTTTTTTTTTAATTTTTTTTCTTAATACTGATTTCCTTTTGCCCATTTGTGGTTCTTAGTCTCTAACAGAAAGCAGGCAATTTCCCTGGAGATTGTGATGGAAATGCCTCTAGCACTGTCATTGAAAATACCTGGACAAATCGTGTGGCTGGTTTTGTGAAGATACTTCCTTACATTGGACTCCAATCTATAAAATACACGATATAGTTTAATCAACATTTTCTTTCTCACGTGATTTCCAGATGTTAATTTCCATGGTTTTTTTAGTAATTTGTGATTATTTCTCCATTACTTTTTCCTTCTTTAGAAGGAATAGTTATTCTTATCAGAATATGTATTCTTATGTAGAATATTGGTAAAGAAAGTTGAAAAGTAAAACAAAACTTAGCTCATTTCAGTTTCTATATGTATGAAAAAGAAGGAACAGATCTGTGTTGTAGCTCCAGCAAACTGTGTGCCTGTAATTTCCAAGTTTTTAGGTGTGTTTCTGTGCACTTGAGATTCTTTGTCCTAAATTTTGCTCTGATGGCAGACACTAAACTCCCAGACACGGGGACTTGTTTTCACAGTGTCAAGCACCTGCCCTTTCATGAAGGAAGCTTCTACTGGGGAAAAAAAAATACCTATTTTTGTTATTATTTATAGGCCAGTTTTCTAAGCAGGATAAACAACGTCTTCAAAAGGATTTAGATTTTTTTTTTCTTTTTCCAGCATAACTATGCTGATATGATTTCTGGCAGTGTAACGGTTGACTGAGGGTGAGTGATTTATTCTCTCCCCCATACTGCAGGGGTGATTGGATACTGGCAGAGGTTGCCCAGGAGGGTTGTGGAGTCTCCGTCCCTGGAGAGTTTTAAAACTCAACTGGGCACAGCTCTTAGTGCCCTGCTGCCAGTGGGGGCTTAGACGGGAGGACCTCCTGAGTTCTGTTCCAACCTCAACCCTTCCATGATCCTGGAATTTGGGCAGGTACCTTCTTGAGACCTTGTCATCGTAGACCAGCTTTCAAATACCAATTCAAATATTTAAAAGAGTAGCTGAGTAGTTTTTACCCCTCTCTTAAATTAAAAAGCAGATAAACAGACTTGGCATAGCAGGCCTGTCCACGTGGAATGGTATAAGGCTGAACAACTGACTGTGCTGAGGACAGGGAGTTTGCTCAGAAAGGAAAGACTGTACACGACCAGTATGCAAGCTGCCCACATTTTAGCCTCATTTGACATGCTACCTAATTAATTAATGCAATAAATATTAATTGCATGAATTACGTATGTTTAATTTTTATGTGTAAATTCTTAATTGTCTTATAAATTGCTTTTATATTAAGTATTCATATTTTTAATGTGAATGACTTTTTTTTGGATGTAATAGTTAAATTTTAACTGAGAAACAGAAATATGAGGTGGCTTACTGGGAAATTAAGGTGTTGAAGCTGAGAGCAAAAGCAAGGTATTGGGATTTTTTTGAGTTATATCCTGATTTGGGAAGCTGCTTCTGAATAGTTCTGCACATAACTCAGTTCTGATCCTGCTTCCCCGAGGTTGCTGCAGCCCTGAGTGCCTCAGTTCCGCAAAAACGTGGCCGGGTTGGTAAACTAAAACACAGGTTTGCATTCTAGCCTCTCTGTTCCGTAGTCCGGTGCCTCTGCTAACAGTTGTAAGCTTTAATGAGCTGCAAAATGGAATGAATTAGGCATCCGTTGGCTTTGCCCTGTAGGTGTTACTGGAACAGTGCAAGTGGAAGAGGATTGGTGATACCATCTCAGTAGGGATTCGTTTGAACTTGCTGCCAGAGCTCTTCAGGGTTTTGGAATCTTGTCATTCATTCCATAAAGTCGTCGTGTATGCCAAGCATGTGAAGTCACTGATTATATCCATGGAGAGCTCTGCTGCATTGCACGTCCCCAGATAATTGTAAGGATGCTAATAAATCACTCTAGATTAATGATTTCTGTAGCAAATTAAGAAAGAAAAAAATAAAAAATACGACATGAAAACCTGAAGTTGCTTTTGGTAACCCATGCTTTTCATTATCCCTGCTCAACACTTCAAAAATGGAAGGAAATGGATGGTTGAATGTGTTGGTGGTCTATGGACAGGCAGGTTTGATGTGCTGTCTCTAACTGGTGTTGAACCCAGGCACAAAAAATAAGTACCTTAGTGCAAAAGTTGCAGACGTCAAAGCGAATCAGCTAAAAAGGGCCGAAGCTTGTCTCGACTTTTTCTTTTCTATGTATTTTTATAATAAAACCTAAATTTTGTCTGTCTTCTTTATTTGTATTCAGGTTTGCAGTGGGACAAGAAGCAGGGTCCAATTTTGCTTTCTTTTATGGGTGAGTACTTTGTCCCGTTCGGTTCATTCTGTGCTACCGTGGCAGGGACATGCTGCAGGAATTCAGAGCTCTTTGACTCCATTTTCATAAGCCACAGTCGCTCGTGGCTGGGATAAAGGGGCTGATCTGATGCTGAGTGAAGGGATGTGGCAGATAAACAGGAGTATTTGTTGGCATTTGTAGGATACGTATTAATGATGATTTCATCAACTTGATCCAGATTTTTCAAATTACAGTTTATTTCAAATTGGAGGAGATTATCACCAAACATGGGCTTTGCCATGTAAGGAGAGAAATTTCATTTCACTCTTCATGTACGTACGTGTGTGAAATCGTCTGCCTTATGCAGATGCCTAAGAGTGGGAGAACTGGATTTGAGAGGAAACCTGTGTTGTATTCTGATATCAACAGCGACTTAGATCACATTGGTATCGCATCAGAATAATGTTTTACAGCCTCTGCCAATTTAAAAATCAAATTGATGTTAGATTTGTATAGAACAACACATTTGAGTGACAGAAAAGGCTGTTATAGATGGAAGTGATGTTCTATCCTTGTCTAACAAGGGCTTTGACTGACAGTTTAACAATACAACACTTTCTATCCCATATATTCTAAATGATTATTATTACAGTACAAAACATTTTTGCACTTGCTGTATATAGATAACATGTACACTTTTTGTGTAATAACATTCGAGGGGAGAGGATTTCTTTTATGTCTTAAAGATGATGACAATTAATGAGGGCTCTGCTGACACTTCTAACCAGTGTCAAGGATTGCTATTGTGGGGCACGGGAATGTAAAAACTATTGGGTGCTTAGCTTCCGGCAAAGGATCAGCAGAACTCTTGACACGTGCTATATGCTGGATGAAATAAATCTCCTTGGAGAGCAATAGAAATATTTCTTAAACTGAAGAGTACCCTTTCTGTTCTATAATCCCTCTTTTCAGCTTTGCAGTTCTTTGCATCACTGTAAAATGCAGTTTTAATCTGAAAAGTAACTGTTTAAAATGCTACCTATTAATGCAACAAATTTGCTTCCTGTGCTTTAGAGTCAACATCTCTCTGATACGAGGTTTGCTGTTGCTCTGAAGGGAGAGATCTGTGAGAGAGAAAGTACGTACTTTTTTTCTTATTTAGGTCTCTCTCTTATTTAGGTTTTCTTTTGGCAGGACCATCTTCTAGTATTATCCTTCTCGTTTCAAGATTTATGCTTTAAATTCTTGGCATCCTTTGTCCCTTTAGATGGTTGCAGCGCTGGGCACGTGAACCTCATTCTCACAGCACAGGTCCCTCCTTTGTGTGGGTTCTCAGGAGAGTGGGAGCACTCCAGTGTGTCTGCCTTCTGTCTGGTGAGGATACAAAGGTCGACATTAACGTGTGAACTCTGTAAACTTCAGTTTAGTCTTGCATGCGGCTGAGGCAGAAGGCATGCTCTCCTGTGACCCAACCAATGAAAAATAATATTAAAAAAAAGAAGAATGAAAAAAACAGGGCTGCATTCATCAGAATAGGTGTCACACTTATCTTTCTGGTTATCTAGACTAGGAAAACATGATAAATACAAAGATTGCTTTTCCAAGATATTTTTTTAATTGCCTTACTGTGAAATCTTAAATAACTGTATTTGGTAAGGGAATTAAATAGATTAATTTTTTCACCCCATTATGTACAGTCAGAGGGATCTTGGTATCTCTGGTTCATTCACTGTGATTTTATTTTTCTGTGGAAGGACAAATTCAGTAAATGTTTTATCCAGCAACAGGGTTATTTATTAGCTCGGGGCAGTGATGGCGATATTTCCTGCAAAGCACTAAAAAGATCTTTAAAAAATATTTACCCTGTTACTGGTGGTGCCAGCTCAACTCTTTGTCAGTTTTAGATATAATACCAGTGCTTCTCCAGCGGTGATTTATGACATGAAGGAAGGGATAAAAGTAATTTGGGAAATAATATTATCCAGTTAGAAAGCGATCACTCAGAAAAAATTGTAGTTTTATCAATATAAACTGCTAAGTTTTTAAGTGAAGCAAACTGAAAAAAAAATTCCATTATCTGGAATTATATCGATCTTCACATAGTTCATTGTGGTAAGGCAAACATCTCTACTTCATTTGAGAGAGGACTAATGATAATCAGCGGCGTACGGGCCAGTGTCTGGAGGCTGTTAGAGCCCAGGCTGGGCTGCCCGCTGAGAACCCTGGAGGTTGTAAGCTCAGGTTGTTCTGGTTCCTGAGCAGGGTGTATTCAGTAGGTACAGAGCTGTACTCTGCCTCCTTTCCAGTGTCCCTGCACCCTTGTTCTGCACAGCTTCTCCTTCCCTGCCCTCTTTCTCCACCTTCGCTCCCATCCTCCCCTGACTTCCTTTGTCTTCGCTTTGCTCATTGTCCTTCCTGAGCAAATACAGGTCTGAAACGCTCTCATTTCAGTTTCTCCCCCTTGTGCTGTGGTGTGGGGTTTGGTTTTTTTTGTTTTGTTTGACCTTTTGTATCATTGTTCCAGTAGCAGTTGTCTGTCTAATCTACCTAATTGTCTTTGGTCTTTCTTCCCTCTTTTAGGCTTCTCTCATCTGTGAACTCGCGGTGCTCAATTAGTGGAGGAACAAAAGGGGCAGAAGGAAATGTTCCCTTGCTGGCTATTCTTGGCTTTGGCCTTGTGACAGCCTGGAACAGAGAGAACTACAAAGGCCTGGATTAGCTCCTTCAGCTCCAGCTTGGAGAGTACAATATTATTTATTTATTTTTTTTTAAGAGACTTTTACCTTTGGAATTAACTTTGAGCTGAGCATATGCAAAATATAATTTGCAGAGATTCACAGCTTGGCCAAAGGTGGGAGAATTTCTGCAGGGTTCATGAGATCACAGCATTAAGGTAGTTCATCCCATATGCCTTATTTCAGACCTTTGTGCTGAATTGTGGTGAGGTTTATGCTTTTAAGCAAAGCATTTCCTCACTTTTAACAAGGACAAAGCGTGTCCTATGCACTTCAGTTTTTAAAGTGGATGCAACATTTTTCTTGCAATCTGTATGTGTAATTCTTTCCCTGGCTTGAGAAAAATGGAAAGTGCACTATGGGACGAATGTAAAACCGTGGCAGCCAAAACGTCAGGATTTGTCACTGGGGGGGTGTGTGAAATACTAGGTGTTAGAATTTTGCAAAGTCTGGTATCTGTAAATATCTCCGTTTCATTGCACTTGGCTTTACTAAATGGATCTTCCACGAATTGTGTATCACAGGAAGGAAGACAGAAAGAAAAGAGCTAGAAGTCATGCAAAATACCTGCTGTTTTCCTGTCACTGGCACTCTCTTGTTCCCCATAAAGCAATCCATAAACGATCAACTCCAAGAGCAAAGGAGTATTGCTTTTGGAGTACTGAACATACATTTAAACTTCAGTGGCAACTTGACAGTAAGAAAACTCTAAGAATAAAGTTTTGAAGACAAAATTACAAGAATGTGGCAATAATACATAAAAACATTCTTCTGCTTTATCTATTCTGTACAAGCAGCAAAAGAATCTCTATGCCCAGGACAGTTAAAGAATTTAAAGCATCACTGCTCTGCTCCAGCCTGCTAGCAGTGTACGTGTGTGAGAAATCTAATCTGCGTGTGATGTTTCTGCACAAATGTCCCTGTGGCAGGAGAGAGCAGAAACAGTCTCAGCAACGGATGCTTCTGGTCCTCACCTTGTTTCCAGTGCCTGCACAGCAGATACCCAAAGCCATGGCAGCCCCATAACGCACATGGGGATTGTAGCTCTCTGACAGCAAAGACACCACGCTCGGACACTGCTCAGGAGTCCTAGAGAAAGGCAAAAGAAGAATGTTGTTTATTATTACTGTTCTTTAAAATATGGAGACTTCACTCTGTTCATACCAGAAAATTTAAAGTTGTCCTTCCACACCGTATGCTTTGCATTTCCCAAAATGCAATCAGAGAGAACAAATGGACTAAGACGAGAACAAGCAAGTGCGCACATGAATAAACTTCCCTGTCATTGCAGATATCACACACAGTTCCCACTACTAAAGTCTTCCTTTTTAGTGCATATTTTCTGCCTTTAAAGGATTACCCAGCAGAACAACGTATCTGTTGAGGTTGAGACCTTTATGTCTAGAAATCACGCGTTGTGACAAACTCCACTAGCAGAGGTTTACTCTCCATGACACACATAGTACTAAATCTCCCATCAGCAGACACAAATCCCAACTCCAGTGTTCAATCAACCTTCAAGGTTGTTGGGTCCCAACGTCCCTGTCACAATCACTGCTTCTCCTGACTCAAAGCATGTGAGACAATCCTGATAGAAAACACACTTCCAGTCAGTTTATCAGCAACGTCTACTGTTGCCTCCTTACAAGATCATGCTGTGATGTTGCTGCCTTTTAAGAGATCTGAAATGGGAGTATATGCTCCACGCCTTGCCAGCTGGGAACCAGTGTCCTATTGGTCATTACAGCCCACCACTGGGGAAGATGGAAGGGAGCCCTTAATTTTCTACAGCAAGCAGCACATGCTGCTAATGCACACTGTCTTACGAATACTGAGTATTTCAGAAATAGGGCAGAACTCACAGGTGTGGATATATTCATTTCCCTCCTGCCTTTGTAGTCACATTTATGCCTCCATTAATTTTGATGCCACAAAATCCACTTCATAGTATCATTCACTCCCAATTTCAGCATTTGTAATGCAGCAAAGGCAAAATTATTTGTAAAATAAGCATCTCTGCTTCAGACAAGTCTGCATTCTGAACTCCTAGGCATTGCAAGCACATCCATCACAGCTAGTCTGTTAAATTTACCCAGTCTCATGACACCATGAACACAAAAGCAAGGCAGGAATGCAGCTGGCAAGTACATGCTCATGAAAAAGAAAGATGAGAAACTACAAATTGCAAGTGATTTAATTATATCTGTTTTCAAAGTGCACATCATCTGGTTATCCACTCCATCTTCCTCTGTCTTGTAGCCCAGACTAGCTTCTTAATTGTCGCATTCACAATCCTAAAAGCAGTCTTGCGAGCCATTTACTTTGACAATAAACTGATTTCAGGCTGAAATGTACAAAGGAAGAGCCAAGAACACCTTAGTTTTAGCTTCGCTTCTTATGCAGTACCTGTTGTACACAGGAATTACAGCATCACATAAGATTCATTAAGTGTCCATCAAAGCACTCAACAACTCAAGAGGTAGAAAAACCATTACAGAGTATACTCCAGCATTGGTTTTGTTTCAATGAATATCTGAATCATAGAAAATAGAAGTAAAAAAAGACTGTAAGCAGTTATCTAGTTCATTCTCTTCTTTCACTGTGACTGTGTACAGAAGACATATGACCACACACATACTTTAGTAATACTCTACACATAAAATCAGTTAATTTGTACTCTAGCTATTGTATCTCCCCACATTTCCACACTTTCCCCTAGTCTCCTCTGATAACTAGCCCTAAGCTCTGCTTTGCATGCCTCTCTCCTGCTACAGTTGATGGCAGAGAGGCAGCACCACCACCCAGGCTCCAGTCCTGCTCCAGGAACTGCTGAAGGGACCTGAAGGCACCGAGGTTTCAGAGGGCACTCAACCCCCTCAGCAGTAACGGCAGCAAGTACCCAGATCTCCTACCTCACCCCTGCTCCCAACAGTCTGCTTCTTTATGAGTTTTCCTAAAACAAAGAATCCCACCTACCACCACCACCTTACAAAAAAGCCTCTCTCCAAACAGCAGCAAAACACACACATAAGAGAGCAACAAACACAAAGTTGCTGGAAACTCTGCTGCCTGTAGGATGCAGCTGAGATGACAAATGCTAAAAGAAGGGGGAAAGAGCTGGGAAATGGAACGATTCTGTTCTGCAAGCAAGCACTACAAGTGAAGACTATAAACTAAAAGCCACATTTAAAACTACCTGTCAGTCTCTTGCTCAAGTAACAGCTTAGATGCTGACAATGTTGTTTGTTTTTTTTTTTAAAAAATGAGCTGATGTGGAGACCGGGAGTCACAAATCCTATAATACATGAGCCCAAGCATTAAACTGCACAAAAGACTTCAGCTCTTGCACAAAGACTCTTAACACCTTTGTGTTTGCTTAACTTCAGCAAATGTTAAACAGGCAGATTGTGAGCCAAAGAAGAGAAAAACATCTTCTGGAAAAGATGCGATTACCCACTTTGAAGCATTAATCATTACATTCCTGTTCAGAAACCTGGATTTTATGGAATCATTATCTTGGACACATATTTATGTCCAAAGTCTCAGAAGTTCTAACACAGTTCTTATTATAAAATCAGGATTAATGTACACTAATTGATTTTGGAATTCTCTGCCATATTTACATTATTTGTGGCCACTAGTTGAAATGCTTTTCTCTCAAATCTATCCATAAAATGGTCAAACATTTTGACAGGGGTGTTCTGTAAATCTATTTTGGGAGGAGTTAAAGCTACTTAAGGGTTTCACCACTTCCCCCAGTAACGCAGTCTTCTCAAACACATTATCTTCAAAAAGTGTCTTCCCATGTAACAGAACTAGAAGGCAGAACCACAAGTGGGATGAGGAAGCAAAAGAATCTTGTAAAAATGCTTATCAGAGTCACAGGACTTCAGTACACAACAGTACTGTTGGCATCAATGTTTAAACAGTAACATTTGCTTCCTCGCTTTATTGCTGAGATGCTTTACAAAGTCCTACACACTGTTGCCAAACGTTAGCCCATAGAAACCCAAACAATAATATTCATAAAACGTAAAACAACTCTGTCAAGTAATCAAAAGAAAAATTAAAAAGCCCTCATAAGCAGTCACGGGCTGCAATCGTGCTCCCGCGGCATTTCTTCCAAGTGGTAATTCAGTTGGGGAACATGTTTAAAACATGACTACTTTCTCCTCCCCCTGGCTTTGGCCCTTCGCTACAGGTACAGCCGCAGGAGCTGCTGAGGTGACACTGAGCCCGGCAGAGGCCAGTCCCGCTGCTGGCAGGGGAACCTTCCACCTCACTGCTAGGAAGCCCCAGGCCGATTCCCAAACCAAGTCCACCCCTCTGGCTCCCGGCTGGAGACCTCTCAACACACTCTTGTGATGAATCAATGTGGTTACTGAGTAGAAACCTCTCGTGGGAGGGGGAGAGAAGTAATGAAGAGTGTGAGAAAACTGAAAAACAGTACTAAAAAAGATAAAAGGTTTATCAGAAGTTACATTCAGCAACAGGCCACTCTTAGCCCTAATACGGACATCTGTCCTTACTACAAGATAAACACAGACGATAACATCATTTGAAATACCAGGACAACATCTGGAGATACAGTGGGCAGAAATTTCATCTCCAGACACAATTTTTTCCCTCCTCTTAAAAGTCATAGTCTAAACCTGGAGAATATTTAATATATTTTGAGGACAGAAGCAACAGACTATAGTCCTCTAGTCTGACCTTCCCCTAACACAGTCCAGTAATTTCATCTAAACATTCCTACATTAAAGGCCAAAGTACGTCTCTAACTGGGCTGTATATCTTAGAAAGATAGGCAATGCCTATTTTTAAAAAACAAATTGTCTTTAATGCACCGGTTCCTTCCTTTTTTCCTAACACTGGTTTTGCTCAAACAGCTTGTTTTTGCAATTACATTTTACTACAGCAGAAAAATGACAACAAAAGAATGGCCTGATTATTTCCTTCATTTTCATCTGAAAATTGCTCAACTGCTCCTACATAAGCCATCAAAACACAGCCATCGGTGAACCCAGACCCATAAACAAAAAACCATCACAACAGGCTTCAACTTTGTTCTGTTACCAGGAAACTAAGTGCATCAAGAAGCCAAAAAAGCCTTAATGTTTCTTCTATAGGACTTGAACATGTGAGTCATCTACAGCTTGGTTTCCACCCTACACCAGGGCAAGTTCTACTGTTGTGATATATGGGCTGCAGATAAAGGACTTCCTCCAAGATCCAGTCTGGTTTCAGACAACATAAACCGTAAAGAAAAATAAAGATGCATCAAGACAGCAACGAGAGATTCTCAGCAAAACGTAATAGCTAGAATTTTATTTTTCTCACCAACTTTTTTTACTCACCAGTTGGTTTTACTCACCAACTGGTTGCTCTCAAAACCTTCCTGAGAAGCAAACACCGTATGCAGCTAAGGATTTTGATCTTCATGGAAACCAGAACCAGAGAGAAAACAAAGGAGCTGACTAACTCCTGCCCAATTACCTTACCCCTATCCTCAACTTTGATCTCATTCCTGAGGATGTTCATCTCCTGTATATAATTAAATATGCAACATATTTATATGTATATAAATGTTCTATTCTGTATATAAAGGCTGATACTTAGCTTGTTAAGTGCCCTAGAATTTCTGAGAAACCAAAGAAAGTT
>JAOXNH010000012.1:130234768-130249005 GCA_028566575.1 Bartramia longicauda
GAATGTCTCCAGAGAAGGAGACTCCACCACCTCCCTGGGCAGCCTCTTCCAGGGCTCTGCCACCCTCACAGTGACAGAAAAGTTGTGAAAATTGCTCACGCTACTAAGATTTCACAATTTTCTTCAAGAAAGGCTTTCATCCTCCAGTGTACAGACACCCAGAGTAACACTTAACAATGCAGTGTCTCATCATACGCCTTTATTTAAAATAAACCCTGAACTGAAAGACATACAGATTCTAAAGAGGTCGTGTAGGTGTGCCTTTCTCCCGTTCTTCCTTTTCCAGTTGTACAGAATGAGCTGGGAGAGCAATTTTACGCTTACCCACTCCTGGCATCGTTTTTAACTTGCACCGTGCTGCCGGGTGGCTGCGCTGGCTGGGCCTGCTCTGACACCAGGTAACAGATACCATCCCAGTGAAAACCAGTGAACACCAGTGATGGTTTCTGGGAGCGGGAGCCCCTACCGTCGCCGTTTCCCCAGCTTCCCTCAGCTGGGAAGTTTTGCCATCTGGCGGCTGGGGTCCCAGCTGAGCGGCCGCCGGGGGAGCCGCGGCAGTTGGCGGGATGGCAGGGTGCCAGCTCCTACCATCTGTGCGCCTGACATTTCCTTCTAATTAACAGTAGGGTTAATTGTTCTGGCAGGCTCAAATGTAGTGTCTAACATTACCCAAGGGAAGCCTGTACAAGCGCAGGAGTGGCGGGGAGCTGGGGACGGCGCCGTTAACAAACCCATCGAGGGAGGAGGGTTAACAACTGCGGAGGGCTTTACTCGCTGGCCACATGCAATAAGGCTGAGGCTTCTGGTTGGGTTTTTTTTTTATTCTGATGAATTATGCCAAGCCTGTAATGATGTAGAAGAAATCAAGCTTTGAAAGGCAGAGACTGCTGCCTTGGGGCAATTGAGAGGGAACAATTTGCATGTTATTACTGCATATTCATACCTAATTGTGTTAGGCTTTGCTAATAGAGCAGAATGACAGTATGAAAAATCGAGCAACTGCTTTATAGCCAACAAAGCTAGTGTTTTTTCCCTACACTATGAGTGCTGAATGATCATTTAGACATTTAGTTGTTCAATATGACAAGTCTACCATTTGTTAGCTTGACATATAGTAATTTATAAAGGAGTATTCTAATTTTACTTTTAGTTTATTCTCATTTTATACAGTATTCATGGTAGCAATTTGAATGGGGATATTCATAGCTATTGTGAGTAGTTGTGATTCAAATAAAACTATTTCGTATGAAGTATTTCTATTGTTTTATGATGTATTAATTTTAATGTTTAAATAGCTTTTTCAGATGTTAATCTAACATAAACGAGAAGTTGATGAGAAATCTCTATTACAATCATGTTGCTACACGCTGATTTAGCTCATGTTTCCACATTCCCATTAAGACCCCTATTTCTGGAGTGTTGGGGTTGCAGGTTGGTTTAAGAGGTTTTCAAGTCATACCGTACCGGATCTATAGATTCTAAATCTGAAAATAGTGATATATTAAATTTAGGCTGAGTTACAACCCAGCGTGTCGGTGTAGGTATCTCGAAACATCAAACAGAATGTGTTTTTGTCATATATATTTATGCACCAGTACAAAACCAGAGAGCACCTCTCTTCAGGAAAACTGTCCCTCAGTTTCACGGGAAGTTATTAATGATCTACTCTTCTAAATTTATACAATATCTCATTTCTGATTCCCTTCTTTGACCCTGTTCCATAGACACGACTAATGCTCTGGAAAACATCACCACAGATCACATACACTAAAATATTAGCAGTCGCTGGAAATTCTGAAATCAGCTATCTTAATTTTTAAAAATCCTGAAAAACATAGTACCTGAACCTGGTACCTAAATCCTGGTACGTAGTACCGGACGTGATCTAGAGCTCCTGAAGGAAGGCCAGAAATAAGAATTTTCAATAGCTCTTAATTAATTTTGGAATGTAAATGCCTTGAACGTGTATCAGGCCCCAATGGCACGGGTTAAACTGGTGGTAAAGGTTTTCCCAGCGGGAAGTGCCCTTAGTTCATGAATGTATTGGGTAATCCCAGGAACAGGAGATGAGGATGTCAGAACTTGGACACAACAGAGGGAATTAGAAGAAACCAAGGTGGGGTTTCAGTTGTTTGTGTGCTTTATTGTTGTAAAATGAAAAGAATCTTTTAATGTGGGGGGTGAAACTTGAGATTCAAAACTTCTGTGTATTATTTGGGAATTGTTGCCTGGTGCATAAATCAGTTTATACAAATGTAATGCTTCCTTCACAGAGGAACAGATGATCATTTCCGACATATAATGACATTATTTCAGGAATATTTATTTCTTTATTTTGATGCCTAGTACTGATATGTTTTAAGTAAGGTATGTAAATACTGCAATCTGTGCAATAAAACATTCTAGAAGATCCCTGCATAGCTGAAGTGCCTGCAGTATGCTGATGTTCTGAAACAGGAGTTATTCATCATTAATTTTTGGGTTTTTTTAACTTTTGACGTGGAACCTTCCTGCCAAACCACTCTTTTTATTTTTTGTTTCCTTTTGTGAGGATATTGTGATTTATAAAGAAATGAGATGAAACCACGAGGACTGGTGTTGAGCCTCTGATGCTACAGTTGCAGCGAGGGACAATGTGACTGAGACAGTAGGAATGACCTTAAAGTCTCGTGTGAAAAAGACATCGTGCTGGATAGATTTATAATTTTCACCTTTTAAATAAACCAAATGAACTTATTTCCTTTCAAAACCAAAAAAGACTCAACTGGTTATATTTACCTGGATATTACAAGGAATGTCACTGAATAAATATGAACATCTTTAACAAATCAACATTCTGAAAATGCCTAGAGCTAATGTAATTTATTATGCATGGAAGAGGATGCTAGATATATTGGCCTTCAGCAGAAAATAATAAAATGGTTTGATTGGGTTTAATTTAATTATTGTTGTAAGTGAAAATCCTCTATTCCTGCCTTCTCTGTCCTTCAAAGAATTCCTCATGGAAGAGAAGCAGTAAAAAATCCACTTACCATCCACTTGCAAAAAGGCACATCAGTCAAGGCCATTACGAGGCCTCGGCCACTCCTTCCCCTCTCCTCTTCTCTTCTCTTTGGTTTTTAACTGCAACAGCTGAGCTTCAGTCCTTTGCCATCTGTACTCTCAGTTTATGTCAATCTGGTGCCTTCCTGACCTCCTGGCATAAAACGAAGCAGAAAATCTGCCAGCACTTTACACGACAGAAAAGTTAAATTAACAAAATGTAATTAAGGTTATGGTTAATGTTCCTCTTTCAGGACTTACCAGAGAAGATTCTTCTGCGTTGAATCTGGGTGTCCCTGGCTACTCCTCCTTCCTTCCCGCAGGTGGATGAGCTCTCCCTTACACATTTCCTGTATCAAATTCCAAATCACATAATCACAGGAATTTATTGTCATCACTTGCCCTACAAAACAAACATTTCTGGCCAATGCTATCACTGTTACTTCTTTTTCTCAATTTCTCATAATATACTGCAGTTTTAAATTCATGGGTAATATACAGGCTCCATCCTTTCTAAACAGTTTCTTCTTGGAGCAAGTATTTTTATTCCTTTCAGTGGGATCCTTTGCTTTTCACAGCACAGAAGCTGATGTCTTTTTGTCATTTAATCAGGCTTCTCTCATAGACTATTTTCTGTCCTACGCTGTTTTCTCCCATAAAGAAGGTCCATGTTGGAAGGTAAGTCACGGCGCCTTTTTTGATGGGAACCATATGAACATTTGTGTTAAATATATTTTCTCTTTTTTTTTGTATTATCACTTCACAATTATAGAAAATATTTGAGGCCTTATACTCTTAGGATTGTTTTGTGGATGTATACAGACAGTTCTAAGTCTGAAAGGTGGAAAGAGGAGTGTGTTCAATGGAACGTTACATCCACGTTCCCTGTGGAGTCTGGGTGGCCGGTGTTCGGAGTCAGTAGCTGCTATGGACTGAGCCTTGGCTTCTGTTCCATTTCCACTGGAAATGCCTCCCCCCTGCTCTGCAGTGTATGTTCATATACATCCCTGCATTGATGCCTGATGAACTCTGGTGAGCAGGTGGCAGACAGAAGAAGTACAAATCAGGGAAAGAGTTACGTACAGTTTTCGTTTACCCACCCTTACCTTTCCTGTCTTTTTCCTTTTCCTTTCTCCTACATACTACCTTTTAAGAAATATATTTCATGCTATGATGATCTCTGGATATTTCTGTGCTTATTTCTAGATACTAATTTTCTGTGGAACCTTTTGGCCTATGAAAGAAGTGAAGGAGTTGTTGTCTTTATACTCGTCTCGATTGACAAGACCTTTTGGTTTTGAGGAACTTTTGCTGTTCTGATTAGCGGTGGGTGTAAAAATAAAAGCATCTCTAAGAGATTCTCTTGTGCGTGATGATGGGGGGGACACACAACCAATACCGTTACTGATAAGTTTTCTATCTCAGATTTTTCCTCCTGCAGGAGTGCAGCTCAGTCGTTTCCTGCTGCCACGTCAACAGTACTGCAGTACAGAAAAATCTTTTACTTTGTGGGTGAGGTTGACACAACGTTGATGGATGTGAGTGCTTGGCATGTTCATCTTTAATTACCATCTAGAATTGTTTCAGAATTTTTTTTTTTTAAACAAGGAAGAATAAAAACAAGCCTCAAGAAATAGTAAAAATTTGGTTTGGCTGAAGCTTACTGAAACGGAGTTGTATTGATTTTGGCTCCTTCTGTTCCATACATTTAGTGATCTGAACACGATTTTTGTTATTCAATATCAATAATTGTATTATATTATAGTTGGAAGGTATATTTCGAATTAATATTTCCCATACTGCAGAACTGTGGATTTTACTATAAATTGCAAGGATACTTATTATTAGCTTGATGCCAACTCTGTATTTTTGTTAACATCCACAGTAAGTGTTCATACTGTGAGCAATGTGATACTAAACTGGGGATTTAAATCCTTCCAATTGCGATCTCATGGAATTGCAGAGTATTTGCCATTGTCGATGGATGCAACTGAGAAGGGGCTGGGTCCATTTTGGTAATTTCCATTATTCCCCTCCATCAGATGTTTATACCTATCGATAGGACCCCCCCGATGATGTCAGGGACCAGGTAGTTTCTGGGCAGTCAGTGCCCTCAACCTCTCTGCAAAGAGAGATGCTCCAGTCCCTGATTCCTTTTTGTGGCTCTTTGCTGGACTCACTCCAGTATCTCCATGCTCTCTCGTACTGGGGACCATCATCTCTTGGGCTCACTGTAGACCGGTCCCTTTCCCCTTCTACTGTATCTATAACAATCCCTGCATCAGCCAAAAAAACTTCATCCAAATGCTCCCAGAACGGAGTTTAGTCTTCACCTGTGAATTTCCAGGGGTTTTGTCACAATCTGGGGCTCAAGCAGGTAAGATTAATTAAATTAATCCATAAAACAACATGGGCAAAATGGGAAATTGTAGACCTGAATGGGAATGATTAATGACACAAAGTGTCAGGAGTTGGCTCGCTCACCTTCTACAGATTGTGGCTTCGTGGCAGCTATTCTGCAGGAATATAAAGATGGATTAACAAGGGCATTTTTTTCCTGTTCACTGTGCTGAATGGGATTGGGCAACCTGGTGTAAGGCAGCAGAAAATAAGGCAAAGCTGAGTTTACAAATAAAAGGAGGATTTTCCTTTGG
This sequence comes from Bartramia longicauda, assembly GCA_028566575.1. Classification (NCBI taxonomy): domain Eukaryota; kingdom Metazoa; phylum Chordata; class Aves; order Charadriiformes; family Scolopacidae; genus Bartramia; species Bartramia longicauda. The sequence goes on from JAOXNH010000012.1 coordinate 130,240,465, forward strand.
AGTTCCTCAGAACATTATGAAAACCTTTGAAATAAAATGTTGTCTTTGTCAGCAGTTAACGCTGGGAGGTGTGAAAAGAAGTGGCCCTCTGCAGGAAACTGGAATCTAAGTTTTAGTGACAAATTTTTGACATGGAACACGGCTCTCCATTCCCAGGGTAAGTTTTGATCCTTTTACAAATTCTTTCTTTTTCTTACAGAACTACAAGTAACATTTTACTTTCCCAGCGGGTTCTGCATTGTACCCCTATTAAGGAGGTGACAGTTTTATATAAAGAGCTTAAAATTTACATAAATACCACAGATAAAGTATGGAGAACGAGATGGACAATTAAAGAGTGATGGTGTATCTGTGACAGAGGGTGTCTCTTCCCGCCTGCTTTGACCTCACCGTTACCTCTGCTTTAGAGGTACCGCATCCTGGTACTTCAATTCCAGAAAAACTTAGATCTGCAGCTTTTCCAAAGCTCCCATAAGTGACTGCACACATTATTCACAAGGCACAACTCTTGCAGAAGAAGAGTTCTGGCCTCCTTCTGGCTACAAACGCCCACATCTGGAATAAATCTAACTTAAATCAAGGAGTAAGGATCATTCTGTGCTTCTCACATATCTCTCTGCAGGTCTCAGCCAAAATCGGACTGTGCCCATTGTCGTGCTTTCTGCTAAGGGTCAAGAAAATTACGCGACGTGTTTCTGTGAGCAGTGAATATTTTCCAAAGGACTTGGGAAAGTTTAAGACTCTGATTTAACTTCTGCATGAATACAAGAGGCAAGATACTTAAGTATTGGCAAAACTAATAATTTAGGGGAATTTTAATACAGTTTCCTAGTCACGCACAGAGCACAGAACTGCAACATTTTTCTTGCCGTCTGATTATCGGTAACTGCTCATGGATTTGTTATGTTGTTTCACAAATATATATATATATGTATTTTAACATAAATAGCCATAATACAGCTTTGCTTGCATTGCCATTATGCAAATTACATCTGTTTAAAGACATCTTGTCTAAAGCAGATTTAATATTAAAAGGATATAGCTGTTTCTTTTTTATATTTTTATTCCTATATCTCTTTATAATTGATTAATGTTCATTTGGATGAATAATTTATAGCTCCTATAGCTCCTGGCTTATTAATTGTTTAATTTCAGAGAAAGTAACTGAGAGCTAAGGAGCAGCGAGTTGTCGTTCAGAGGGACACATTACATCTCAATACTCCATTGATGCATGGAGTGGAAGTGGTCAAAGCACTTCATATCTGCTGCTTACATCTAGTGCTGTACTTGTAAAGAAGAATAATGATAATGAAGATTAAAGGGTATTAGGGGGTTCTTTTAGCTAGAAGAGCCATTTGATAGCCTGTGATTTGGCAAATTTTATGATCCCGTTCTAGTTTTGTTTTTCTTTCTGGGTTTTTTTCTTTTTTTCATCACTGGTTTTCACTGAGGAAAGGCAAGCAGAGAGAGGAGCAAACTGAATAAACAGCACCCTCAGTCAATGATAAACAGGATTAAATATGCAAATGATTAAATGATAACATTAACCTCAAATTGTGCATAAGTCTTTTGCCTCCGCAACTGAAGTTAGTCTTGAGATATACTTAGATCACAGGAAGAGAATCTGCATCAACCTTGATCTTTTGGTGGGGATATGCAGATGTTTTGCTTCCCTTGAGAGCCTGGGACACTCCCTGGACGGGGCTTACCTCTCATTTCAGGCAGGTGAAGAAGAGAAGTTGTTGCTGCTTATGGAGAGGTCAGGAGTGCAGTTCAAACGTTGGCTCTGGCTGAGTGTTGTGGTCAGTGTATGAAAATGAAACATTTTTTTTGGAAGATTTTATTTTAGGAGTTGCTAATGGTAGTAACTTTGCAGCATTTGTGTATTGCCATGTGACATAGCTAACCTCACCTCCTGCCACTTGTACAGTGAGCTAGTTACAGACGGGTAATTCATGAAAGACAAAATTATTCCAGGGATCTTGTGTCTTAGCTTTCTGTTGTAGTTATCTTGCTATTATTTGAAAGAACGGAGTTACATATTTTTATTAGTATTGGGAAGGAAGTGAAAATAAAAGTCAAGTAGCCTGCAGTCGAATTTCTTTGTTTTGATCTTGACATTTAGAAACGGGTAAGTTGTTATATATCATGGCAAACAGGTGAGGCTGTATCATCTCCCTCTGCCAAAGCCCAAAAGTTGTTAATAAGACGCATATATCTTCTGCTTTCTCTACTTAAACTGATAGCCTGTTCTGTAAGCAAACTAAATAATCCCCAGATAATTTGCATTCCCCAGCTGAGCAGAGCTGCTGCCTGCATTCGAGAGCAGAAGGAGAAGACACTGGGAAAGACACGCTCTTCAGGGCCGTGTGATATTGGGAGGAAAAGCAGAATAACTGGCATCTCTGCTGTCTTTACCTTTCTCCCGTCCTTATGAGCACCGCGGGAATCTCTCTTGTGCAGCAAAGGAAATGGATTGAGAAGGCGAACACTTTTGTGTTGCTCATGGTCTCGAACAGCAGGAGGCCTGCGTGTGATGCCGCACCTGAAGCCCAGCAGGTTCCCACTCCATTAGTAGACATCGGTCCAACTTCTTTCCCAAGAAGCGCGGGGTGTAGGCAGTGGCTGGGGGAGCGGGCACGGCTGGGTCTCTGCAGTCGTCCCTCGCAGCCCTGGTGATGAAGATGAGGCACCAGTTCCCAATAGACCCTTATGATGAAGAAGAGGCAGCAGTTCCCAGTAGACCCCATGGAGCAGGGTTCCCACGGGGCCCGGCAGAGTCTCTAAGGGGAGCACTCCAGGGTGCAGGCTCATCACCACATCATCCAGCCTCGCAGGGCTAACTTTTTTTTCCCCTTTATTCTTCGCAGTGCCAACTAATTTTCCAGTTAGCAAGTGTTCTATAAACCCAGTAATTGCAGGAGGAGATCTCTTGAAGACAGAGCAGCCCGTGGTCCAAGTCTTGCATTCCTTAACCCCTCGATTCACAAGGAGAGCAGCCGCTGTCTTCGGCAGTTCCTCACAGCACATAATAGATGTGTCTCAGGCTGAGGACTCGCAGTTGATGGAAACCTCAGCTATTGTGATTTCTGGGACTAATGAGGCTCAGCTGACTGTAACACTACTTATGTTTTCTGATGTAGGATAAATTCAAAGTCAAGGCATCTCTCAATTCTTTTTTTTTTCAGGAAACTCAAAGCTCTGCAACAGAATTCTGTCCCTCAAAAGCGCCTCACAAATTGGTCTGTCTGGGAGAGACTGCAGGAGAAGAGAAGTTACATAAAAATGAATTGAATGCATTTTTAAAGAAAATGGAAGTATTTATAAAATATATAACCTGATACCTTAACTTAATGTTAAGCAGTCTGGAGTGGAGAAATGCCAGAAACTCTGAATTCAGGTAACACAGATGAGGATAAGGAATCTCAGGAACAGCAGAGTTATATAAATGGGATTTCAGGCTTGGACTTTCTCTGGGTATTTTTATAGCTTTCAAGTGCCTTGTGATGTTAAGTAAATTAATAATTGTTTCCTCCTCCAGTAATGTTCACCGACTTCTATGCATACAGGCACAGCATTAGCACATTTTGGCATTTCCAGGAATGATTTCTCAGTTCCGTGCCATGTCTTCTGTCTCTCCGGTGCCAACATATTCATCTACAAATAAACAGCAGGTTATTTCAGAAGAGTTGGTGAAAGGAGTTCCAGAAAAAATGTTAGAAAATAATTTGATATAATTGTTTGAAGGAAGATTAAATAATGTGTAAAGGATTAAGTGTAGGAGAGAAGTCCAAGAAAAATGGGGCAGGTCACAGAAACATGGCTGCTCCCTTCAGCTGTCCCCGGCAGCCTCCAAGGGGAAACACAGAGGGGTTACTGGGAAGGGGAAATATCTTCTGTGGAGAAGGAAGGACCAAAATACATTGACCAAGAAACAGAGGAAAACTATTTGATAGTTGAACTCGTCTGTTGAGTGAATTTTTGTACAGCTGAAAAAATGCAGGTGCTCTGCAGTGCAGAGAAGGGTTGTGATGGGGTTTAATCTCTTGTAGTGGGATGGCATGGGAAACAGGAGCGGTTTAGAGTGGCAGAGTGTTTTGTTAAAGCATTTATATGTTATTAGACGATAGTAAGTTAAATTTGAAGGCGAGAAAATATAATGTTTTATCAGTTAAAGTTCCTGTAAGGAGGTAGTAAGGTACCTGGAGAACACTCGCTTGGGAAACACAACTTCTAGGTCTTTTGTTCGTACAGAGACACCTGAAGTGGATTGTCATAGTTGGCACAATGGGGTGCTACTTAGGAGAAAAAGTCAGCCAAAATTTCAATTTGCTCCAACAGAACCAACATAGTGCAGAAATGGCTTTTTTGGTAGTTAATTTTAAAGCTAATTGTTTCACTAATAGGTTGGTTTTATACTGCTTTACAAATAGCAACTGCTTAAGGGAGGGTGTCAGGTAAAGGGTGGGAGGAAGCGTGACTCCTCCTGAGTATGTCTTGCTCCTGTTGCCCAGGAGCAGGTGTTGGTGTTGGATACAATTGTCCAGGCCCTCCTTTGAGCTTCCACCTTCCCTAACAACTGCTTGTGGGTACACCCCTACTATTGCAAGTTGTGTGTCCACCTTCTCACAGTCTCACAGAAACCGTCCTTCCCCGGGAAGCCAGTTCAAACTACCCGCCGTGAGACAGCCTTTTCCCAGGGAAAAAAAAAACAAGGCATTTGCTTAAAGATCAAGAGAGTATAACCTTGGAAAAGTGGGGCCTAAAAGGATAATCCTGAAACTTCCCTGGCTGTTTGTGCTTCCTTGGCGTGATGTGACAGAAGTAACCCTTCTCCTCAGAAGCAAAGCGCAGTTCCTGATGGGAGTTTGCATCCAACTCCGAGTTGGGGTGTTAGGTCACAGACAAGCAGCGTGGGTATCCGGCGAGTCCCTACAGCGTGGGGCCGTGAAGGGGTTTCTTACAAGAAAATAAAAGGACAAGAGAGGAGAATTCTCAGTTAAGGCACCGGTCAAAGGGACGGGAGATTCCTACTCATGCCCAGCTCTTTGTGGCTGCAGGGCCCAAGTTGTGTGGTCAGGAGAGCTGAGACGTAGTGTGGAGACTCCTGTATAAATGTGGAGAAAATTCATGTCTAGCCCCATTTTCCAACCAGAGCAGAGAGTTCATATTATACTTTTTTGTGTTTTTTTTTTTTTAAAGAAAGAATTCTTTAATCTAGAGGTATCTGCAGCCCTGATGGCTGTGCTTCTAGTCATTATAGAATTATTACTCTTTTTTTTTTTCTTTTTTTCTTCTGAATGGTTTATATCTAAAATACTGGATTTCACAGAATCACAGAGTGATATGGGGTTGGCAGGGACCTCTGGAGATCATCCAGTCCAACCCCCTGCCAGAGCAGGGTCACCCAGAGCAGGTCCCACAGGAACGTGTCCAGGTGGGTTTGAATGTCTCCAGAGAAGGAGACTCCAGAGCCTCTGTTTATTCCCCCCGGGGAGGTAAATGCACCTCTTTGTTTCCCTTGTAAGATCAGTCTAATTGTGATGCTACAAGTATTTCTTTTAGGTTTTCTCTTTGGTAATTGTGGCTCTAAAGAAAACTTTTTTTTTTCCTCTTTTGTTTAACTGCCACCATGGCATTTCCTGGAGCTATTGCCATAGCATCAGTCTCAGCTGCTATTTTTAAATAATCTGTAAACGCAGAATCACACAGAGGAAATCTGTGGGACCAGGGAGAATATATAGATTTTCTCAAAAGTTACCTAGAAGAACGTGGTCTGATAGAAATCCTTTTTCTGTTTAAGAGCTGTGGAAAATATAGCCTGGCTGAGTGGGTACGCAAAGGAAAACACAGGAAGTGGCCAGCAGAAGGAGGAGGGACCGGAGTCTCCCTGGTTGGGATTTTTCACTGTGCCCATCTCGACATAGCCGGCAATTCCGTGCAGTGGATTTGTAGTTAACGCTGAAGCTTTTCTCAGATGTGAGGGAGTTCCACAGTGACGTCCCACCATGGAGCAGAGGAGAAATGAGACAAAATGGCTCCAAATTAAACCCATTCTCTTTTTTTTTGGCAAGTTTTTTTTGGTTGAGGTAGCCCTTTCCATGTGTTCATTTGAGAAGGTGTTTGCTCCCTCCCCACCTCAAAAATGAGCCTATCTGACATTTTTTTCTGAAATGAAATGGGGTTTGGGCCAAGGCTTAGACATTGTATGAGACGCTGGCCCTGGATCAAAGGACAGGAGATCAGATTCCTTCTGTTACTGCACTTCACAAAGGAAATCCCAGCCTTGATTTTGTCCCACCAGTACCTGAAGGGCAAAGGGGCATTAGGAGCATTTTCTATGTTTTTGATGTGCTCTTTTATATTTTGGACGCATCCCACTGCTTAATAATAATAATGTCCTGCTCAGGTGAAACTCTCTCCTCCAGTCTGCACGCAGCTGCCTTTGGGCACTGATGCCTTTGCCATAAGTGAGACATTAAATATCCTGTGGAAAGTCATCGAGAGGAGATAGATACAAAATTCACCATCTGAACCGGGCCCATTTTCAGGTTCCTGACAGGCAGATGCCGTTCTCATCCCGAGGTCGTTAATGGGGCGGAATGGGGTGTCAAGCTGCTGGGTTACTGCTTCCGTACCCTTACAGATAGATCCCCTGAGAGCAGATCTGGGCTCTTAAGCCCAAAAGAAACTAGTTTCTGTGATCTTATAAAAACCCTAAAGAAGAATTTTCTAGCGTCTGTTGGATCCTTCCACCCTCTCCTTGATAAGCTTATTCCGCATTCTTTATTTGATGCAATGATTAAAAGCGGCTAAATTATTAGATTTATTCCAGAACGCTGCCATCAAATGGTTTCTCAATTTATCACTGCATTTTTGGTTGCTAGTTATTTACTTTAATTTTTAATAAATCCCTGATTAATGTTATTTTTTTTTTCACTGTGTGAAGGAATGGGTACAACTGGGAAACTAAAACAAAAGTCAGGATTGCCATAACTTATTTTTAATTAAAGTTATGAAAACCATAAGGTATTGGTTTTGCTGTATAAAAGGCATGGTGCTTTCTTTTTTTTTTATATAGAAAAGAATGTGAAACCAGAGGTATCAAAATCTTCTTGCTAATGTTTTTGGAAGACCTGTCGGTTTGTGCACTGTGTGTGTCTGTCATGCGGGCTCGCATCAACCCGACAGGGGCAAAAGCAGAAAAAGGCAAAAAAAACCCCCCCTAATATGAACTTCATGCAAACAGAGTCCCAGCAGGTGTTTTATGTTACAGTTTATAAGGAACTGTGCCATTTTATAAAGGAAAACTTAGAAGAGATGAAGTTCCTCTGAGTAAATCTTTATCGTTGAAGAAGCCCGTTTGTTTTCTGCTGTGAGATTATAGTTTGAATTCAGAGGAGTCATTCTCCAAAGAAAGTCTCAGGCTTTTTTGTTCAATTTGATATCAAGATTATACTAAAATGAAATAATAGCTGAAGAAGTCTGCCCACCACCAGGTTTGTTTGGGGCTTTTTCTGATTATTTTCTACAATATCTCACCTTGATATATTAATGTAATTAAAATAAGAATGTCAGCTCCTGCTTTGGGCCTAACTTGGCCTTTCCAAACTAGCTTGACTTTTGGAATTTGTCAGTATTAGGTATGAATTTTAAAAACAATGTTAAATATTTATTTTTTTTATAGGCTGCTGTTTTCCTTTTGCTCCTGAAGGCAATCTAAAAGGGATGCTGTTTTGTGTTTCTTTAGGATTCATTTATGAAAAAGAATTATTTTTATTATTCTCACAACAAACTTCCTTGTAAGCATCTGAAAAATATCAGGGATTTTAAAAAATTAAGGGTGTGCTGAAGTCTGTTGCGTACAGTTCCACCCAGGCTCCTACATTACAGGGGTAGTTTAATCACCCATAAGAAATTACCAGCTTCTCTGTTGGCGAAGCATGACATTTCAATTGCACAGCCAATAAAAGAATTACATGAAGAGGGCTGCAGTGATTTACTGTACGGGAAGCCCCGGGACCAAGGTTACCATGGTGAGGTACCTCTCCGCGCACACAAGGTCAAGTGAGAGTGACCCGCCAGTGGACAACCTTCAGCGCGAACGTCGTAATGTATTGCACCGACGGGGGCGTCTTGGTCTGCTTCTTAAATAATTATAAACATTTTAATATTTGAGATTGTCTCATCGCTGAGGGTTTTTTTCCGTGTGGGCACTGATGAAGGCAGGAATCTTCATTCTGTGCTTCAGCAGCAGCCGCTCCACAGCAGTAGACGAACATCTGCGTTTAGCAAAATTTTATGAATCGTAATTGTGTACTGTAATGTTTCTTTGGGTATGTTCGGAGGTTAAAAAAAGCTTACCAAGGGCTTTCAGATATTTAATCTGGTGTGTACGAGAGTCTAGCTGATGCTTTTCATATTTTCTGACTCTGCAGCACCGTATATTGCAGAATCCTTCTTCAGCTCCAGTGGGGCCGGGGACAGGGAAGCAGGGAGCATTGCAAATAGGCTGTGTACAAATATTGTCAAAGAAAACAT
>JAOXNH010000012.1:130292603-130302798 GCA_028566575.1 Bartramia longicauda
TGGTGGGAGGTGTCCCTGCCCAGGGCAGGGGGTGGCACTGGATGGCCTTTAAGGTCCCTTCCAACACAAACCATTCTATGATATCATTTCTTGTAAAGCCATAAAAAAACCTGAAAAGTGCAAGTGTTTGTTTAATAAATGCTATGCCATGTCTCCCAGGCTGTCAGATTTACTTCCCTCTCTTGACGATATGAACCTTTCCACCCCATGGCATATGCATCCATTTGTACCAGAGGACTTTCTGCCTTAGTGCATGATCACATTTGAAACTGGATTTGGCCATCCTTCCAGACACCTCATTGCAATTTGGGTTTCCTGGTACTAGAAACAGCTGGAACATCATTTGATAGTGAAATAACGTTTTCTGCCTAAATGTCTAAGGGAGCTGTGGAAGGATGAAATGGACTGGGTAGTTTTTGTTGAGTTTCTTGTTTTTTCAAGTGTGTGTTTTCTCTGGAAACTTGTGCATGAGAGAATAACATTTTTATGGAGAGAAGCTTTCATAAGATGACATCAGCATTCTTGTATCTCTTCATGAGTTCTCTGGCTTCCTATCCAGGATCTTGTATGATTCTAGAAAAGCAGTTATGGGGAAAATTCATGATGTAGATGTTGGTTCTAGTATAACCAAAAATTGTATTTCTTATACCTGTCACCTATAGCCAGAACAGTCATTTCTGTGTGCCAAGAGAGACCAGGTAATGTGAGCTATTTTGGGGTCCTCATATCACAGGGTGGATTAAGTAATACTGTAGCATTTTTCACTTGGTTGTAGGCCATGAACCATCTTTATTTAAGGCAATACATCTAAATGTAATTACACTACATGTGGAATGTCTGTCAGCGTTGGGAATGACAGTAGGTATCCATACCTTCTGGACCTCGGGGAGCTGATATCTCAGCATATGGGCTTAATTTAAACAGACACTCAAGGAACTGTGTTTTACATTTACAAACAGCCGGTACCTGAGAACAGTCTTCTGCACGGGAATCCCTGTAAATGTGACAGAAGCTGGACTGCGCAGGTCATCCTTGTTTCACTCTGTTAAAAAGTCAGCACTTTCTAATGGAAACCACATGGTGCTGGGGTTGTTTTGTTATCTTAAGCACAGAAGAGAACTTCAATATGTGCTGACAAAGGTGAACTCTTTATGCTGGTATATGACAACCACAAGAAGACCATGTCTTTAACAAAATCGAATGATATAGAATCATCAAATGATAGGATTCTAGGAAAATTCAACTTGCAGGAACCTCAGAGGTCTCTGGTCCAACTTACTGCTCATTCTACTTGTGAAATATCATGAGGTTCATGTCTGTCCATTCCTTCATCACTTTCAGATCCCGCTGAGTAACACCCCTGCTCTCAGCTCTTCTTGTCTCCTCCCTCCACTTTGGTGTCATCTACAAACTCCATGAGACTGCTCTCCGTTACCTCCTCTGGGCTGTTGATTAAGATATTGAAGAGGAGAGGTCCCAGTACAGACTCCTGTGGTACTACACTGGTTACTGGCCTCTAGTTAAAAGATAACCCACTGACCACTACCCTATCAGCCCAAAAATTCAACCAGTTTTTATGCATCTAGCCGTACATCTATCCAGACTATAATGACAACTCAGATATTGTAGGAGGCAGTGTTAAAAGCTTTAGTCAAGTTGGGGGAAATTACATCCTTGGGGGTATACAACGATTGCTCAAGGGACTTGCAGAACATCCTTGGTGCACGTTTCACCACAACTATGAAAATATAAATGATTTTTAGACAAAGATTTAGACTTTGACAGTTTACAGTTTGTTATTTAAAGTGGACACTGAAGAATAAAAGTCAATGTGGAAGAGTTCTGAAGGAGTTAAATAACTGAAGGGAAAAGGCCTTGGTGCCTGAAAGATATAAAGAGTTCAAATACTTACAGAATCTTTTGAACTCATACTGGTGGGATTCATCTCTAAATTCACCTCTAAATTTGGGAGTCCACCTGTAGTTATCCACATGTGGGGAATGTGCTTGTGCTCCCATGAAGAGACAAAATGTTTAATGGAAATTAGACCGATTTTTCTCATTGTTAAGCAGACACTTTGGTCAGCTGAGTAGCTAGATGTTTGGAACATTTCCATTCAGTTCACTGCTTAGCTCTGCAGTGGATATAAAGCTTAGACATCTAACGCACATGTTGGTGCATATGTGAGAAGTATAAACTAAAAGGCATATTAAAATAAGTGATTTAAAATATCTTCTAATAAGACTAAAATACATAATTTAGGAACAGTATTTTAGTGAATTTACTCAGGGTGTAAAGTATTTTGCTATTGACACATTTGTCAGAGTGCTGGAAAAATTAATGTGCACGCTGCCAATCAAATAACGGACACTTCATTTCCTCTTGCTTATTTTTTAACAAGTGTTTGCTTCCTCTTTCAGTTTAACAACTTTTGAGCTTTCCATGCAATTAAATGGTGGATTGTACAACACACCAACACCAAGGTGGATGGCACTTGCCCCGATGTTTCATCACTGGTAAAATGCTAAACAGTATCGATTTGATATATTTTAAAAGGATTCAGGAATTATATTTACCCAAAAGATTTTATTAGAGCCAACTAATTTTCAGTGTTAATCACAGTAATTAAAGATCCCTATGACTTCTGGGCGTGATTTGTTAGCTTACAATCCCTGTAAAAAATGGTGGTTCCCCTAGCCACATTAGAGAGATGAAGGATTATGTGAATCAAAGATTCATAAGCCTAGTTATGGAGTGTCATCAGAAAATTAAGGACAGAATAAAAGATTATCTGTGATGGTTCAGAAGAAAAAGCAATGAAAGGAAGGGCAAACAGGACTATATCAAATTCGTCACTTCTGGTTGTGTGGTGTGGGCACGTCTTTGCATCTGCTCCGCTACAGCTCTGCCTGTCAGAAACAAATGAACAAAGGCTCCTCATGTTGGCAGAAAAGTACTTCATTATGGGCATGTGCTCATCAAAGGCTTCTTCACAATTACCTGGTTTTTTATTTTTTTTAACTTATTTTTTATTTAAACCCAGTAGTACTTTTGAGTTTGTCAGAATCCTATTGCTACAATAATTGTTTTGGTGAACTAAGCACTAGACCATTACATGGAAAATAAACCACAAAATATATAATATAAAATACATGGGTTTTTTTCTGAGCATTTTTATTTGTATCACATAATTCTGAGCAGCAGATAGTGGTTATCTTACCCACAATTTGGATCCAGTTTTTGAAATTGTTTCTGTATTTGTGTGTAAAATGTGAATGTATTTAGAAAGCTGTAGCTTTATAAGTAAGATAACTCTTCCTTTATTTAGACCTGTTTATTTTCAGAATCACAACTGTACCTCATAAACTCCAAATGTCCTAAAATAATTTGGATATTTTCCCACAGCTTGTTTACTACTTTAGTTCTGTCTTATAAAGATGACAGACACTTCTAAAACCACATTTTTTCATTTTTATAGTAAACATTTGGAAGGTTAACACATGACTTCACTTGGCTACTTCTGATTGCTTATATTAAAATGAAAAGAAGAAGCTGAAATACATAAAATTCCTGAGTAGCCTATCCTAAATTTGGGATAAAAGTGACTTAATTGATTAACACTCATTATAATTACTTAATATTGCTGTTTATGTTATTTTTACAGTAGTTTTATCTATAATTTTACCTTGAGTTTTTATTCTATGGTTTGTTCCTTTTATATCATTTTCTTAGTGTAATTAATGTGCTGTTCCTTTACTGAGTCATACCATCATCTTTGTAAAAGAAAAGTCCAAAGTTGCATCTTTAAGGCGAATGCTGAAACATTCTTGTGGAGAGAAATGTTGGTATATTCAGTAGTAATCAATTTTTTCTTGTTTCTAAACTGCAAGTGTTACAGGAAGATAATATGATTTGCCTTGCAAAAGTAGAATATGAACAGAATCTAATGATCATAAGTTAGGAGCCGAACTAAGAAACAGAACATATCAAGTTCAAAGTACTAATTGGACAGTGGAGAACTAAAGTTATGAAAATATGTAATGCTATTAACAAGAAAAATAAGGTATGTAAAATGTGTTTGGCTTAAAAGATATTCTGTAACTGTAGTTTATGGACTGTGCACATAGGAATTTATCCAAACCTCATTCTTCTTTTCATGCAGTCACTCTTTCAAGCAAAAACTTGCCATCTAAATTTTGTTGGCTTATTCATTATTTCCAGCCAGAAGTATTTCTTATTTATTTGAGCATCTGATGGTTGTTAATCAGAGTAGTTTTCATCAGCATCTGTGAGTATCCCAGAATCTTCAACTCTTTTTACCAAAGGTTCTGTCTTTTTTGAGTTGTTTACAGTCACTGACAAATCTCTTCATTGCCCTTGAGTTTCACAGAATTTGGACATTGAACTTTTAAGAGCTGTTTTATATCTATTTTCAAAATCCTTAAAATAGCACAGTCTTCTGACCGAAGTTGTCAGATTTGTTTCAGTGGCATTTGGGCCTAACTGGGTAAAGAGATGAAGAATCTATAATTAACATGATACCTGAGCGTGTGCAGCATTGTTTTCTGATAATGCTTGAATGTCCGCTTTATCTTTTTCCTTGTTCAAGAGAGGAAAGGGGGTGAAACACCAACTCCATTATCTGAAGAGGGGATTAGCCAATTAGGATACACAAATCTGTGCGAACAGATGAGATGCACCCGAGGGCGCGGATGGGGCTGGCCATGTCATTGTAAGGCTGCTCTCCAACCTCTTCAAAAGGTTATGAGTTCTGGAGGAGATTCCTGATGACTGGAGAAAAACAAATGTCAGACCTGTCATCAAAAACAGCAAGAAGGAAGATCCAGGGGCCTCTGAGCTGGGCAGCCTTACTTCAGTGGCTGGAGAGGTCACGGAACAAATCCTCTTGGAAGCTGTTTTCAGACACTTGAAGGACAAAAAGTTGTTGGCAGCCAACATAGATTTAGCGTCCGCAAATTGCACCAGACCAACTTTCCATCATGAGATGAGCGGCTGGTGATGCAGACAAGGGCAGGTAGTAGATGATACCTTGACTTTAACAAGGCTTTTGACACCCTCTTACAAAGTCTGCTTATCAGCAAACTGGTGAGGTACATGCTGGACAAATGGACAATAAGGCAGATGAAAGATTGGTTGGACTGCCAAGCTCAAAGAGCTGTAATTAGTGGTGCAAAATGTATCTGGTGGTCAATAGCAAGTGGCGTCCTTCAGGGATCAGTACTGGAACTGATACTGTTCAATATCTGTGTTAATGGTCTGGATGGTGGGACAGAATGCACTCTTAGCAGGTTTGCTCATGACACCAGACTGAAAGAAGTGGTCAATACTCTGAAAGGCAGGGCTGCTGCTCAGAAGGACCTGGACAGGCTGGAGAAATGTGTTAACAGGAACCTCATGAAGTTCAACACGAGCAAGCGCAAAGTCCTGTGCCAGGAGGCGTGTAACCTCATGCAAGAGTAGAGGCTGGTGAGAAGCCAACTGGCGTAAAAAAACACCTTTGAGAAAAAAACCATGCAGGGTCCTGGTGGACATCGAGTTGAATACTCTTCAGCAGCAAGAAGGTCAACTGTATCCTGAGCTCTGTTATGAAGAGTGTGGCAAGAGGTCCAGAGGCATGATCCTTCACCCCTGTTTGATACTTGATACTTGGTATGAAGTACTTGGGTACATCTGAAGTGCTATGTCTGGGTTTGGGCTCCCCCTTTCATGAAAGATATTAGCATACTAAAGTGGGTCAAGTGGAGGGTGACCAAGGAGCTGGAACACGTGATGGATGAGGACAGGCTGAGGAAACAAGGTTTATTTTGCCTCAACAAGAGAAGGCTCAGGGGACACCTTGTTTCTGTCTGCAACTACCTGAGTGGACGGAGCCAGACTCTTCCCAGAGGTGTGCAGTGATACGATGGGAGGCAACGGACACAAGCTGGAATACAGGAAATGACAATTAGATATAGGGAAAAACTGTTTTTACCATAAGGGTTCTCAGACCCTGAAACCGGTTGCTCTGGGAGTTTGTGGAAACTCCATCCTTGGAGGTGTCAGACTTGACTGGACACAGCCCTGAGCAACCTGCTGTAGTCAGACCTCCTTCAAGGAGGTGGCCTTGTGTCCCTTCCAGCCTAAATTATTCCATGGTTCTATTTTTTTGTGTATTTGTCTTTGGTCATTAACACTTTTTGTTACAGGAACTCTAAAAACAAACCTTTAACAAGAGAGAGAATTCACTGTGAAACTGGCTGGAGCTGCCGAAGTACTCAAGATATCACAAACCAAAGGACACACCATCTTGCCAACTTTGCAGAGCTGTGAAAGCTGAACAGACTGTAACAGCAAACTGTGTTTGAACAGCAGATAGTGTGACACCATGATTTATACCAACCACGGTAAAACTGAGGCAAACGTCTCTTCCAAAATAGACACGTTCATTTAGTTAAATTTATCTGCCCTCATCTAACTTCTGTTTCTTTGCCATGGAAAAGACTTCTATAGCTTTTGGCTTTAGCTGGAGTCGCTCTGCTCCTCAGGAATTCATCCAGAGGTCTATGTGCCGGCGCAAAGGCAGGCACAAGTCAATACCTTGAAAGCCTTTTCGTAATCCTGTGTACATTCTCATGCCATCACCCTCTCTGCCCACACACCCTCTCTGCCACGGAGAACAGCAGGGACACTCGTTACAGACAGCAGAGGGTATTAACAATTAAGTAGTACTAAAAGCAGGAACCCATCTTTCTGCTTCTTTGATACATCCCAAGCCTATTTTGCATCCCATTGTAAAGGAGACAGGGTTGGCTAGCGCGGCGCATCCCGACTGCAGAGGCCACATTTACCACTCACACATGGTGTGGTGAATTACAGCTTAACCAACTGCTGCAGCCCGGGCTCCACCAACAGCTTTTCCTCCAGTTCCGTTTGCTGCTTCCTCATAAAGACTTCATTCCAGAAAAAGACAGGACAGTAGCAATTCTTTCTTTCTTTCTTTTAACAAGAAAAGCCTGTTCCCCCAGCTGCTCACTCTGCCTCCGTGGTCAAGATCTCCTCTTGCTACAATGCTTTCCAAAACTAGAGTTTGCCCTTCCATAGTTCCTGACATACTCTCTACCTCTCCAGAAACTCAGGCATTCCTCCCACCGGCCTGGCAGAAGCTCCACAGACTGTGAGTAAAGAGAGACAGGCCATGGACATAGCTCCTGCCCCAACCAGCCTCTTCACCTGCATTATTCTAGGCAGCATAATCTGAATTTGTAGTTAGCTCTGCTTTGAGCAGGCAGTTGGACAAGTTCGGAATTTTGGAACTGCCTTTTTCTTCTATAAACTGATCACTCTTCACCTGTAGGGAATTGGCCCCTGTAGTGGTGCCTTGAGCATTGTTCAGCCCTGTCTGTCTCCATCCAGCCATCTGCTGCTCTGGGTCTGCCCCTGTGAATGAACAGTGACCTTTGGCTTTAGCTCTAAAAACCTCCCTGGAAGCTTACTCTTCAGCTGGATCTTTCTCCTGGATTTTCTCTTCCTTCTACAGAATGAGATGTTCCTCCTATTCATCAGCCCCAGCCTGTGCCTCAGGGTCTGCGGTGTGTTTGGAAGAATGGAGTATGCCGTAAGGTCGGTCCATGAGATGTACTGGCAGTGCAGGTGACATCACCACATTTTTGTGATGTCAAAAGCCAACTTAATTGCAAAGTGACTTTAGCAGATCTTCTAAAGAAGCAGCTAAAACATATGAGAAGCCACTTCAGAAGAAATGGGAATTGTCTCCTGTAAGAGCAAGGGGAAAGGTAAGAGGGATGATGGTTGGAAATTATGGTCTCTAGTGACACTTGAAATCAGGTTGAGCACGGTGCTTTTGGGGTTTGTCCTCGAAGCACATTTTGAGGGGAGAGGAATGTGGGTGAGTGGGAGTGTAGGCTGCTGGAGTTGTCATATCCTTTGTCTGCAGCATTGCCTTTGCTGGTGTGACAGCTCAGGCCAGCCTGAGACCTGGCCTGGTGGACGCTGGGGTAGCACTAACATCCATCAGGTTTCTGCAGAGCCTGTCTGGACCTCGAACACAAAGCACGAGCACGTCCCTCTCCTTTGCCGTTGCCTCGCTGCATTGCTTTGAACAAATCTGGCTATTTCTCATCTGGAAAATGGGCAATAATAAAACCAATTTACCTTACATGGCAACTGTTAAGATTAATTAGTTAATGCTGTGGAGCTCATTTCTGCAGAGGCTTCCTGTGGCCCACAACAGGGGCATATAGAAACAGAGAAAGAAATTGCGTGTCTAAACCAGACAGTTTCCTTGCTCAGAGAAAGGACAGACGTAGATTGTCTGAGATTTCAGTTTCCTTTTTCTTTTGCCAGTTACGTCTACATTTGGAAGACTAATGTTCTAATAATACTTGCTACTCATTTGGAAATTTAGATGAGACATTTGGGTTTCTTAAGTAGTTTTGCATTAGACTTAAGCTATCTCATAAATAAATGATGACTTAAAAAAATCCGTCTACTTTTCATCTTATTATAGAAAGAAGGGCTATTATAGAAAGAAAAACCCCAGGGTGTTACTGTAGCGGGCCTTCAATATGTATGTGATATTATCGGGTGCTTTAACCACTCCAGTCTTTAATAAATCAATTGGTTGGGCTGTTCTTTGGCCTCAGAAACATTACATTGTTTGGGTTTTTTACTCATTTTCAGTTTTGTATGTGTATATATACATGTATAAATATTTGAATATATAACCGTGTATATATACATTGTATGGATGTACGTATGCGCATGTACGACATAGCTATAAATCCATATGTATAGAAATTGTATCTTCTGAACTATTACATCCCCAAAACAAAATGTTGTCTTCCAGACAAGTTTACACACATCTGCCTGAGGTCCCGTGTTCTTCGGTGGCAGCAGACCTGCAGCAGTGACGTCCCCCCTGCCCCAGCCCAGCATCGAGGTGTCAGCATGGGAATACCGAGAGCTTCTCCGAGCCGCAGTCCCTGCCCGGGAAGTGTGGGGTGAGCACATCAATGACTGCGAGAACAGAACCCAAACACAGAACAACACCAGGTATTTACGTCACTAAAACCAAGAGAATCATGAAGCTAGGATGGTTTTATCCCATTTCCTAAAAAAAAAAAATCCAACCCTTATTTAGTGTCTTCTTGGAGAGCCTGATTCAGCAAAGCAATTAAGTGTGAGCTTAACTTGAAGTCAATAGTACTTAAGCACTTGCCTATAACTAATTATGTGCTTAAATGGTTTGCTGAATTTGTAATTTAATATAAATGCATGTGAAATGTGGGGTTTTAGCATTGCTTTTTTCAAAATGCAACTTAAAAGAAGAGATTGTTTGGCCTCTTTGTTTCTAATTGGTTCACATTAATATTTTGAAACTGGGATCCAACAATCTAATACAAAATAACAATTTTTTTTCTTCTTTAAAAATCAGATGACCACTGTGAAGTATTTTTCACATCCTTTCCTGAAACACTGTCTTGCTTCTTGTATATAGTTTACTTCTATTTATATTTCCTTACGTTAAAGAGTAAATGTTTCTTATAGTCCTTTTATTATATACTAAATAACTCTTCCCTTGTTATTCCCTTGTAAATTCCCTCTTCAATGCTTTGAAAATAGAATTCTAATACATGCAGAATGCTCAGTTCAGTGCTTTCCTATTTTCTGTGTTTTTCATCTGAGAGTCGCTCATTATTCAGAAGAAGAGAAACCCCAATATAGTTCCTAAAAAAGAGTTTGTTGTGAGATTATATGCACCGTGAAGTTATGGAAACAGCAATGGTTACAGTTCTGTGTCCAGCTCTGGGGCCTCAGCACAGGAAGGACATGGAGCTGTTGGAGAGGGGCCAGAGGAGGCCATGGAGATGCCGGGAGGGCTGGAGCCGCTCTGCTGTGGGGACAGGCTGAGAGAGTTGGGGGGGTTCAGCCTGGAGAAGAGAAGGCTCTGGGGAGACCTTAGAGCCCGTTCCAGTCCCTAAAGGGGCTCCAGGAGAGATGGGGAGGGACTCTGGATCAGGGAGGAGAGTGATAGGACGAGGGGGAACAGTTTTAAACTGAAGGAGGGGAGACTGAGATGAGATCTCAGGAAGAAACTCTTTCCTGTGAGGGTGGTGAGAGCCTGGCCCAGGTTGCCCAGAGAAGCTGTGGCTGCCCCATCCCTGGAGGTGTCCAA
>JAOXNH010000012.1:130331551-130341830 GCA_028566575.1 Bartramia longicauda
AAGTGTATTCCCTGATGATCAAAGACTAGTTGATGTGGATAATAACATTAAAAATGTGAATTGTTGCTGTTTCTCATTTGCTATTATGACTAATTTAACCTTACATTTGATCATAGTAGAAAAACTTAAACTATTACCTGAGCAACTACAAAATAGCTATGGAATGTGTCTTTGGCCAGCTGAAGTTAACTGATGGTCAGATGCCTGTAAGATCTATTCACTTTTCATTGCTCATTTCTGTTGTGCATTTGAAAAGGACCGTGGGGAACGTGTCTGAGATGTGGATCATAGAACTGCAGAGATTGTCGCGCCAGTCTGAGCTGCTGGGACACAGGTGATGCTTCCAGGACTTCCACTACCTGTTGTAAAGCAGCTATGTTTTCCATTTGCTGGCAAGGTCCATGCTGGGGAACCTTTCCTCTGAGGACAGACTGACAGGGGGGAGTCTGTTTACATTCCTTCTGCTCTGAGGCCTGTGTGTCTGTAGGGCTACGTGTCTTGTTTGCTTTTTTTTCAGTGAGATCGTGTTTGCCTACACGAGGGGCTTGCTCAGGCGGGTGGGCTCTGTGGAGGTTTCCTTTCCCCAGCACCAGGGAAGCCGAAGCAGCGGAACGTGTTAGGTGTAATTGCGAGAACAGTTAGTAACCCATCCCGGAGAGCCTCGGGGCGCTTTGGTTTGTGGGTTAAATCAAACATGAAGTCGTGGGAGCGGGAATCATCCCTTCTCTGCCCATAGTTAGTGGGGTAGGAAGGAAGGCTGGTGCAGAAACTGGAAAAATCACAGCAGCCCAATTCCCCCAGGGTGCTCTTCTCATTATCAGCCCGGGAGTAGCTGGAGCTGGAAATAATGCTGCTCATCCACCGCCTGTCCTGCTCCCAGCAGTCATGAACCACGGTTTGCGGGGGTGATGCGTACACCTTGGCTCTGGCACTCATCCACCCTCGTGGCCACCTATTCCCTTGTAGCGCAAGGAGCGGAGGGGGGCGCTGAGTGAGGTTGGAGTCTGCGCGGAGGCGGTTTCCTGCCGTGGTGCCTCTGATTTCACACGGCTCCAGGCACACGGGCTCTCGCTGGGAGACTGATGATTGAAACAAGCTGGTGGTTGATTCAGACAGCTGACCGGTGTTCTCACCTCTCTGCTTGTGGCATTTCTCATTTCTGTGCCTCTTCTTAGCCTTTATTCCTTCTGGATATTTCTCTTTCCCACTCTTGTTTCCTTCCCACATGAAATTAGCATGTTTTAAAACTTGCTCTACTATCTGACAGCAGCCTCGCTGCTGGTTATCCACTTTTGCTCATGTACCTCAGCTATTCAGGGTAGAAATGATGGTGAGGATTAGGTTATGAGCCAGACCCAGCTTTGTTGCCAAAGTCAGTGTTACAGAGTTACTAAGCATTGAGCATGAGCAGAAGAAAAAATTAAAAAATACAAGCACTCTGCAATGTAACCATTTTCTTTTTCCTTCCCTGCACCGATAATGGGTCAGTGCCACTGAAGAAGACTTAACTATTTCCTTCTTCCTTTCTTATCTTCACTTTCCCATTTTGTTGAGTGGGAGCATGGAGCAGTAAGTGCTTAGCAGGCAGTAGAGGAGGAAGTGGATGGAACAGCAGAGCAGACACTGGGCACCCTCTTTTCTTTCATTGCCAAGGAAAGATGAAGGACGTTCTTGACAATGGCCATCACTTATTCTTTCACTGTAGGTGGCTGAGATGCATCTTCATGATACCTCCCCATCAAACTTCTGACATTTAGGCTAAGCCCAGTGCTACCCTGTTGAGATATAACCACATCCCTTTCAGGCATCATTAGCCTAGCTTGAGGCTCGAGATTTCATTAGACTCTGGTTCTGGTTCTGCCATGCCTGGCAAATTCTCCCGGCTAAAAATAACTTAAATTCCCCAAACAAACCAAGAGTCACTAATTCCCACTCGTCTCTTTTTTTATATCAAGGTAATTCAAGAAGTAAAAGTACATTTTCAGTCTTTTCTAAGAAGTAAAGGCCTATAAAGAGGTTAATGAATACTGTTAAGGATACTCGTTACATATTAATTATTTTGCTCCTTTTATGTCAGCAACATTTTAAAAATAGATTAGGAAAACAATGAAATTAATAACCTGTGGTCAAGCTAATGCCTAGTTAATTTTCAGGTAAAAACTTCTGCAAAAAAGTTGACTTAATCAAGGAGGGAAACTCCAGTTGTACGTCACAAGCACATGCAGAGAAAAGAAGAGACAATCAGAAGTGGAATTTGCAATAATTTCAGAGAAACAGAGACCTGAGATAGGGGAAATCTGTATGCAACATATTTACAAATAATTTCTTAAAACACCTAACATATTTCTCTTGTTTTTAAAAAGGTGTATAACCTTTTACGAAGGTTTTGCGGTTTTTAAGTCTCTTGTCTACCTTGTAATTAGGGCAACAATGAATATAATCATGGGGTCAGCAATAAGCTCTGCTAACATTTTAATTAACAGTGATATATGGCCCTACGTAGATGTGTATGTGAAATTAGAGTTGAGTTCCATTCTATATGAAGTAATTCATGAATTTGTACTTTGGTGAATTAACTCATTTCTGAAAACTTTTTTGAGGTGAATTGGAAAAGAAGCATGTGGACTACAAGGGAGTTGGTAATGCCGGTGAGATCTTTGCCTGCTAAAAATACAGCTGGATTCGTGACAAGGTACAGATGGAGACTGACACGGCCATGAAGGTCAGCTGGCTGTCAAAGTACCAGGTAGGATGAATTTTAGAGAGCAAAATGTAACAGCCAAGTAGTTCCTTCCTCTCTGTCTGCTTAACGGGAAGCAAAGGTCTCCCTCTCCTGTGTGTAAATCTTCCCAGGGCTGAGAACGCCAGCTGGAGGTCACTCATCGCCCAGGACTGCAGGTATTGTCTCTACCTCTTTAATTCAGGCAACCCTTGCCCCATCTTTTTTCTGTTCCCCTTTATACTCTGGCGTTAGTTAGCAGTACTATCTGTCAATGTGCTCTCTCGTTGTGATGTACCACAAATATTTGCATCCTCCCAGCTCAAATGTTCTTGCTGATCTTATTTCCTAGGAACCTATGATTAAGCCCATATTCCAGTTAATACACACTTAAATCGTCTGCAGAATTTTTATTTGGGTAAAAATTTCCTGACAAGGATTTATTTTAAACATAATAATTGTTTGTTACTTAGGAATCCAAAAATATATATGTGAAATAATTTCATTTATAAAAATTGAACCGATGTGCTTAACTAATGTTTTACCAACTGTAGCTGTGAAAGTGAAAAATCCTGAATTTTTCTGTTCCAAATTTAAAGCAAATTCTCCCTCCCACATCTGTTAGCACTGAATGATGACTCCCCAATCTTTTACAAAGGTTATTTAGTATCACTATTAGCATTCATGTTCCGTAAAAATTCCACAGAGCCCTGGGGCACACCTGCCAGTCTCTTTTCCTGCTACTTCAGATCTCATTTTTACCTTTGCAGCTGATTACAAACTAATCCAAAACTTGGGGGTGGGGGTTGTTTCAGAGTTAGTTTTGTTTGGTTTTCCAAGGCACTTACCCAGCTGTAATATTCTGTCACCTCTTTTGACATATTCCAAAATGAAGACTTTAAATCACAACTACGTGCATCACACTTCCCTATATTAAAGGAGCTTGTCCCCAGCAATTATCAGATTGCAGCAGTCCATTTTTCAGTGCCCATTTCTATCAATTTTGTGAAGAGGGGTTTGTTCCGCAGCGCCTTGATGCTGCACTTTTTAAACCCGCCATACTTTGTTATCTTTAAGTTCTTGCAGAATGAGAACCCACTTGAAAATGTCTCTGCGTGGTTTGCTCTCCCTTTTGAATGACCACAGCTCCTTCATCTCAAGCACTGCCTTCTATTTCATTGCAGACCCACATGCTCTGGGCGTGGTGACCTCTTTAAATATCTCACCTATAAACCTTTCATTCCAGTGAATGCTGCATACTGTGGCAATTTGTCTGTTGGGATCATCAGTCTTGCTCTTGAGGTTCACATATGCTCCCTTCAGATGTCTTCATCCAGGAAACACCATATCTTATTCTGCTCGCAGATCATAAGATTCCTCTTTGGTTTAGGTCCCTAATCCCTCAGACTCAGAGTCTCTTTTAACTTGTAAGAATAATACTGAAAGGGGGGAAAAAAAAAAGACAATAAAACTGGATGTAAGGACAGCCAATCAGTCAGTAACCCCCCTCCTCACTCCTCCCTCTCCCACTCACAATCAGCGCCAGCTGTAGTGCAATTAAACTCAGCAGGTGTTCAGAGGAATTATATTTTATCACCACCATCCCCTCTCCTCCCCTGCTCCCCTTTCTCTGCCCCCACTCCCGCAAGACCCAACGGCCTTTCTTTATGGGTCTATAAAAAAATAGAGCAAGTCAGATATATAACAGCACTAAAGTAACCAAAGAATTAGTAAAAGAAGATGAAGATATATTGAAGAAAATGTGCTCGCAGACATTCATGGAGAATGTTTAGAATAAAAATATTAATATTCCTTAAACTGATAGTTATAAACTCTTCAGGGTGTCTTCATTGTCCTCTCACTTCGTGTAAAGCCCTTAACTTGATTGTACAAGGTTCTGAACACCCTTGTCTGGATTCAGTAATGTGATTCATCATATCATTATGAAAACCATGGTGATGGTTTCGTGTGGGCTGTTCACATGCTTGTGCTCTGATGGCAGTGCTCAGAACCTCCCAGAATCAGAGGTTAAGTAAATAATATGGAAATGCTACCTCTGAAAGGGTTAAATGGAAGACTTTCAATTTTCATGTTGCTAACTACTGCTGGCTGTCCCTGAAAAACTAATTCAAACATATATTGTACATTGACCATTAAAAGGAAGAAAAATAAATCCTTCCTCTTTAGTATTTGTTTCATTGATGCTTGTGTAGTCTTTCCTCACTTCCTTAGGCTTATTTTTGTCTTTCTTTCTATGATCCATCTTCCTCCTGTTTTCTAGCAGATGTTTCTGTTTGTATTCACTCAGCTTTATCAGCACTCTGAGTCCCTGTCAGGACAGTAGCCAGGCGGATGACAGTGGAAGTGTCAGTATGCTAATATTAAAATATCAAAAGTAAAGTTACTACTTCAGTATAAAAGGTCATTCTTCTTCTCAAAAATATGACTTTTCTCAGATTTTCCTGCATGTAAATTGAATATCACAAATTTTGAAACATTCTAGTTGATGTTAATCCCATTATAGAAACAGTAAATAGTTCCAGAATTCTCAATTTTATTTTACACGGCTTACTTTTCCATATGCTATCGTTAATGCACTGTTTCTCTGTTACACTCTGATCACCTAAGAGCTTAATCAAAACTGGATCTCGTGCTCTTATACTAATAAAATTTACTGGTGTGAAAAACAGAAGAGGTTTAATTAGTAGGACCACGTGTTGCAGCATCACGGAGTACAGTTGTTTCCCTGGCTTTGTAGCCTTCTGTGTAGTCTGAAGCTGCATCTGCCTCCGAATTCGATATTTTAGTAATATTTAGTAAGAGTTTTAATATTTTCCCCCAAGAATATATGAAGACAATCTTCTATCAGTTTTTAATTATTCTTTAAAATGTTAGAACACCTAGAAACTTCAGAATTTTTCTCTCAAATGGGATTTAAATACATGCAGATCAGAATTCTTTGCTAGTTTGCAATTTAATCTCATGTGGGACATGAGAGGCAGGGACTGAGTCAGTACCACAGCCAGACCTCGCTGCTGCATTTCTTAGCCCCAGACTCTTGGATTTGATATTCTGTTATCATAAGTTTTTTATGCAATTCCCCAAGTATCAAAGCAGCAAACATATGAACAAAGAAGCCTTACTGACTCCTCTGAACGATGTTAGCAGGACTGCGATCTTTAGAGCTAACGAAGCTTTCCAGCAAGTGAAGCTTTAGGATAATGTAAGTAGTGGATTTTGACACACTGCATGGATTGACCGTTATAGGGGTACTTGGCCCTATAATATAGGGGTATATGATCACTTAACCCCTCCTGTTCACAATTATTTCTTAAATCAGAAAGGATGTGGAGCAGACTAGGGAATCCTGGGCTGTATTTCAGGTTTTATAAGGCAGTGTGCTAAAGATCTTTCTATTCTCTCCATCCCAGCCTTCTTCCTTCTGCATTTTCTTCCCATTTCTTCTGCCTCAACCTGTCGCTTTCTCCCTCTGAGCGACCAAGAAACCCATTGATCTGGAATTCCTTTCTTTCTGCATATAGCTGGAACATTTCTAAAGCTCAATTCAGTGTAAAGATATTAGTTTGGCTTGGAAGATATCAAAAGATAGACATTTCACCACATTTCACACAGCAGTTTAACCTTCTAGAGGGGAGTCGTCAAAGCTGAGTGACGTATTGAGAAATAATTGACTTGCCAAAAAATGTGACTCACAGCTATCAATGGAATTGGTTTGAATTCACTAAATACTTTCCATTCTTCAATATTTGATATATAAGTTGCTGGATGTGTAGTTTCTTCTTTTACCCCGCAGCCCAGTGGCTGGGTTATAAAACCTGAGTTTGATTTAATGGATCTGAAGTGCTGGCTCTTGTCTCTGTCTCTGTGGTACGTTATACAACGAGGAGCATGGAAATGACTCCAACAGGAGATTCATTTTTTTCTAAATTAACTGACAGCATTTTTACTGGGACACGTTAATGAAAGTTCATTAGCAAAGGAGAGTATTAAATCTCTACCTTCATATTTCAGAGGTGGTGTTTGAGGAAAGAAAAATCGACCACTTCTAATTTTTTTTCTTTTTTTTTTTTTTTCCTTATAAACATCTCATCAGGCATTCTGGAGTAGGATGTGTTAATTTCAGTATGGCAAATGGATGCTGCAAGTTAAAGATGTTAACATGATCCCATCTCTGTATAATAAGCAATTAAACAAGGTCTGGGATTTTGAGTACAAAGAGACTTTGGTCTGCCTCACAGACATTCCTGTATAAGTGATCACCACTGAGTAAAGCCTTTTTGAATTATTTCTGAGGATGGAGAGAGAAATGACAGTAAAGCATTTTGAAAATGAAGTACTGAAAAATGCTTTTATTTACAAAAAAAATTCCTGATTTTCTTTGCTGGAAATAATCTTTAAAGAAAACCTTTTAGTGCTGTAGGTCAAACAGTATTCCGTATAGCTCTGGTCTCAGAGTTTCAAGAAAAATATTGTGGAATTTCAGAAAGTACATGGAAGAACAGCCAAAATGATTAAGGGGATGGAGCATCTACCTTATGATGAGAGACCAAAAAGGCTTGAAGACTCTTCAGCTTGGAGAGGAGAAGACTGGGGGGTGAGGTTTATAACTGAGGTTTACACAGTTATAGAAGCGAATAAAGTGAATGCAGAACTGTTATTCAGTTAATCCTGCAGTACAAGTAGCAACTGCTCAATGACACAAGCAGGTGACCAGTTTAAAACAGTTAAAAGGAAGTAGAGAGTGAATTTATGGGGTTGTGTAGAGGCAGAGAGTATCAGTCAGTTCGAAAAGAGATTAAGACTAATACATTGGACAGCAGGTCCATAAATAGGTAGTAAAAGCGCTGAGTGGAGATGGCCCCTCTTACACCTCTAATGCAGTAATTGTGGGTGCTGGTGGAGGAGATGGCCCACAGAAAATGTGCAGTCTCATGCATTCTCCCTCTATGGCTTCTCCTATTATCACTGCTGGAGACTGAAAACTGGTCTCCATGGTCTGACCCTGGAAGCATTTTTTCATGTTCCTGTCAGTGTCTTATGTATGACTGGAAAAGCTGGAAGGGCTGGGAGTAATATATCGAGTGAGAGAGCGGTATCTATGAGAAGCAATGACTTCCATCTTCTGATGTTCCCTTAATTCAGAACCGGGTACCAAATGGGAGTTTGTGTTTCTTGTGCTGCAATACACCAGCGGAGCATCAGCATTTATGCCTCTCTGAAAGGCAGCTTTCTACTGCCTGCTAAATATTTATCACCAGGCTAAGCTTCTTTTTATGAACAAAGAAGACAATACTCCATACCGTATTTGAACATTAACCTGATTCAAAGTCATTAACAAGAGTAATAAAGACTATTATATTTTTTAACATAGTAGAGGGTCAAATATAGTTGGTTGATGCTAGCTCCTTAGCATTGCTTATCATTTCACTTTGCTAATAGACCATTTGGGATGGATTTCATTGAACAAAGGGATAAGAAAGGTGTAGGTATATGATAGACAAATACAAGACTCCAGTTCAATTTCTGTCACATATAGGATTTATTAAAAAAAAAACAACACCATGTATATGCTACATAAACAAATACAACGCACTTTGTCTATCACTAATGGAATATTGGGAACTTCTGGCTTATTTTGGGCCTATTTGAGCAAAGCCTTAGGAGGTCTGGTGCCCTGTATTCAATGGCATTTAATTCCCCTCCTAGAGCTGCAACAGCCAGAGTCCTCTCCAGTATCTTACCAGACTACAGGTCATTAGTATTGGTCACTGAGGTAGGCCAATAGGCCAAATAGTTGATCACACGTTTCCTTGGTGAACTTTTCTGTGTATGAAGACTTGCGTGTAGAATTGGGAAGATAACAATTCTGGTGGACTTGGCAGGTGAATGTTTGGACTTGATGACCTTAAGGGTCTTTTCCAACCTAAATGATTCTATGGTTTTCTGATTCTGTAATAGTTCCTAGCTCACACACTGGCAAACCTGGTAGTGACCTGCTGTTCGTATTTTGTTTTGTGCCTTCTCTTCACCTGCTACGGTTAAGAATTCGAAGGCTTAGAATCATAGAATCATAGAATTGTCTAGGCTGGAAGGGACCTTTCAGACCATCGAGTCCAACCATCAGCCTAACTGATAAAAACCCATCACTAAACCTTGTCCCTAAGCGCCATGTCAACCCATCTTTTAAATATCTCCAGGGATGGGGCCTAAGCCACTTCCCTGGGAAGCCCATTCCAATGTTTGATAACCCTTTCAGTTTAAAAATTGTTCCTAATATCCAATCTGAACCTCCCCTGGCGCAACTTGAGGTCATTTCCTCTTGTCCCATCACCTGTTCCTCAGGAGAAGAGACCGACCCTCCCTGGGTACACCTTCCTTTCAGGGAGTTGTAGAGAGCAAGAAGGTCTCCCCTCAGCCTCCTTTTCTCCAGGCTGAACAACCCCTGCTCCCTCATCTTACTTCTGTTTGGCTCCTAATTCTTTCACAGAAGCCTTGAAGACCTCAGAAAAAAATAAAGGAAAATGAGGAAATAAAACCTTTTCCTCCCATTTTCCTTGGAGGCAATACAACACACCTACAGGAAAACCACAATGGTGCAAAAACGCTGTCTTAGTCTAGTTTGTTTAGTAAAAACACCTGATGTTTGAAGTATTATCATGTTAGTGATGGAGAGAATACAATTTTCTCATAATGTAATCAAAATGTCTTGATATTGGCTGTCTTGCAATGGTTGATCGAGCTGTGAATGTGTGGTGAAACAATAATCACATTGCAAAAAAAAGGCAATAGATATATTCTACTAGGAGTCAGTTCTGCAGAAGAAGGCTGTGCTTAACATCAAGAACTATCTTCCAAGAAGTGAAAGAGTGAACTTAAATATGTGCTATGAAATATAGGAATAGGAGATATTTTGTCTGGGACTGTAACCCAATTGTCTTACTTTAATAATTTTTCAACTTTAGTCCAGACATCTCACTAAACTCTTTGTTTTTGCTTCCCTTCTTATGGTGACATTTTTCCTAGGTTGTCAGTTCAACAATTCAGTGCTGTTAGACTTGGAATTTCAAACTTTACAGTAAAATTAAAGAAAAAGGGATTTGAGCCGTACTATGTTTTAAGATAGCTGCTTTCATATTTAATTCATCATGTGAAATCCTGGCTTCAACTGATTTTGGTTAGAATCTGGCCATTGACCTCAACGTAAAGAAAATTCACAGTCATATAATCTGCTGGTGTAAGGAAAACAAGCGGAGAAAAGGGGGTAACAATGCTGTGGTGAATTTGGTGATTAATATACTCCATTGAGTATGTTAATTCATTTGCTATTTAGAAGAAAATTGTTTCTCATTTTTTTTAATCAACTTTATCTCATTTCTTTTAATTAAAACATTTGTATGGCAGTGGGATATTTTTGAAAAATCTACCTGGACTCATTTCTCACCAAAGGTAAATTTCATTTCACTGTAGTCTCTAAAACAACCGAATCTGTTCAAGCAATCAGTTTTTGTATTTTAAGCAAATGGAATTCACAGAGAGATT
>JAOXNH010000012.1:130383617-130397457 GCA_028566575.1 Bartramia longicauda
AAATTCATATTCAGTGACTGCCCAGAAATTCGAGTGTCTTTTTTTTTCTCAATAATTTCTATGCATTCCTCTCTCCTTATTCAGATTCCGTTTTCATTTTTCTCTTTTGAAACAATTTGTGAGATTTTGATTATTTAGTTTTAGATTTTCTGTGGTTCCAACTTTCCCAGTTTCAGTTCCCTCCCATTATTCTGCTCAGAGCGTCAGCCTGAAATTGCTCTGAGAGGTGAAGACGTGTGTGCCCCCAGGACAGAGTATCATAGAGGAGTGTTAGGAAGTGTGGACTCTTGTTCCTGTTCTGACTATGCTATGTCTTGGTTGTCCTTGTAGTCATCCATGTTAAATGACAGCGTGAAAGCAGAGTTGGAAACAGACCTTGCTTTTTACTGAACTGTTCACAATTTTGCCTACCAGGTTTAGCAGGCAAAAGTCATACTTCAAAATAAATTCAAAATGTTATGGTTGGTAGGTCTGAAGGCCATAAGATTTCTTCACTTACACAAATTGTTGATTTCTAGAAAAATTGGTCAAGGACAAGGGCTTCTCACTGCTTCTGAATCAGTAGGAACAAGAGCTGTTCCATGTTTCTCAAGAGGTCCATAAAGACCATGTTCCACAGTTTAGTTAAAGATTTGCAGCGAACATTTGTCTTCTCTTCAGCACCTTTAATCAGTTTAATTTCTCGGTTCTGTTTTCTGTGCTGCACTTCCCTCCATATGGTCATTTATCTCCAAACCTTTCTGTCATTAAATTTTTCCCAGTCTTCCTCACTTTAGCAGTGAGGATGTGCATTGCTTTGTGTGTTTGACAACTTACCTGAAGATGTGGCCATATTAAGTGTAGAATAGAGAGACCCAAGCTCAGTTTTAACCAGATTATTCCATGTGTAACTGCAGCCTCTACTGAGCATTTTCAGTTCAGTAGCAGCTGTAAATCATAACCTTCACCCCCTCAAAAAAAAAAGGGGGGGAGGGGGAGGGAAGAGGGGAGGCAAAAGCTCTTGCATTGTACTTTGTATTTCAGCAGCTATCCTGTGATGGGAACCCAAACAATTTGATTTAAAACTTAACAAAGGAGTATCCCCCAGTGTTATACTGGAGACATTCTTTTATCTGCAATGTTGATGAACCTAAAAATTAATGTTATGAATTCTCTGGTTCTGCTTCAAGAGTTTGGTTGTTAGGCTGATGTCTCACATCTGTGCAAAGAAAATGCTGTTTCACCACCTGCAACATCTCTGGGAGTAAGGGGAGAGACGTGTGGGTCTCTGTAGTGAGCAAAGATGCCGGGATTTCTGCACATTAACGTAGCCTTTGTTCTTTTCTTTTCAAGCTCAACTTCTCGCTGTGCACATACAAATTTTATCTCCTCTTCTTTACTCAGCACCAGAATGCTCAGCCCTAGACTTCTGCACGACGATGAATCAACTGGCTGAAGACTCCATTCCCATCACAGAAATACAGGCACTGGGGACCATATGACACACAAAAATTTCCAGAGGCTTCCAAGTGTCACTCAGGATGAGTTTCTGCAGAGCTTTTGGAGTCTACATCCAAAGTGAGTGGAAAAAGTTTGCTACTGGTGTTGACTCTTTTGCATTAGAGGGAAGTGCTATGTATGTGTGACACACTTCTCATCGCAGAAAAGCTTATTTCTTCTTTCTGTTATTGGAAATCTGGTTTCCACTCTTTCATTTGTGTGACAGTTATAGAGCATATTTTATGTTTATCTTTAATTACTTTCAGAGGAAAGAGGTGAGCTATTTGCTCTGTTTCAGGTTTTGGTATTTGAGTGTTCAAGAAAACAAGGAACCGTGAGCAGAATAGTTTACTTTATTCTTATTTACAAAATCCCAGCTTCTTTTTTTTCAAAATCTGTTTTATTACTTTTCCCTGTGATTAAATGTTCATTATTGAAGAAAAGATGTTTAAAATTGCTAAATATAATAAACATGAATGTTCTGCAAATGTGCTTTAAGCATCAAATTGCTTTCCAATGACATTCTGATATTCTTATATTGGTTATTCTTTTGTTTCTAAACAGTTTGTATTCAATCTGTATTTTTTATTTCTTTTATTATCTTGCAACATATTTGTTGTTACAAATAGTCTAAACTGATAAAATCAACTTGATTTAGATATTCACTAATATCTGGTCTGTTCAGAAATGCCTTGATGACTGGCTTGACTCATTTATTATTCCTTCCCTCACAACCATTCATAAAAACTCCAGAAGACATCTCAGCTGCACTGTAGATTTCTAGCTGGGATTTGCCAGAGAGGAAAGTGTAAGCCCCGTTGTAATGTCATCCCAATGATCACTCTTTTAATCATTTCCCCATACTGCTCAAACCGTCGCTGTGGCTGTTGTCTGTTCTGAGGTACCAGCTCTCTCCACCCAGCTGTGGGGCGATAAGGGACAGAGGCACCAAGGTTTTGCAGAATAGTAGCAGGACACACTTGATGGAAGATAATGAATTCCTGATTTGTTTGGAACGATCAGTTTTTGTCTTGCCTTACCTGCTTTGGCATCAAAGTATGCAAGAGTACCTGTTCTGTCACCACAAGGAGGAGATCTTACAGGTGTAAATCCGTATGAATCCAGGATCGATTCTATAGGTTTATGCTCTACTGTATAGTGATAACTCTCAGGCAGTTGTCACAATGTCAATTGCTCCAACTCTTCTGCAGTCTTTCCACATCACAGTGTTTTAAATTTAAATGATAGGGAAATGTTTTGAAAGACTACTTAACTCCACAAACATGATAGTACTGCTTCAGATAGCACAAACCCATCCCATTCATAGCCAAGGTTTACTGAAAACTCCCCTGTGCATCCTTTTATATGAACACACAATATCCACGCACTTTTCAACATGGCCAGCAAGACCATGGTGTTATTAAAGACTGATACGTTCTCCACATAAAAAACAATTACATGTTAACAGTATAAATTAAATATAATACTTCAAAGTCTATAAATATGTGCATTTGTGTAGTTCTAGTCCTATTCTTTCTATCTGCTAGTTAGATAGAAGGTCTTAAGGTCATTAAGACAGCAAGACCCGATGAGGTCCCACTGCCCTGACCAAATATGGTCATACACTTCCCTCTTCCAGTAGCTTCTGGTTCTTTCCTGGTTTCCCTCACCAGCCAAAGTTCACTTCAAAAAACTTACTAGAGCTGGGAACTTTTCCTTTGTGTAATATTCTCTTTAGGTTTACTCTTGATCTAGTCTCATAGTCTTCTATTTGTGCAAAATGACAATGATTTGAAAGATGGAGGCTGTATAAAATTTGCCTCTTTCCACACATCTGCAAGTGTGAAATGAGACTTTGAATTCAGTCTGGCTGGAATGGAGTTAACTTTCCTGGTGGCAGCCTATATGGTGCTGTGCTTTGCATTTGTGGCTAAAAGAGTGTTGGTAACACACTAATCCTTTCTGTCTTGCTGGGCACTGCTCGCACAGCGCTTGAAGCTGTCTCCTCCACCTCACGCCCTATCAAAATAAGGAGGTTGGGGTGGGCAAGAGGTTGAGAGGGAACACAGTTGAGACAGCTGACTCCAAGTGACCAAAGGGATGCTCCATGCTGGATGCTGTCATGCTCAGCAATAAAAAGCTCAGGGAAATAAGTAGGAAGAGGGGAAGTTTGTGGTTGTGGTCTTTGTCTTCCCAAGAAACTGTTGTGCTTGCTGAGGCTGGACATCTGCCTGCTGATGGGAAGCACTGAAAGAATTCCTTTTGCTGTTTTGGTTTCTTGGGCAGCTCTGGCTTTCCGTATTAAAGCGTCCTTATCTCGAGCCATGAACCTTCTTGACTTCCTTCTATTTTGTCCCCATCCTCCGGAAGATGGGAATGAGCAAGAGGGAAGGGTCAGTGCTCTCAGAGCTCAGTCCATCACAAACTTTAAATGGGCAGACAGTGAGATTGCATATAGGTAAATACAAGCACACACACACACACATATATATGTATAAATGGATTGGCGTTTAGTTCTGTTTATTAAACAGTTTTTTCAAGGGATTGCCATTGGTATAGAGTGAAGCAAATCATATCACAAATTAAAATGCATAGAAATGAGAACACATTTTTTTCCTTCTGGAAAAGGAAAAGAAAAAGAAAAGACAATAAAAATATTTACAGACCTTGGTTCTCTGCATGAAAAATCCATGACCTGAAAGGGGCACTTGTTCGCACTGTGGGTATGAGGCTTAGAGCAACATCTTTTAAGCAGCTAAAGAATATCCCACATATTTTGGAAATAGAAATCCAATGGAATTTTCCTGGGAGGGCTACCTTAAAACCAGAGGTAGGATGTATATCTTAAAATATTTATGCACATATGCATGCATTTACTGTACTACCAAAAATGTTTGGATTGCATTTGATCTTTTGGGTTAATAAAATGGAAATTTGGAGGAGAGGTGAAGCCTGGATGACATATCTATCAAAATATTCATTACAAACAAAACTCTTCATGCTTTTTAACACTAGATGTTATTTTATGCACGTTTTGATGTCAGCGTGATTATCTCTTTGTCATTCCTAGCTTGCAAGTACTCTTCTTGCTTAATTTGACAGCATTAATTCTCCTTCTCAAACTTTTTAATGTGTATTTCTTCAGGAAAGCTAGCATTCTGTTGTCAAGTATATTTTTACCCTACTAAGTAAATCATCACTGACCTTTTCTAGATTGTCTGCAATGTCCCTCATTTGACATGATTAACACTATGCAATTTAAAGATCATCTTTTATTTCATTGTAGCATAAGTACTGTATAATAAGTGTAGTTTATGCTGTAAATGTCATTTTTCTCCCACACGTTTATTCCTGATGTATACTTTTTTTCCAGTTTTTGGAAAATCTCTCTAATCTCTCTCTTCATTGTTTTTTTTTGGAATTAAGAAGTCATTAAAGAAGGACATGAGAGAAATAAACATGAGCTTTATTAAGTTTGAGCTGAATGAGAGCCATAAGATGTCCCCTGTGAATGAGTTGCTCAACTGAAAAGTTAGCACGGAAAATAGCTCCAATATTTTCCTAGTGTTTTACTTTGGGACATTATACCTTCAAGTTGTACCTTGATGAAAAGAACAAAGTTGAACTGAATAGGTATTTATAAAGGAAAATATCTACACAGCTAGATGTGTGGTAGATCATGATTAGAACTTTGAATTTAATCGAGTCAGGGTACAAACCCTGATGAACGAATGAACGAACCCTGATGAAGTAATGAGCGAACAGAATACCATGTATTAAAAAGAAAATGCAGGCAAACATTTTTTGAGCTCAGGCAAACATTTTTTGAGCTTTATTTGACAAAATGGCTCAGCGGAGCTCAAAGCCGTAGGAGAGGAGTTCTGAAATGGCACCTGCCTACTTCTCCATTTGTAATATTGACAGAACATGGATTTGTAGTATGCAGAGTTGACAATTTCCAACCGGATGTTGAAGCACTGATCTACATGACAGGAATTGTGATCATTAGTTGCCATGCTTGAAAAGGATGTGGACAGATTCAATGTGGTTAGGTGCAATCAGTCCTGAAATTAATGCATAAATGGAAGAGACACTTTTTCATTATTGCCTACTTTGGGGGAAACAGTGGGTGCAGTCCTGTCAGAGTTCAGACTGATAGATATTGATACAAATCATTTTTATATGATCTGCCTATTTATTAGAATTGCTTTTCTGCTCTCTATATGGAAGTCCATGATGCATTACATTCTGAACTTCCCAATGTTCAGATTGCTGTTCTCATTGCAAGAAATAATGAAATGGATTCATTACTTTATTCTTAAAATATTCTGATTTATTTTAGGTTATAATCTCTTCAATGATTTCATAGACCCTTTTGTTGTCTAGTTCATTTATTTTACTGTAGAAGGGAACACATTATACATATTTTTGAAGACAAAAAATTTCAATAAATATTTTAAGAGTATGCAAGTACACAAACAGAAACAGGGAAAAGGACCTGAGAAGGTACAAAGTCCAACAGTGTTTTCAGCATTAGTGAAACTCAAGATTGTTAATGTCATGAGAAACACAGAGGAATTACGAACACAAGCAACTGTTTCTTGGAGAAACTTCTAAAAAACGGAAGATTTTTTTTTGGTGTACTTTTAGATTTTCTTTCAGAATTATGTTTTGCAAAACAAGGTTCTTTCATTTTGAACCCAGAATTACAGAGCTGAATCCAATAATCATTGGAACCTCAAATTTTGCATATGTGGGCTTCTCCTTAAAGTATTTATCTTTTGAATTCAGTATATGAAACTGGGAAAACCTGAGTGCTGAAAGAAACTGCTGTGAGTTCTCTGGACACAAACTTATTAATAGGAAATTAACACTACTACAGTGATACAAACAATCTGATTAACAATCATTTATTAGTCTAGGGCTGTAGTGTTACTCTGAGCTTCAGGCCAGTATCTCTCTCAAGAAAGTTATGCTTGTGGAGGAAAAGAAGAAAATATATCCTTCACTGCTAGTTTTAAAACCAAATCAAACTATTTTGAAGGTGACTATAGAACACTCAGAGTAGCAGCAGGAGTGCAAAACACTGGTCAGACATACAAACAGAAATGTATCATTAATGCAAACTGAGAACACCCTACCTCATTGGTATTTTCAGCTGGGTTTGGGTGCTTATGCCTATAAGAAGTCTTCCTTCGCCTCTACAACATACTTTGTTTTTGAGAGAGAGAATTGTACATGATTATCTTCCAATTTCTTCCTTTGACTTATTTCACAAGTAGAATATTTGGGTTATTACCCCTTATCTCTCTGGCTTCTCTAATAAATGCTTCTTCCATCATGTCAGATTAGATCTGTAGTGACTTCACTTTTTATCTTTTTTGTTTACTTAACATATGTTCTGTAAGGTAAGGTAACGTTCTGACACAAACAGCCAGAGCTCATGTATTCAAGTCCTTCACACGTGAGGGTGAGTCCCACGGCCAGGACAGACCTGTCGATGTAATGCAGTGCCTGGGCTGATGAGACTTGCTTCTCAGCCAGCATTGTTGGATAAACTACTGCACAAACAGAGTTGTGCTGCTTCTAAATCCAAGACTGACCTACTCAACGCTAGCCTGATTGTCTCTAATGATGTTCTGCAGTGTTTATGGACTTACAGTAAAGCTTATAAAAGCTTATGCTAAAGGCTACTTCTTGGGCAGTTAATGTTGGGCTGTGTAGCACCAGCTAGCCTCTGAGTTGCGTGGGTAACAGCCGTGGGGCAAGTGACTTTTCATGATCCACTTTACCTCCATTCACATTTGGTGAGACTAATACATTACAGTGATGAGGGCAATTTAAGAATATTTTCTTTCTATAGAATATTTCTTTATTTTATGATTCATGCTAGGAAAGCTGATATCTGCTTGATACAGTGTTATTGTGTAAGTGAAAACCAAACAGCCATATTCTAGGCTGAGAATGAGTTAAAAAAACATCAGTAAAGTCAGAAAGAAAGACACTAATGACACTGGTCCAGGGAGCGTAATCTTTCTGGTAGTCTGTGTGAAAGACACCTTGGTTCTGCTTTTGAACATTTTCCAAAGCTGCAATAGCAAGTGGTCATATCTCTCCAGGACCCTGTTTCAGTGAGAAGGAGGCTAACGTTCCTTCCTAGCCTAAGTCACAATGGGATTTACTCCACATGACAGTCCTTTTGTCATCAGGATCAGCACTGAGCAACTTCCCGAGATGAAAATGATTTTGGCATGATTTAAAACAAACTGCTCATTAACAGCTTTCTTTAGAGGGAGAACATGGATGATAACATTGAACTTGTTCAGCTTTTCCATGTAAGACAGCCTTCCAGGCTTCAGGAGCTTGCAGACCTGTTTAGATGAATACTATTTCTCTCAATCAAGGTCTTCCTCTCTGTGTAAGCTGCGTAAGATCCATCCAGGGTTGAGGGAGGAACCATTCATCGGAACTTGAGATATGTAGAATTAAATAAGGAATGATGGAATACATCTAGGAGGCTCCAAAAATCACGGGGATGCCTGGGGAAATTGTACCTACCATCCATATTGTATGTGCAGAAGCTGCTTGTTAAAATAACATTAAAAAAAATGTTTGAAGACATGGAAGTGAAAACAGGGTTACTGACTCTAGTAACAATTTCATTTTCCTCTTCTACACCTCTCACAGCTCTATCGTGTTGACTACTTCCTTTGCAAACTCCTCTCCCTGCTTGTCCCTAAATTTTTTTTTTAATTGTTGGTGAGGAACAAAAAAGTAGACAAGCTAAAAGTATGCAAGACAAAGAAGGGAAAAAAAAAGTCAATACTGTGATTGTTGAGAGAACAGTCATTAACAGCTCAAGGACTCAAGAGGAGAAATGCTTACTTCAGAGAGTATAAAAAGTTCAAAAGCCCCTAAATGAACAGGATGATGCTGATTAATGTATTCCTAGCAGCAATGGAGGTTGACCTTTCCCCACCTGGCAGAGGACTGCCTGGTCACAGAGATTCTTTGGTTGTCTCATTGGGTTTTGTGAGCAAATTAATGCTTGGTCTAGAACGTATTAGTTCCAGACACTTGATCTTTGAGCACTAGCCAATAAACAATTATACCGTATTTTAAGTTGTGTTTATCTTGTTTGCAGAATCACCATCTGGCGAAGAATATCCAAGGAAAAGAGACCCCGAGAGGGAGGATTACAGAACCAGCATTGCAAGAAGATTGTTGCAGACCATGTAAATGTTCAGTCTGAAGATCCCGATGTGCTTTACAGAAACAGCAAAGCTGAGAAGGTGTGCTGTGTGATTGCCTATTCCTACACCAAGGAGTTTGCCTAAGCAAGTAGTGTCCCTCTCCGGCTCAGCCTGGTTTCTTTTTCTCTAGCAAGAGTGTGTGACAGCCGGGAGCAGCAGCTTCCTCATGCATGTCAAGGACGGAATGCAGCGCTCGCCATCCTGGCCACTGAGAAAGAAGATAAAAGGTACAAATCCACCTCCATCAACATTAAATGTTCTCTTTTCTTGACTGGATGAAAAAAATCCAAACAAACAATGGAAAAGGTTGCCGTTCGCTGTCTTTGATTTTCAGCAGACCATTCTTCATCATCCTCAGTTTCCTGCTGCAAATAGGAGCGATTTTGTGATCTCCCTTATTCCTCTTCTCTGGGGCCACAAGAGCAAGGAGGGAGTAGTCTTCTCATCTCTGACAGTTTCCTCTACAAGCCAAAAGATTTCCTTAACTGTTCTCCTTCTTGTCCACTTCCTTTTGCACTTAGTACTTGGAAGAGCATAGAACTGATTTTAAGCCCTGTAAGGAAATATTTGAGCCACATTATTCATATAAATTATTTTATCTCTTGATTTATGTAATTTGTGTGCCTGAAGTGGATGATTTGTTTCATTGAGATCACTATAGGAAAAAAAACCCAAACAACGTTAAAATTAAGCATTAATAATTCATACATTTTTTAGACATTTGTTTCAGTTAAATAAAATAGAAATGTAGCCACATAAAAATCCATACAGTTTTAAGCTGATTAGATCAATAAAGTATGATCTCATGAAGGATTTTATTATTATTCTTCCTTTCTATGCTAACTGCCTTCAGAAAAGGAGTTTCTGTACCTATTTTGTTTGGGAATACTGCGAAACTGTTAAGTGGATTTATTGTAATATCATTCAAAACATTCTATTAGTTCAAATGAACTTTGTTAAGATTTAGTATTACAGATAATTATGAAAATGATAACAAATAAAAATAAGCCTAAATATTCTTTCCAGATGGTTTAACTTGGATGAAATATCAGCATCAGTCTTCATAACGGAATGAAATGTTTGAACTTCTTTTTCAAAATCTGCTGATTTCATTAAAAAGTGTTTCTTGAACAGAGGTGAATCTGGAGAAACTCATGCCACAATATCAATCTGAGTCTATGAAGACCTTGAAATAGTAGTCATGAGGAAACCAGTATGTAAAGAAAGTGTTGTATATCTGCTAACTTTTTCAGTGATGATGAAACATGGGAAGTGCATTTTAATGGGGCTTGGCTGAAAAGCAAGACAAAGGCAACGAATAAGTCTGAAAGCATAAAAAGAAAAGGGAACTTAAAAAACCCCACATGTACTTGCAATCTGAACATCACCATCCATTGCCAGCAGCATCTTATTTTTCCACCCCACAAGGAAAAATTTCATCTTTAGGCCCAACTCAGGAGAACTTCAATATAAAGCTAACAAGACACACCCATCTATGTCATCTTAATAAAACTCTCATACCAGTGCCTCTAAATAATCCATATACAACCAGAATGAAAGATTAAAGTTCATTAAATTTAACTTCATTATGAAGTTTGCAAAATCTGAAGTAATGCTAGCTACAGAGAAGGAACTAGTATATATTTAAACTCAACATGCGTTCTCTTCTGATTAAAGGAAAATATAATCAGACAATTTGAATATGTAGTACCATATCCACACAGTGATACAGATTTTTACAACTGAAAAATAGAAACTGTGCTTATTGAAAATTATCTTGCAATGGTATTACATACATTCCTGTTCTGATACTAAAAAACCCTAAAAATTCAATATGCGTAAGTCCCATATTCTTCCAACGGTATCAATAGTGAGGAAGGTGAAGAAAGAACTGGGAAAGATACGTCCTGGTTTTAAAGAAAATGCCATCTGACTTTGAATTAAAACTGTCCTAGAATTGTAACCACTGTAGAATTGAAGTCACAACCAATTTTCACACAGTTAATAAAAGCTGCTCACAAATTGAAGTTGGGGATATAAAAAAAAAAAAAGATTTTTGATGCAGCTTTAGTTGGAAGGCAGATTTATTTATTCATGGTATCTCTTGTAGCTTCCTTTTCCCTCTCGTAAGGTGTGGAGGGTGAAATTTCAGTGGCTCTGCTGTAATTCTTCTGTAACTCTTCCCCAGATGCTCTAATCTCAATCAACCCCATCTCTCTGCCTCGCCGCCTGCCCCCCCAGCACCGCGGCTCCCTTCATCCCGTTCCCATGGGGCTCGGTTGCTGTATTACCGGGAGAGCTGGCTGGCACGGGCAGGACAGGGCTGATTGCCCCGGCTTCTGCGCAAGAACTGCAGTAGAATTACAACCCAGATGCTGAAACTGTAGCCATGGAGGAGTTTGAATGGAAAAGGTGGTGGGAGAGAGAGGAATTGTACCTACCAGAGACATCACTAAAAGTGGGAAAGCCTCCCTTAAATTAATCCTTATTAAAAACAATTTGGGAAAAAAATTATGAAAGCTAAACCTCATTTTGCAGTGCGATAGTTTTGAAAAAGAACAGAAACCCATTAAAAGATACAGTCCTTTTTAAACAACTGTTTGAAAAACTGTTTTTCTAAGTATTGTAGAAATGTTATACTGTTCTGACAGCAGTACTGCTCTAAAGCTTTGATCACCTAAATACCAGGGATATATTAAAAGCTAAATAGCAGGTTTTGTGAGAAAAAAACAGTTAAAGTGTATTCATTAGAACATAGTTTGGCATTTCCATCCCGATTCTTCATTCCAACCACAATTTAAAAAACACACATACATAATTTCCTTAAAGTGGCATTGCTGAATTTAAGTACAGAATAAGTAGATATTTTAGGGGAATTTCAGATATGTTATTAACATCCACAGACCAAAATCACTTACTTTAAAACCAGACAAATCTTGATATTTTTTTTTTCCAAATGTCTTTTGGAAGTGATTTAACAGAATTTTAATGCATCTGAGTTAATAAATTTGTGTTATCATAGTTATATTTTAAGATAGTAGGATCATTACAGCATATGGGGGCATTGCATAATAATTCAGAACCCTCACTGACTCTCATCTCACTTTAATTTGCTGTGTTATGAAATTCACAAAGCTATTGCCTATGCTATGAGAGATACATTTAGTAAAAGATTTATATTACCCATCTATATCAGTATCTTCAAAGTATCTTTGCAGTATGTCATAGCTTTCAGCTGCTTCCATTTCATTTTGTGATACAGCAGTGATCATATATGATGTTATATAAAACATATATTAACTCAGTTGATTCTTCCATCCAGAGCTTCCGATGTAGGATACTTGTTTCTATGACTTGCAGCTTATTACTGTTGTTACTGCTTTTACCTCTTTGGTCTTAATTCTGTTATTGTTGTTAACTATTTAATTTTTTTCTCTCTTTGTCAGTGCCAGACAGTTTTGCTCCCTGGAATAAATAAGGTGTACTATACATTCAGATCAATAGCTCATAAATTTTAGCAGGATTTATTCTTCTTACAAAGTACCTGCCCCAGAATGGGCTATATATACATTTTTTACAGAAAGAGTAGCACAGCTTTTCAGTAGAATCTTGGCTTAAATTCTAGCGGGACCAATGCTTTCCTACAGCTCATTAATAAAGGCACATCAAACGTACTCCGCCCCCCCAACTACAGCATTAAACGTTACATGAAAGGGGAAGTGATGAAAACTTTTCCCGTCAACAGCAGTAAGACTAAAAGATCAGTCTTAGAAGGTTTTTTGCATTTATGTGTTAAATATATTTATTTCATCAATATGGCAATGAAAACAGTTCCATACGTAGGCAGCCGTCAAGGAAAGACTTGCATTGGCTAAAGCAAAGTATGTTAAAAATAACAACTTAGTGTGTTTTAAAACAAGTAGGTGAGGTAGCATGTATTTTTATACAGCATTTGTTTGCAACAGGTGTTCTACAAAGTTAAAAATCCTGAAACGAAAAAGTTTAGCTTACAGAGGAATAAAGATCTTGCACAAAACTGCTGCTTTTTTTTTTATGCTTAAGGTATCTTAAGAAGAAACCACATAGGACAAAATTCTTACCTTCAACTATACTGGATTTAGCTAAAAATCCTGAAGATGTTTTTAAGGCTCCATTAAACACCACAAAACTTGCACCTGTAACTAGAAAAAGTAGGAACAAAGTGAGTACCACTTCATATCACTCAAGTTTGTTGTTATTAACATTTAATTTGCATTCCTTTTTAAAAAGGCAGGCAAAAAAGGTACTACTATACTGAAAGTGCTAATAGAAATCCCTTACTGACAGGATGATATGCTGAAACTCTCTAAAGAGAGAAGAATTTCTTCCAATCAGACCTTGGCAAAAAAGATGGGCTTTGTTAACTTATTTTTTTGAGTGCATACAGTATCCTT
This sequence comes from Bartramia longicauda, assembly GCA_028566575.1. Taxonomy (NCBI): domain Eukaryota; kingdom Metazoa; phylum Chordata; class Aves; order Charadriiformes; family Scolopacidae; genus Bartramia; species Bartramia longicauda. The sequence continues at coordinate 130,396,783 of JAOXNH010000012.1, forward strand.
TAAAGACTCTGGCAGCAAGCCAACACAAGCAAACCAAAAAAAGCTCCATGTACAAAGAGGAAACATAGCCGAAGAAACAGTGGTGTGAGTTTTTAGACATGCCACTCGACTTTTAAATTTAACTTATTTATGGACTATATTCCTGATGTTTATATCATTTTCAGTGGTACTAAAAGCAACTGGAGGAAAAGATGACAGAAGTGAATTTTCATGCTACAAAACTTTGCATGGATTTGTTACACACAGTGCTTCAAACAAGAACACGCTAAGTAGCTATGCTTAATGAAGCACAGAACATCATTTCAAGCTGACACTGGAGGTGGCACATCAATGTGGAGTTCCTCCCCAACTCATGGGCCTTGTTGAGAAGCGTGACTCGCTCTTCAGCCCAGACACACTGCATGGGTGTATTACTTCCACAACCTACAAGGTACCTCCGCACTCCTCTCTGTACAGGTGGTGGTATCAGTCTGCTGGGGTGTTGTATAGAGATACTCACTGTTACTGTATTTCCATACACTCGTTACTAAGACTACTTGTTTATAAATGTAAATATATTGCCCAATTCACACTAATATTAAATTTAGATTTTGAAATATGTAAAGAATCTGTCTGCAAATAAAAGTTATATTAATAACATTCTGGAAACAAAGAGGAAAAAAAATATTAATCTCC
>JAOXNH010000012.1:130397557-130402557 GCA_028566575.1 Bartramia longicauda
GGAATACCTAGACACCTTTGATCTCGCTGCGCACAGTGCCTGTCTGCACAGCTCTGTGACTGCCACGCAGCTGTGACGGGGTAGATAATGCTCTGCTCCTGGCAAGGAACGAATCCTCGAGGTCCCGAAATGCTTATGTTTCTGACACAAAGACAGGGAGGATCCAGCAGTTCTTTGTTCTGGTGAATATTTGCCCTCACTGCTAAATCATGCACCCCTCCACTCTGGACAGCCCATTGGCATTACTCCACCCTACGCACTTCCCTCCCGTGGTGGTGTTTGGAGAAGGCAGGTCACCAGGTGACACCGCACCACACGCCATTTCCAACTCTGCACTTGGCGTTGTGCTGCTTCACCCCGCAGAGTGACTTGTAACAGAGGCAGCGCAAATGGGGAGCTAAATAATCTCCCTGCTGGAATTTCAGGAACACGAGGCAGCTCAAGTCGGCTCGTTTGATGAGGCAGGTCTGCAGCATGTGGCTCCAGACTGGGAGAATCATAGGTGTTGTGGCTTTCCAAAGGATGGGAGCTCTGTCTGTGTTTCCTCCTCTCTGCTCCTCCACTTGCTTTGTCCCGTCAGACCCCAGTTTCGTGCCACTTCACTCTTACTTCTGTTGGGCTGGTGTAGCTGTGGACTGGAGATGGGACACTACACCCCCTTCTGAGGAGGGCCCAGCCACAGAGAGAAGGTTATATTTTTAACCCAATGAGTTTTCCCATCCAGTTCATCGTGTTTCAACAGAGGGACCTGGACTGACAGAATGCAGAGACCATAAGAAGGCAACTTAAACTAACATTTCTTTTCAATACTGCTTTTGCTTTCTAGCAACCCATTGACCGCATGTTGGGCTAAGAGAGAAAGAAGGTGTCATGGTCTTCTTGGGAAACACAAGGTCCCAGAACCACAGCTGGTTATGAGGAAACAGGGCTTTTTCCTGGGAATTGACACTTTTACCATGACTGGCTTCTTATCCAATAATTCTTATCCGACAATTCTCTTAGCAGAATCATCAACACATCACAAATAATATGATACTATATTTGCTTTCTGGATGAAAGTCTAAGGGTCTAATGTATCTCGGGCGAAATGCTGGTAGAAACATATCCATTGTTCCTGGTTTATTAGGTTTCTTACTTGTTCAGTTCTAGCTGTTAGTATGTGGTGTCTTCAAACTGTTTAGTGTCTTATAAAGTATCTGGAAGCTTCTTACATGAATATGAAGTAACAGGGATATCAGTGCAGCACCAAGAATTACTCTCTCCCACTACTATCAGTCCGCTTAAGATTTCTCTAGAAGAGAACAAAGCCGGAGAAAAGCACTTATCTTTATCAAATCTTATAACCAAATACAGGATCTGCTTTGACAATTAAATTAAGTTTGTTCTATAAATATTGACTGGTATTACTGATAGTTTATTATTGGCTTCTTTATTGACTGAGTCCTGGACAGGGGTTTGTTTGTTTTGGGGTTTTTTTTCTTTTGTCCAAGACTGTTGTCAGACTACATTTACAGTTTCATGGAAGAGTGGAGTGGAGGACTCGGGCTGCTAAAGTTAATTTCCTTGGCCTGCTTTTCCATAAGGCTAGATAGAAATTATATGCAGTTTTGCATTAAAAAATAAATAAATAAATAAATAGAAAGAAAGAAAGAAAGAAAAAGATAAAAAGTAAAAGAAATAAAAGTGTTACCTAGGTAATCAAAGTCATTTAGTATCATTCAACTATTAAATTATGTTTATGGTATAAAGACTGCACGTGTTTCTTTTCAGAATTTCGAGCAGAAATACTTGTTGAACAGATTTCATCATCTCTGTCTACTAATAGACCTATACCAGTAAGAAGATTTTGTTCTTTTCGTAGTGTACTGTCTTCAGTTTCTTGTATCAATTCTGCTTTTAGAATGTCCTGGTTTTACTGCTTGCTTAATATTTTCCCATTTTATTTCTAAATTCTACCTTCACATTGATACAGGTGAACTTTCATCATATCTTCCCTGTTTCTCGAGAGAGGGTGTTTTCTTGTCTGAGCCTTGAACCCAATGGCAGTTCTTGTCTCTCGAAGGTATCCCAAAGCATCGGTGTCAGAAATCCTTGCTTTCTCTCGTGGCTTCTCAGGGGAAGTTATGTTAGTTATTATTCTGTTCCTTGAACTCTTAAACATATAAGGAAGGTCATTCAGAAGCCTAATGAGGGAGCGTATGACATTATGCTTGCAGTCTGCATCCTCCCCTTCATTGGAAGGATTTATTTTTATGCAAGATACTGTGCCTTCCCCAGTTTAGCTAAGGCAAAGCTGCCTAAGCTCTCTAACGTGGATGCCATGATGCCATGTGAGAATAACATATATTTGTACAGATTAGGCTTTATCTGTTCAGAAAAGGTATCACAGTGTAGCTTTCTTCCATTTTGACTACACAGATACAGCTGAAAAAAAAAATAAAGGTCTTTGGTTTGCTTTGTTTTAGGCTGAGCCATATCTGAGCTGTACAAGGTAATGTTGCCCTTTATCAGAATTAGGTGGGAAGGTGGTTTGTGTTGTCACGTTTATGCATTGAACTGAATTTTTTCAATGCAGACAGTTGGCTCTGTATCAGGTTTTAGGATGTATAGTCCTAGATTTCACAAAATTCTGGAACAGACTATTAAAGGAAATAATTTATAGTGTACTCTGGCATTTGATTGTTTCTTTACTATCTGAAAATAAAAACAATTAGGGAGACATTACAAAAAAAGAAAAGCCATAAAGGAGTGAGCATAGCAATAGTGCAATGTTGCAGTAATTTCCACAGAAGAATGTGGATATGTTATACAAGTATAGGGCAGAATTTTTGTGAGTTTTAATAAGCAATGCCCTTTCACCTGCCTCACTGATACCTGCACAAAACCTGCATCTGAGACCAGTCTGGACAGTGTTAGGAGCAGCTTCAGCTCACGTGGGATGCAGACTGGGATACGGACAGGAGCTGTCTGGTTTACGCTCCTTCTAAAGAGAAATAAAGAGTGAGGAGCAGTTTGGAAGAAATAATTGAGGCTGAAAATAAAACTAACTCCTCTGAGATTTATTTGATATTCCTTGCTTAGAATTCCAAATTAGTGTAGTTTTGGAAATTTAGCTGTTACTGGTTGATCATTTCACAATGATAAGGGTGTTTTCTTTTCTCCTACCTACTTAGAAAGTTTCAACCTTTTCTGCCAGATACGGATGTTATAGCTATCCATACCTTTATCATCTCATCACCGGACTACTGAGAGGACTCAGTCCTATTTTCCAGTGTAATTCCTATTAAGTCTATCCAGGGGCTGAAGCTGGGGGTGGATGTGCTGCTCTGTGTAACAGGTTAAGAAGTTGTGTGCCTGCCCCACTCATCTCTCATTTGTTGGTTTTCTTTCCCTTCCTTCATAAGTCAACACTTTGACAGCCCTCCTTTATGTGACATTCTAATCTAGTTCCACCAAAATGAGGAAAATCTTTTTAAAAACATGTGATACTATTTGTATTGTGTAGACAGCCTCTCTTTAGAGAGCCGTGATACATGCAAAAGAGGAGGTCACGTTGGGAAGCAGTGAGCCTCGGTGGGTGACCTGGGAAGGAGAACCTCCCTACAGAGCTCCGCTGAGGCCACAGCGGTTTCCCTGACCGGGCTGAGGTGCTCCAGAGCAACCTCCAGTACTTCTTTCCCACTGACTGCTTGATATGTGTGCTTTGACTGTAAAATACTAATCGAGCTATGCCTTCCATTTCCTGAACGTTTTCCTTCTTTTTTCACAAATTAAATGGGAATAAGTTTATCTACCCTTTTTTTGTACTTTAAGTATCTAAAGGTAAAAGTACTCTACAGCATTTTATGATGATGTATTTGTTAATACACCACCAGAAAGCATTCTCTGATATGCAGCTTGAACTTTTCCATTCTTAGTTTAATCCTATTACTGCTGTTTAAATCCCTGTTTATCACCCAGAGTGATTCTTCTCTTGCCTTGGATTTACACTCCCAAGATAATCAGAGACTGTTATCAAGTCCCCCATTTCAGCACAGAGTAACCTATGATATATTATACATATTTCATAATTTCAATTCTGTATTCCTCTACGTGCCCTGCAGTTTTGTGACAGTTTCTGTTGTCAAAAACATCTTTAGTTTCTAGGTGGGGTTTTGGTAATAAGAAACCTGCAAAACAGCATGGATTTCAACTCTGCTTCTTCTTGAGTGATGTAAAACCCAATGGGAGTTAAATACCTGATTTTATACTAGGTATAAAGAGAAAGACTATTAGGCTATCTTATAATGTGTCTCTTTTCCTTAAAAACAACCAAAACCAATGGTGCCTTTATCATTTGTGCCTGTAGTGTTAAGTTCTATTACAAATACTCATCCAATTCACCGCTGTGATCAGCCCAATAATTGTTACCATTTAATGGCCATATTATCATAGTACATAGAAACCCAACTCAGCAGCTGAGGTCCATCCATGCCAGGCACTAGATGGACACAAGAAGACAGTCTTTTCAGCAAGGAGCCCATGGTCTAAATAAGCCCAAGCACCTAACATGATGGTAAATGAGAAATGAATGAAGAAGAAGACAGGGACTGAACAAGGCGAGAGGGTGGTCACCATGGTGGGTGATGGTTTCAGAAATGGGGAGTCCTGGGGCTCCCTTAAGACAGTAGCTTTCGTTCTCTCATTAAGCACATTTCAAGTCATTTCCTTTCAAACTCTTGCCTTAAAAAAAACTCTCATGTTTCATTTTCTACATTTCTGATCTCTCCAGATGGCATTGCATTAACTCTTTGTCCTGACTGATCTCTGCTTTGTTACTCTTCTCTACCCATTTCTTTCATTTGTGTTTGGTTGACTGTCTGCAGTATTCTCCAGTCTTTGTAGGATAAAATATTGATAATATTTTACACATTATAGAAATTTTAGAGTACATTTTACAAGCAGTAGGTACATGACAGCATCTGTACCAGAGTACATGTGAATAAAGATTTTCAGTTTTC
>JAOXNH010000012.1:130407557-130409646 GCA_028566575.1 Bartramia longicauda
TCAGCAATTCTCAGGATTACTCCTAAAGTCTTTTTGAAGCATTCCAGTGCTTTTAGCAGATTGAGAGGGTTACTCTTCTAATAAAGTAGAAGAAAATAAAAGCGTTAAACAAATATTTCTTTTATATTTGGAAAGAACTAATACGATGGCTCATAACACATGAGGATGATGAATTGTTCTCCATCAATAACTGGAGAGTTTGTAAAACAACATCTACTAGAGATAAACCTTTTAAATCATCTGGCCAGAGTAATTTGCATCAAAAAGTAGTAAAAGAGCTGGCAGACCTCTCAGAGTTATTGATGTCTATTTTTTTCAAGCCCTGGAATACTGATAAAAAAATCTATTAACATAGAACAGTATTTACTTTGCTTCAATACTCAAAATTGGCAACCAGATTGACTTAGGTAGCTGGTTTTGCACTAGCCTCATGTAACTTCAGGAAAATCTTGATAGCATTTATACAATGGAATTATAAGTAACACTAATTAATGTGCTTTTTGAAAAACATCTTTTCGGTCAAATAAACTCATTAGAATTTTAATTTCCAAGGAATGTGTATAGAGTTAATATTTTAAATCTTTCAGCAACATTTCCCCTGGTAACAATTGATATTCTAACTAAAAAATGAGCATTAAGAACATATGCAAATGGACTTAGATGCTGGATTTGAAAAGTTCTCATCATGGATTACCGGTGGTTCTAACAGGGATTTGTAAGGATACAATATTGGCCAGTTGCCTTATCAGTGATTTGAAAGTAAATGCAAAGTCACTGTAAATAAAATAAAATAAAGTTGTGTTGCAAGAAGTGATATCTGCTATATCTAAAGAAGAGGGGACTGAGTCCTGAAAAGCAGTGATTTGGAGAATAATCTAATCTAGTTGTTGTATGGGCAAGCAACTCAGTGAAAACACCTACAGCAACACCCTAGTGACAAAGTGACACATTTCTTTCGGAGTACGTTACATTTTTGATGCATAAGTAGTAGACTCATGGACAAGGAGGCAGTGATTTTTGTTGTCATATAAGATATTGGTGGGATTGATGGAAAAATTGGAAAGGGTCTGGGAATAAGGTGGAAAATAATTCAAATACTGCAGAAAGTGTCTTACAGTGGTAGACAGCTATAATTCAATCTGCTTTCTTCTTCAAAAAGTACATTGTGAGGTGACTTATGCACAAATGCACTCACTAGAAGGAAATACCAGAGAGCAAAAGTTTATTTGATATAATTGAAAAAGGCATAAAATCCTTGGCATTGAAGATAATAAGTTTTAAAGAAGAGAGGCATGCTTTTAAAAAGTAAGCATGACGTGCTACACAGGGAAATTGGGCACTCGTTTTACTCCCCAAGTAAGCATCAGTCTTTTCTTTTCTTCCAAGATTTCTCACTCTTTCCACCTTGAAAGAATCCAATTTTTGCTGTATGTGTCAACCACCATCCCCCAGACCCCGCACACACCCTCTTGCTTCCTATCATTGTAATTTTTATTTTCACTTTGACATCAAGGACATCAGGGACATCAAGGATCACTGTGGCAAATCACGGGAAAAAAGTGATGTACAAAAATGTGGTAAGCACACTGTTGTCAGCAACGTCTATTAGCCGAGTTCCTAATTAGTTCTTTGATGTATGGGAACTTTATATGTGTTTTTAATAAATAACAGATGGATGAACAGACGCATGACATCCAGTAAACTATCAGTTTAACCACCCTTTTAAACTGATACAATTGTTGTTAATAATTCCACCTGCTCTGCAGTAGAATTTTTTGGTGTTCCTTTTAGATGAGAAAGCAGCTGACACATAAGGAATAAAGGGCTGACTGTGGTCAGAAGAAAGATGATGAAAATATGTTTACATATGAGAACTTCATTCAGACTACGTAGCATGACAGAAGTGGATACAGGAGATGGTAAGAGTCTTGTAAGCAAGCGGGTGGAAATTGTGGGCTTCTCAGAGTAACGTGGATCTCGACATCAGGAATGGTGTAGAGAATATACAAAATCTGGTCAGGAAATTTCAAGTATTTCAGTTTTACTGGGTATTTTACGCCTAAATTGGAAAAAAAAAAAAAAAAAAAAC
>JAOXNH010000012.1:130424176-130434922 GCA_028566575.1 Bartramia longicauda
CTGTTTGCTTCCAATTCATGCTCATTAATCAATAAATTTAAGTTGATTTTGCTATACGAGTCTTCTCGTTTATCACACAGACTACAATGGGATGGCTGGGGTGATGAAGGTGACAGGAGGCTCTGGAACTGGTGTATTTTGAAGATGTGAAGAAAGCAAGTGTCCTTCCTCTCTTACCAGAGATAATGAAAATGATACACATTTCAAATAGGTGGAGTAAACCAGCAGCAAAAAGCATGCCTCTTTTTATTTGAAATTCAACTGAATGATTGTTTCTTTATCTTTGCCTTGGTTTATATTCTGTTGTAAACCTGTATGATGCCCTCAGATCAGTCATAACTATATAAAATGACACTTTGTCCTTAATAAACATATTCTACCCATTGATCACAAAATATGTTCCAAAAGTAAATGAGCTCAAGACATGGAGAAAAACTATATCCAATTATTTAAGATCATAAAATGAAGCTGAATCAGAATATAGGTACCTAAGTACAAAGGATATTCATGCTCCTTCTTCCTGTCCTTTAGGACCATCCTTCCAGAGGTAATACAGCTTTTACTCAAAATTTCCTTGAGTACCTAAAAATTGTAATTTTTTGCATATGGTGCAGAATCATCTTTTTAAGAGAAATGGAATTCTTGCCCCTAGTTCAGGCTGAACAATTTACACACATGATTACAAACACAGCATTCAGCAAAATTTTTAACTCAGTGAAGCCTGGCAACAAGACAGCCTCTGCCTTGCAGAGAAGGTGATGATACTGCTCATCACATGATTGATAGTAACATCCCTTTGACATACATTGTGTCCCAGCTCCTCTTAATACCACTCCTACCTCTAATTTGGGAAAAAAAGAAAAAAATACCATGGAAGATTTCCAGCCCCTGCCCTAGGAACAGCTCCCACTTGCAACTGAGCATGATCGGATGCAGAAGTTAGATGTCCACCAATGATCCCTTTGATTGTATTGGTGTGGTCTCCCCTAGCTATTTCTCTCAGAGATTTAGTCCAATTAATTTTCCCAAAGCAGCTATATCCTGGGGACTGGCAGAGGATCTGAAAGAGGGGATTTCAGAGCAGGAAGGACTATCAGAAAAGGAATATCCTCCAACTGTCCTCTTAAAGCTGGCCCCTGTGCAGAGAGGAACACAAGATTCATTAAGCCAGAGATGGGAGCACTAGAAAGCATAGCCTGGTGATTACAGTATTCAGCTGGACTAGTTTGGGGATGTAATTTAAAGATTGTGAACAATGCTCAAGTTGTTTACTGCATGTGGCCTCAAGTCACTTGTCCCATAAATCAGCATGAGAGCTCCTGATGCCTGTGCTAGTGCCTTATCCATCTATGTTCCATGGACCCCTCTTTTGTTAGCTACAACTTTTTATCAATTCTGCAGCAAATGAAATTGTAGGGGGCTACAGTTCAAAATTCCCTGCTCTTTTTGGAACAAAGAAAGCAATGAGGAAGTTACAAACTTTCAGAACTATAGGAAAGAAAACTGTAACAAAAACTGAACATCTACAAATCATTCCCTCCCAGTCTGCTCAGCATCACCAGGACTTCTCACATCTTTCACCTTCTCCTTATAATGAGGGATCTGAGACTTCTTACTCTCCGTGAAAGATCTGCTCATAGTGCTGGCAGACAGTGCTATGACATCCTATTTTTAAAGCAGGAGAACAGAATGGCATTACAGGGTACATGATTGCTTCATATCTAGAACATGAAGTGATAACTATGTTGATATTGTGAGGAGCATTTTCATACCATGTCCCCTGTTTGAAGTATATATAGCCAATTAATGTAATGCTTTGAGCTAATTCACAGAAATATTTGCTGTTTGTTCCAGAACTTCCCCCTCCCACGTTCTAGATTGCCTTTTGTGACATAAACTGAGAAATCGTACCCAAAATGGGTTGTACAGAGACCACCAAGTAATTTTATCATTTTACCTAGGCCTCAGGTATCTATCGGATGTTAACAGATTTTCACCACCATTGACTCGTGTTTGATTCCATTCGGAGATATAAAGGTGAAAGTCTGACATTCAACTCGTGAGTTTTAGCTTGTCCAGTCTTCCAGCATTCCCTATTTTTTTTCTATTGAATATACCAAAATAACTCCATCCCTTTTACATTCTTTGTATTCTAAATGCAATGAGCCATGACCAAAGAGCTAATCTTAAAGAAATACATAGCAAAAATAAAACAAAAAAGTGGAAAGAATAAAACATTTAAACTGAAACATAGCAAGTTATAATCGTTCCATTTTTATAAAATAAATCTGATTTCAATTAAAACAACCTCTGGAGGTAGACTAGTGTATATTATAATAAACGGGTAAATGTAAGGCGTGGGAAAAGTTCAGACATTCCTTCTAGCATATTGAATCAATTAATAGCATGTACAAGGAAACCCTGATTATTTGAAGGAGTGGAGAAAAATGACTTGATTCTTTACAAGTAGTACAGACTATTATTAGTATTCCAGATAGAGTGTGTTCTAGGGAGTCCATCATGTGCTTTGATCTGTCTGCATCCACAGCTGGAAACTTTGCGCCAGTCTCTGGAAGCAGCACGAACTGACAACAGTCGCCTCCATCAGGAAAGTGAGTTAGTGGTTGCAAATGTTAATCAGTGGATCAAAGAACAAAAGTGAGTAAAATTGGGTCTTTTTTTTTTTTACCCGATCTGATTTCATTTCCTATGGCCCCATACAATTAAAGCATTCATAAGCACTCTCTTCTCAACTTACTGCCGTATCTTTTATCTGGAGCTCTGCAATAGGTCTTTATAAACATACTATCAAGGTTTTTTTACCATCACATTTATGTCCTTTTGAATTAACATAAATAATCAAATAATAAATAAGTTATCTGTAAACACAAAGTAAAATTTTCAGGCCTGCTAATATGGTACAATGTAAAAAACCTGAACTCTGCAGATAAGAGAAATAGATGTATATGTTGTTGCGCTTTGTGACTTTTTCCTTAGATTTTGGAAGCCTCCCATATTAACACATTTTCAATTTTTAAATGCATTTTTTGTCTATAGCATTTATGAAGATATCCCTGATGATGAAAACTAATTTACCTTCTCAAAAGTCAATAGCTACATGAACAAGTTAAGCTGGTGAGAAGTATCAACGCTCTACATTATTTCTCATGGCACATATACCTGTAGTTCTGAACACGCATAAGAACATAAAACTAAGCTTCACCTTCCTTTGATTAGTTGAGTAATTTAAATACCTGCTTCTATCTTTAATATTAAACTATAAACGGCATCTATAATGCTCTTCTGATGGGTAAAAATGGGTTGCTTTATTGGAGCCTGTAGTTTCTTGGGTATTTCTGCAAAAAATGTCCAACTTCAGGAAGAGAGCTGAACTGAACTAGGCAACTGAATGACCCTGAGTCCATCCCATAATGACATGCAGTATGAAAATGCAAGAATGGGGCCGCAAGAAGAAACAAATTCTCTATAGAAACTGTACAGGGTTATTGGACATGATTTCAAACTTGTTATGTCTCTTTTGCGAACACCTCGCCCACGCACATAGGAAGGTGTTACTAAAAATCCTGAACAGTTTAACGAGGTAAATTTTCAGTAGAAAATCATTCTTGATACCTGGAACTGCATTTTCTTTTAATTGCAAGTGCTTCCACGGGCCGCTTGGCTCCCTCTATAGTTCACTTTATGTAGTCTGAAAAGCCCATAACTTGTCTCTAACAAATCTGATCAATTTAAAGCCCTTTAAAGATAAGATGACTCATTTCCAAAATTCCATTGTCTGTATTGATTAACTCCACATTGACCATGAAGCAAGCACCAAATGACATTTGGAGATGTAGATACCCAATGTATGAACAACCTCGTTTAGAAGTCTCACAGGCAAAGTCAGGACGTCTAGTGCCCTGGAAACCACAGCTCTAGCACTGCAGATTCCTTAAGGCATCACTGGATTTCTGTTTTAAATGCCAAGCATCTACAATAGAATTACATCGGTCTCTTTTACAAGCCAAAATTCCTTAATTGCTTTTATTCCTCACTTTGACTAAAATTTTTAGATCTTTGCCACATTACAAAAATGCCATGAAACTGTCTTCTGATTCCATCTTATTTCTTTAACACACTTGAAACAAAATCTTCAAATTGAATAAGGACAGAAGATTAAATAATTGAATTTAGTTCTCTGCTAATACAGGCACCGTATTACATGAGGTTTTTTCATGAGTTTATAAATTATATTTTCAAAATAGTCGATGTTTTGCATTAGGAACTTTCTTTTAAAGTAATTTAGATATATTTATAGTTCACATCATAATAAGCAATTTTAAATAAAAAGCATTTTTCATAGACAGAGCAGGAAATTCAGAGTGCTGCTTGGATTGCTTTGGAGCTTACGTACGCATTCCTGAGCTTCAACAGAGTAACAAACAGTGAAATACTTCATACAGTCTTTCTGAAATCTTCACATTTTAATTAAAAAGAAATCTTGCAATTCTTAGGGTTTTTTCAGGTTAGTAGCTACTGACTCACAAAAATTGCTTCATTTTCATCTTTGGGCTTTTTGAAGTGATAGAGTAAATCAAACGAAGGCCTTGAGATACACATATTTAAAACTCAATATAGGCAGACTAATATCAATTTTTAAAAGTTGTTAACAATCTTGCCTGATTGGATAATTAATTGATTGCAATGGTACAAAAATGATTTTTGAAGTACAAATTTACAAAATGAATTTTTGTTCTAGGATTCCAACTTCTGCCATGCCACCAGAGGGATATTTAAATACACAATTTTGTTACAGGTGAAGGTGAGCAGAATGTTTTGCAGAGCAACCTGCCCTCTTGAAAACTCTTTTTTTGATCTGCACTATGTGCTGCCCAAGTATCGGGCCCATGACAAAAAGAGAACATTCAGAGTTTATTTTTTCTGCAGTCTAGGAGGTGAAATAAAGATCCCTTTTGATATTAATTTCATTTTAGAATCACCTCATTGCTGGTTATCCTTCCTGACACCTTGTTAAAGTTAGACTTGACACTGCCAATAACCCAGATCAAAGATGTCATAATGCATAATTGAAGGCCATATGGGACATACTTGGTAAAAATTCGTTTTGCAGAAAAAGGGACGCAAGCACTTATCTGACTGATACTTAATGTTTAGTTGCTCTTTTCATGCTGACAAAAAGTTTGAGAGGGCTGTTCCAATAAAATGGAGTAGGTATTGTAATGCAGGGGTGCACCAGGCCAAATTTACTATGAGTTCAGTTGTTTTGCAACCTATTACTGCTTCTCCAAAGATATAGAAATACTGCTGTCCACCATGAATGGGTTTGGGTTTTAGAGCACTTCTTCAGAAGACACGAAATAAAAAACTAAGTGACAAGGTTTTGAAATATAGATAATATTTGATTTATTTCAATGCAGTGTCACACCATAGAGATGATAATACAGGATGGTTGGCGGTAAATTTTTTATATATTGTTTGCATTAAATGATATTATATATCAGATTTCAGAGTCAGTGTTTGCGTAGTGGGGGGCTGACGGAATATTGCCATTCTACTTACTTATTCATTTATTATCTCTTCAGTTTTCCAATTTTTATTTTATTTATTACTGTTCCTTTTATGTACATTTCTTTGTTGTGTGCTGCTTTTGTTCTCTTTACTATTCTTTGAGTCTATGATCTGTAGAGGTAATTTTGAACAAAATTAAGAGAGCTAAATCAACATTACCAATATACTTGCATTTGCCTGGAATGTTAACTATCTCTTAAGATTTGTATTTCATATATAGTGCAGTCTTTTTATTGTCGAAGGTTATTTGAATGTCCTCTAAGAATTGCTGAATTGTTTATTGATCTAATAATTATATATTTCTTGGTACTTATGATGTCTGTCCTTTCTTGTTCCTTTATCTTAAAAATTTAATAAACAAAGCATCAAAGAAAAAGGAATAAAAAAAGAGATGACTAAGAATAGATCCCTGAGGCTTTTCCATTTGAAAAGCTTCTATATCAGAGTTATTGTTTATGGAAATCTTCTGTGTACGATTTCTCAACTAACCTGCACAAGCCTCTATGGAGTTATCTATAAGCTCAGTTATCTCTGAGCTGTTAAGGAATATTTTATGATCGATAAAAATTTCTCCTGTAAATACATTTCTCATCGAATTAGAGGTAACACTGGCGTTGTGAGGAAAAGAGCAGTATTGGTGGAATGAAGCTAGATGCTCCTGCAGTCCAAATAATTTTCTGTCACAGGTATTTCAAATCTTTGAACATAATATTTTCAAATAATCTTGTTGAACTAGAATGAACTAGAATGTGTTTATACACTTTCCCTTTTATTTCTTCTTTGTGCTGACTATTGTGGGACCTTTTTCAAAGTGAAAGCAGCAATAATTGTAAAATACCAGTAAATGTCTTAATTATTGTTAAGGCAGATCAGTTCAAGGTGATTCAGTCTTGCGTGTGGCCTCGTTCTTTCAAACATGAAGTCACTGCAGGTGAAGCAGCTTTAAGTCGAGGTTACAGTTTTATTGCTTTTTCGCTGCACTGCAACGCAGCAGAAAGGAATTTTACAACATTGAAACAAAAGTGTTTGTATATGTTCTAGTAAGCAGTAGCAGATTATGTGTAGGCAGCAAACAGTATTTGTGGCTACAAAGCCTTTTTGAAATAGATGGAAGATTGGACAGGGCATAGAGCACATAATCTGGGGTAATTTCATCCACTCTGTCTATTGGGAGAGCTCTCCGGATACTGTCCATAGCCTTTGCCATAGAGAAGGGTAGCTGGAACTCAAACTGAGCCAAAGAGCTAAATAACAATCCTGTAGACCATCAGAGGTCCAATAACTTTCCCTCTTTTTTACAAAGTGCAGACAGACCCTTTGAAGCTTTTCCTACAAATGCTGTCTGGCCACCTTATCTTTATTTCCTCTTGCAGCAAGGTAAGTGGTACAAAGGGCAATTCTACATGGCAGTGTATTTCACCCAAGAAGGAACTTACTTGCAGTAGGCTTAAGTTTCCTTGCAACATACTTGAGACTACTTTCTATCTTCTACAACATGAGATTCAATGATTATTAAGCTAACCCTAATACTCATGTAGTAGAAAAGCAACATTATCATTTCTAACCATAACAAAATAGTTGTACAATGTTTGTAGGCAATGTACTTGGCACTGGTGAGGGCTCACCTTGAGTACTGCATCCAGTTTCAGGCCCCTTACCACCAAAAAGACATTGAGGTGCTGGAGCGGGTCCAGAGAAGGGCAACAAAGCTGGTGAATGGTCTGGAGAATAAATCCTGAAGAGAGGCTGAAGGAGCTGGTGCTGTCCAGCCTGGAGAAAATAAGGCTCTCTCCAACAACCTGAAAGGAGGCTGTAGAGAGGCAGGGGTTGGTCTCTTCTCCCAAGTCACGGGCAACAGGACAAGAGGAAATAGCCCCAAGTTGTGCCAGGGGATGTTCAGATTGGATATGAGGAAAAATTTTAATACAGAAAGGGTTATTAAGCATTGGAATGGGCCGCCCAGGGAAGTGGTTGAGGCACCATCCCTGGAGGTATTCAAAAGACGGGTTCACATAGTGCTTAGAGACATGGTTTAGTGATGGTTTTTTATCAGAGTTAGGTTGATGGTTGGACTAGATGATCTCAAAGGTCCCTTCCAACCTAGACAATTCTATGATTCTATGAATGTAGTACGAAACACTGGTCACTTGTTTGAATAAATTGTGTCATGTTTAACCTGTTTTTGAAATATTTTCTTGAAACTAGGTAACAGGTTTGGAAATTAAGATGGGAAGAAAAACTAAAAGATGAACACACACAAGTAACAGAACCACACAGACCTGGTTTCCTTAGGAAATTAAAAACAAAATATGTTTCTATGTTTCCCAAAGTTTAATGATATTATTCCTAAAGCAAGTAATTTTAAATTTTTATAAAGAAATATTGTAAATCCCCATGTCAGGATCTGAAGAGAAAGTTTAAAGTAATCAGAAAGCAACAGTCACCTGATTCAAATTGTCATAATTCAAATTGTCAATAACATCAACATATTTGGTCATATTTTAATAATCTAAATTGCTATAAATCACAGGAAGTAAAACTCCAGAAGCTCCAAATCAGAAGGCACAATGACAGCAAAGAAGATCTGGGCTTGCCAAATTACAATAAAAAGTCAAGAATGAAAAGATGAGAAGTCCTCTAGAAAAAAAAAATTTCTCCTTTTAGTCCTTGCACAGACCTGGCTGTCTAAGTTTGGCTGCAATGCAAAACTTCGGAAGTTGCAACTAAGCTGTGAAGATAAGAGTTATTTCCTCACAGTGCAGTAAATGGAGATGTAATAATACATTCATCTCTAGTCCACGCTCTCAGATATAGGACAGAGAGGAGAGGAGGGCATGCATCTGGGAATAGATGCACTGGAAAATTCTTCCTGCCATCACAGTACAATATAAAGGGCTTGTTACGCAGACCAAGGACACTCAGATCACAAGAAGTGATGAAAAACACTAAGATGGTTGCTGATACTTGTAAATCTGCAATCTTGAAGGGTGTATTAACACATAGGTGCACAGTGAGAGGATGCCAAAAATTACAGTTGCTGTGCTTCAAAGGTACTGAGAAAGCTGAACAGCAGCAGAAACAACCATTTTACTGTAAATTAATGCCTGAACAAAGAAACAAAAAATCAGATTGTTTCAAAACGTAGGGCAGTTCTTTCATCACAGACTTTCCCAGTTATAACTATTTAGGCTACAAATATGCCAGGGATTGAGGTATACAGCACAGGAGAATTACAGAAAACACAGGAGAAAAACACATAAATCAAAATTTGCAAAAGCCTGCATGCAGCAAATTTAGTTTGTTTTTTTTTTTTGTTTTTTTTTTAAAAAAAAGGCACATGTGGATCAAAACAAAGGGGATATTCAATATCATACATCACAGATAGTCAAAAGCTGAAAGGGAAACAGCGGTTCCTAGACCTAACCATAAGGACTGGAAAGCACACGGGAAAGGAAATCCTGTGCCACGTGGACTGCGGTTCTACATGCAATCTAATCATTTACAGAGATTACTGTAAAGTAAAAGCAGATGGAAAACTAGTTTACAGTACAGTGGAGCTAACAAAAATTCTGCGGCAGGGCTAATACATAGGCCTTTGGTCACTGTTCAGTGTACATCAAGGGACTGCTATCTCAGTTTTCAAACAGCAAAAGGATTGGAAACAGGCCCTCCTCCTTTCTGCAGAAAGGCAACTTATCTGGAATATTGCATTCAATTCTAGACAGTCAAATTGGAGCAGTTCAAAAGAAACTACCACAAATGGTTTAGGGGCCTGAGGGACTGATTTATGAGGAAAGATGAAAAGAATTAAATATGCATAGCTTAGCTAAGCAGTGACTAAGGAGAGACAAGCTAACAGAAATTTGAAGGGTGAAAGGGAAAAAGAAAGGTTATATAGCATAAAAAAGAAGGGAATTTGGAACAAGAAAGTGAATTTAATATCGTGCAAATTTCAGCAGAGTACCAAGATAAAAATAACACACATGGATGAGATTAACAGGTAAACCTGCAAGATTCCTTGTTTGGTACACTGGGTGGACAACCTCACAAAAGCACCAATGCGGTCACAGCGGTCCACTGTTTCTGGTGCTCAGGGCAGGTCACTCATTCAGCTCTGGTACCTCCAGATGCCCTGCAAAGTTCTGTGAAGACAACCCTCCAGCAAAGTGCAGAAGCAAGCCCGGAGAATCTCTGGTATGCAGAGCTACACCACTGGCATCTGAAAGACTTCTCTCCCTTGCGCTGGGGGGATAGCTACGGGGTATGTCCTAGGTAAGCCTGGGCGACGGGTAGAATAGCAAAGGCAGTTGCTAGTCTCAGCTGGGTCTTCAGGGGTAAGTGGGAAGCAGGCTGAGCAGCTGCCCTGACAACAGAGTTCACAATAGTCCGTTAAGGTCACCTTCCACATCTACCATCCAGCATTATACCCATGGTCACACAGTACTACAGCACAGCTATATGGGCACATATAAGAAAAAATGCAGAGAATCACTATCACACTTGTGAACATGCATAGCAATATCACTTCTGGGTTATGTTAATATGGGGAAATCTAGTTGACCATTTGTCTGACAGGAAGAAGAACAAGAAAGCAGCAACAGCAGCAGCCAAACAGCTCCATCTCATCTGACAAACTGAAAAAGGCACGGTATCAATGGATGGACTCTGAGTCTACACGGAACTTCACATTCCTTCCTGAGGAATAGACAAACATAAAGAATGTTTCAAAGCTATCGAAGAAAGTGAAGTAGGAATCAAACAGAAATTATTATTGCAGCTCCAACATTACTGCTTACAAGCCAGAAAAACTGTCTCTCAAAGACACGATCTATATATTAATTGGTGATTAGGAGGAATTAAATATGTCATTTAGATTGCCTTAAGGTCTTTAATTTTCACAACTGTCTATATGATTTACACATACCACCTCTGTAACTAACGTTATTGGTTCTGCAGCTAACGAAATCAAATAATTGCATCCAAAGCAAAACACCTGAAAACCAAGGTATTCATTTCATCTGCAATCTGAATATAAAATTTCTACTGTTTCACATAAAGTAGTGCTGAGTAAGGGAAACATGTTTTCACATATTTTCTGAGAGTCTCCTGCAATAAGCTACCTAAAGATAAGAATACTAGTTTTTCCAAAAAGACTGA
>JAOXNH010000012.1:130451125-130462122 GCA_028566575.1 Bartramia longicauda
AGTTTTAACTGTAAGATAAAATTTCTGAGGGACACTTTACAAAAGTATTTTTGCCATTCATATGATTTTTCAAATAAATATCTGGTTTTAAAAATATGAGGGAAGAGATTTATTTTTCATTTTCTGTACTTGATCTGAACAAAAAACGAAGTTTGCTATAAAAGTTAGATTTTCAGTCCATCTTATCTAACCTGTCAGTCGCCATCGGTTAGAAATGATTTAGACACAAATAAACTAAAGTATCAAAGACATGGGAAGATTGTTTCCCTCCAAATAATAAGTTTACATCCTGGAAAGCGAAAGACAATAATCCAAGTCATTACTACTTCTGAACCAAAATATTTTGTCTCTTCCCTTAAGATTTCAGGTATGTTATCTGACATTAACTCCAACAACAGGGAGCCAAAGAAATTATTTAGTGAGTAAAAATCCTACTTGGAAAAATAATTACAGTAAGTGCTTGTGTCCATCCCTCTTCAGGAAAAAACAACCAAACCTGTGTGCTTGGCTCTTAGTGCATGCTCAATGTCCACAAGGTTCCCAAACCTCTAAAACAGAAACATGCTGCTTAAAAGATTATAAGCGGTGGGAGGTCACATAGAACAAGATGTCTGACAGCTGGAGACCCCTCCTACCAAGAAACATTGGCACTAGAGACTCCTTAGAGCCAGGGACAATTCAAATGTGGTTGGAATATGTCACCTGCATTTCCCTTCTTTAGGAAAAAAAAAAAAAAAGGAAAAAACCAACCAGTTGCGTTTCAGAAGAAGACAGACTTCTTATTTGCCATATATCATCAGCTGAAATTATCTTAAAATCTCTGTGTACACATGTTAGAGAATTATGTAAATAAAACCTTCACTTAAAAATGGAACAAACAGGAAAGCAAAAATCATTTTTAAAATTTCCTTTGCTTACAGTATGGATTTTTTATTATGTTAACATCATCATGATTCATTGACTTGAAAATTTCATATCTGTACAAAAACATGCAGATAAAAGTTTTAATAAATATCCCGACCATGTATATAGGATGTGAATGAAAATTCCTTCTCTTTCCCAATAATTTTTAAAAGGTTTTGAGTATGACTCTACTGGTTTCCCAGTATCTTCTACTTCTTTCCTCCATAAGCACCAAGACCTTCATTCAGAAGATCATTTTATGTACAATAAGAAGAACAGTATTTTCATTTTTTTCTGAAGTAAAGGTGTGTAAGAATATAAAATGATATACTATCTGCAGAGAGTTAGATGATGTGAAAGAGTTTTAGTCCTTCTAAACCACAGGGATGCCGTACAGAATTCCTGATGAAATACCTGTGATGCTGAACACCACTCCTGCTGTAATAACCATACCTTTGTTTGCAATTCTGGCAGAGACGTCAGGAATTTAATGTGCCTTGACAATAAACTGCCCTCTCATCCAGGAAAGTGGGCCCTTGTGATCAGGTCTGAGATTTGTAGCATAGGAAACTTGTAGCTACTTTGGTGATTGGTAGAAAACTTTAGTTCCAACCCAAGCTGTTAATCTAGGCTGTTCCTCAAACATTACATTCACTTTCCTTTTTTCTTAAGCTATTTATATTAGCCCTCAGGTTTATGTAAGAGCTCAACTATTTTTGAAGTTGCAATAAAAATAGCAGGCACCACAAGACGGAAAACCAAAAAGGAAAATATATCCCACCCAAAAGAAGAATTTCTTATAACAGGCAATCAATGAAATAAACATTATAGGAATTTCAACTCATGGGGGTTTAATTTGCCATAAGTTTTAAACATCAAGGCTTGTTAGTGGGCACAGTTGTGGGGAAAAGAGCAAAGGGCTACCATCCATAACATATTTGAAGAATCAAAGCAGTTTCAGATCCCCAGGCATGAGAAGCTCTGATACTGTGTTTTTTTACCTACTCCATTGCCATTGTTTAATTTTTTGATATTAAAGTACCACATGCATACAAAATGGAAACAGAATGCAAAATGTCTATTATAGATGGCCCAATTTCTACAGGATTTGGTTCTTTGTAGGTGAATTTGTCTCCCTGCATGCAGACCGTCCTCATTTGATGCCCCCATCTTTTCATATCCCCTTATCCTTTTCTTCTGCAAGGAACACAGACAAGTCTTCCCATTGTCTTCAGTTCTTTGAGGATCTGCTTCACCTGGGTTTATAGCAGACAACTCCTCAGTCCCGCGTTGCAGCCAGTATCATCCAGGTCAAGCAGTACTTGACTGGACTCTTGCTGGAGCTCAGGAAAATAGTAATCATTTGTCTGAAGGGTTCACTGTAGACTGTAGAGAAGCGTATGAAAAGCTTGAGTAAATCCTCTGCTTGTGATGAAGAAGTACTGCTATTGTCAGGATTGATTTGTCAAAGAGTGGGGTTTAGGGTGGGGTTTTTTTTTTGAGAATATATTACCTGAATTCTGGAGAAAATTCAGGATTGTTCAAAGTATTTCAAATATACAATAACTTGCACATGGGGACATTGGCAGGAGCACTGAGGGGTAAGTGGATTAATTCTGTGGCAATGCTGAGGGTAGAGGTAATAGGAGGGATCTGATCAAAGGGGACAGAGTTTGAGCTTAAAGGGAAGATTTGAGGCCACAGGTAAGAAATAAGAGAAAAGTAGAGGACAGGAAGAGAAAGGAGGCAAACAATTGAGGATTTTGTGGGTGGTAGGACTTTGTAGCACTAACTCCCTTTTCATGAGAATGCTTGGGGGCAGCAGAGGAGGGAGGATGCATTATCCCTTTAGTCATTCCTGATCGCACCTGTTCTGAGCCAAGCCCCCTTGCTCTTCTCCTGAGTAATCTGAAGATTCTCTTCTTCCATGCAGGTATGAACATGTTGGTTTGATCATGTCTGTAGTGTATTAAGAAAGCTTCTTGTCTCAGTCTTTTGAATGTCTCCTCCTACTCCTGCGGACACTGGGATCCCAGGAGCTGCTGAACACTCTTTGGACAGGTCTTTGTGACATCCCAACAAAGAAATCTTCATTTAGGGAATCACTGCTCATATATGTAGGCAGAACATGCAACTGGTATAGAAACTGAGGTGTAGTTAAAGGACAGAAACACATAATAGGTTTCACAAATTGTGTTACACTCTCATTAGGCAGATGAATAGCAAAATCTGATGAAAGAGGAACAGCTCTGCTCTTTCAGAGCATCAACTTTATCCATATTCTTCTTGTGTTATTTGTTGGAGAGAAATAACTCCCCTAAAATTTCTTTCTTTTTAAAGATCTATATTTCATATGATATAAACACCTATTTATTTGGATTTTCATGTGATTTCAGGTGATTGAAGTGAACATAGAAAATTCATAAGACGTTTTGAAAAATCACCCAAGCAAAAGGCTCCTGAGATACCACTCATAGCTTCCTTCTAGCATTCTTAAGTTTGGTGATTCAGATTTGTTTGGTTTTGAACTTTTCTATGTGCACACATTTTTGGAATCAAACTAAAACTGTCCCAAGTGTTCAGTATTTTAAAGCCATTCCTCAGGATGAAGATAGCCCTTTGTCCAAGGTGCAAACTCATGTCATCCAAGGAGATGTCTTACTTCTGTGATTTAATAGACCTTTTTCTTTAGTAACCTTTCTATATATATATCCTGTGCCACATGAGGAGCTTTTCCAAAATGATTAGCAACACAAAAAATAGACACTGCTGTCTTTTGGTTTTGCAATACCCAGTCCATATATTCTTTGCAGTATCTGGGTATGTCCCGTGCTGCTTTTTGTATATTTGCCTTTCGTGCCCAGCTAAAGAAGGTATTTGAGCGTAGTAGCCAGCTTCAGACAGCTCCAAAATGGACCCACTGCAGGATGCAGCTGAGCTGACTTCTGAGTGCTTGGGCTTCTGTGTGAAATTGTTAAGAGAGAAGATAGAATAGAGCAATGCAAAGGCAACTAACATAGATCTGTAGACACATTTTTAAAAGATTAAGATCATGCTTGACTAAATCATGACAGTGCCTATCAAACAGCCCTTATTAATACATTGCCTGGTCAGCCTGACCTGGCAGAAGTAATTTTAGTTGCATCTCAGATAAAATGCATATTATTTCTTTCCAGTGTAGCTATACTACAGGAAAACATAAAATAGAGGAAGGAGGGAAGTACAGTGATCTCAAGAAAAAATGTTGGACCCCAGCAGGAAGAAAGGACTTGCAGAGATTTCAGGGCAATGGGGTAGGATTTTATCATAAACAAATAATTGTCACCTAAAGTGAAACCACGGACATTAGGACTGGCATGTTGATATTCCCTAGACATTACACAGCTATTTTAGGTGAAGGGCTAGCAGAAAACGATGAGCCCCACTGAGACTATCCCAGGCCACGTGTCTGTATATTGATGGAATGAATACATTCCAGGAAACAATCGACCTTACTGAGACATTCACAGAACTTGTGGCACAAACAGGGACACCCACACATTCATTCAAATATAAAGGTACAGGTAAAAAAAGCCATAGAGCTGATTTAATGTCCAAATTTTACCCAAATGCATCAGCAAAAGAGTCTGAAAGAGGCTCTAACACAACCATTCATTTTTGGAACAAGCTATTAGATCTTCAGTGGGGAAAAATTCTTGATTAGTAATGAGGGAATAAGGAGAGAGAGACATAATCCAAAGTTCCTTGTAGAAGGTGTGAACATTCTGCTTCAAGCCAAGCAGCACCATATTGAAAAAGAGGATCATCTTAGTTTGCATACAAAAGGCCATCATGAGTATAACATATTTCCAACTGCTGCTGAAGTTACAAGTATTTTCATGTTCTGCTCCAGGTTCAGCATGATATGTCTTCTTAGGAACATATTTTGTATTAGAATGACCTTTTTATACCACTAACAGCAGATTATTTGCATATCTGTTAATTAAGCTCCCCACAACCCCCCCTTTCTAATCATCTTCAAAGTTCTGTGGTATGAGAAGAGTAACACAGAATGTTTTCTATCCAGAGCTGTCTCATCAGTAGTTCTCCCTCTATTCACTAAATCTTCTGCCTTCATTTGCTAAATTCCCAATTATATGACTAGCCATCAGTCCCAGCTTTGGGACATAACATCCCAAACACAAGCCAAAAAAAAAAAAAAAAGAAAAAAAAAAGAGAGAAATAATCTTTATTTTAGTCTCTTACTGACAGAGTATTTCTATCACTGTCTCTGCTGTATGCACATATAAACTATTATTTAACTTCTTAATATTTGAGTCCCCTTTGTCTAGGGGACAGGCTTTGATGTAAGGTCAGATCTACAGCATAGAGCTAGGAATATGGGAGAAACTAATGATTTTTGGCTATTAAGAAAGACACACAATAATTCTAGAAAATAAAAACACTTGGATGTAGATGTTTTGTTGTTTTTGCACTTGTCATCATAAATAAATCAGCCTGTGTATTGTAAAAGTCATCCCATACTTGTAGCAAGTGCTTGTAGATCCCATAGCTGTCAGACAAAATTTATGTTAAAATCACTGAAGAGCTGCTTTAACTTGCTTTTAAGAGTTCCCATCCCAAACATTTACCCCTTTTAAGGATTTTCAGTATGTTTGCCTACCAATCTCTTGCCTTCGGCCAGCACTCAGACCACATCATCAGGTTTGAACTGTTCCTGTTTATCTATAAACTATGTTTTCAATTTCTTCTTCTTAATGAAGTCCCCTCGGTGATCTACAGCTTTTACAACAGGAATTAATTTCAAAACTGATTATCTGAAGACTATTTCTTTTAGCTGACTTTCTTGCATTGCCTTCCATAAGTTGGCAGTGTCCTGCTTGGTTGAGTGCATTCATTCGGTCTGCCGGTCAAAGCGACGGTGGTGTCCTGGTACTGCAATACACAACTGAGCTTCCTCTGGTATCTGAGAAAAGTATTATTGTAAGAGTCATTATTCCTGTCTAAGAACTGTGAAAAAAAAAAGGTGGTTTTGATGCTTTCAGGTTGGTTTTGTCATAAAAGGTGAAAAAATGTCTCAAAATTAAGTTTTCATTACATTGTTCACAGAATGTCCGTAGCATACAGAGGACAACTCTAGAACCTCTGACCTTACTCTTTATTGTTATGACATGCTGTATCATGATTTTATTGACATTATTTTATTGAATTTTAGGACACCATTATGCTACTTTGTTGGCTGTTTCATTGCCTCAAGTAGCATAAGCCACATCGCTTGCGGTGGGTTTTTGCCGTTTAATTAGTATGCTGCTGTGCTGTTTTTAGTGGCATGCTGCTATGGTACCTTTAATTGAAATCTTTCTCTTATGACTATAATCATTATATCACCCTGATGCCTCTAATCTGGCACCATTATGTAGCATGTGGCTGTGCCGCATTAACTTCTTGATATTAATCATTTGGATTAGCACCAAGGGATAACCCAGAAGTAAGAAGCACACTGGCTCCCAGGTTGGAGTGTTTTCTCATTTATAAGTCCTTCTGTAGGACCGCGAACGCTTGCCTGTGGCATACTCAGATACTCAGGATAAGCACCCTTACATTACAACTAAGCTTTTGAAAATCCTGGAAGCCACGTATCTTCTCAGTCTTTTCCCAAACTTCCTGTATCCCATGACAAACATTTTTTATTAATTATAAGAAACTTCACTTTTTCTCCTCATTTTTGTTTCAGTCTGGTGGGTTAGCAAGTGAATGCAAATTGCTCTGGCTCAGTCCTTTTGGATATTTCACAAAATACCAAATGCTTTGGACAAAAGCTGACAGACCCTTCTCATGCTTTTCTTAGATATCCTTCTATTTATTTTAAAGTGCTATCTTAGTGCTATATAGGGCATTCCGAAAACCAAACCAAAAAATCATGCTTTTTATGGACCCAGTAGCTGGAGACAGGAATCAATGTCATCTGATGTGGTAAAAACACATGCACTATTTCAGATTAATGCAGCTGAGGTCCATCCTACTTTTGAATACTGATGTTTGTCTCTATAACTCTGTCTTCCCTCCTCTGTTCAGTGCTGGGGATTGCAAAGGGTAGTGTCTGTGGGAGATCTTGGAATGAACGAAATCCAGTCGTTTACATCTTGTTAAAGCTGAAGGCGATGTTGCTCTGTTGGAGGATGCGACAGGAAGACACAGCGGTGCTGATATCCGTTCCTTTGACTAAGGGATGTCTGCTCATTTTTTGCTACGAGTTGCCATAGCTGCATTATCTTGAATTTTCAGCTTAACCTGAGTGGTCACACTGTCACAGTTCAGGAATGCTTCCTCCTGAGAAATACACCATAACTCTCTGTTTCAGAGAGATGCAGATCCGTGTCATAGCATCCATGTCTTTCTTACTTACAGGATGGGTTGTTTCCACGTTCTTATCTTCAGTAAATTGGGATATTATGTGGTGAGCTGCTAAGTGGCACTGATTTGTTCTAGCACCTGTTTGTGTTCTTGTGAGTTGCGCTATTTTTCTGTTGGTTTCTATACAGATTTTGGGGCTTTCGAAGTGCCTGAACTAAAGCTCTAAACAACCTGTGAGACACCTCTGTTCACCAGGAAGTAACTTCAGGTCTTGTATGGTGTCACAGATCCTTGGAATGATTCCTTTCTTGTCAAGATTTGAAGTAGCACAAACTTACAGTGCAATCCCACCTCTTTGAATTCTCTGTGGAATTAAATAGTTGTGTTTTTTAGATTCATTATGTTAAATGACTTACCAGTCTGTACCAGCCATGCAGTAAGTCACTGAGTAAGTTTTGAAGAGTGGAAGAAATCAGGGCCATTCAGGTTTTTTGATTGCATGGGTTTATGGTTATATCTCATAACTCCTGTATGCTTTTCCTTAAAAATAATATGGAAGGGGTCAAGTCGCTTTGGGTGGAAATAATCTGCAGTCAAGTTGCTTTTAAAGCAAATGTAATAAATGGATGACTCTCCCCTTACCATCATTTTTTGATCAGCTAAAGGCATTTGAAGCTCTCACACTGGGACCTACAAGGACCATGCCAGTCAGTAAAGACCTGTAAACTGGGTGGAAGGTCCACGGCTGTTTGGGAGGTAATGTGTCACGAGAAAAATAACATTTTTCGTTCCTTGTATTGGGTTCTGACATATTTACATGATAGAAACTGGCCTGCACACCTGCAACAGAGCACAGAGAGACCATGGCAGGTTGGGGGAACCCCGATGACACCCTGCTGGTCTATCAGCCCACCAAAGGCCTGTCTCCATTAGCCCAGAGGAGCACAGGGGTACATGGGCAGGCAGGGGAACCCCAATAACCAGGCCAGAGAAAAGGAGCCTCTGCTTGACCACACCGAGGGCTGTCCCAGGGGACCCTCAGTGCTAGGAGCTGGAGGGACACCCAGCATCAGCAGTTGGACTTCAGTCCCAGTTGGACTTCTGTACGTGCATTTCCCCTAACAACGGCCATTCTACCTTCTTTCCCCCAAATATATGTCTAATGGAGCCTAATTAAGTAGTGAATGTTTGCCCATTGCAATAATTAGTTGGCACAATTCATTGTCATCTGCCAAAGGGAGACATTATTGATAACAACCAAGAGAGCACACTAAGGCTAAAATTTCTTCCATCCTCCCAGTTGCAGACTTCCTTCTTGATGATATCCCAAATCAGGAGAAGACTTTGTATGTATTGCAGCACCAGTTTCTGATAGTCCCTCATCCCTTGAGTTACAGACATTGAACAACCAAAGTTCTAAAGATATCTTCTGAAATTGCTATTAGTAGGAAAGCTGACTTGAGAGAAAAACGTGTTTTAGAACACGGCTTCATTATGCCAGCTAAATGCAATCAACATAAAAAATATTGAGACCTTTATAAAAACTCTGTGGTTTGGGTTAACACGCTCTCTCCACACTACTGCTCATTCTCACATATTTTTCAAACAAGGATTCTGTTAAGATTATTTAACTTCTTAGAGTTATTGTTAAAAGAAGTTAAGAAGTGGTAAAACTGAATTCAGGTAAATGTGAGCCTGAGCCTTACACTTCATATCGATATATGTGAGGGTGTACCCAATTCATGCTTTTTTTTGGTCTTTTTTCTCCTTTCCTTCCCCCTTCTTCAGCACTTTTCTCTAAATTTAGCAGCAACAATATCATTAATTTTATTTGTTCTAGAGTTAATGGTGTAGCTTAGATGTAGGTCCATGTTTTTATAGGTTTTCTAATTGTTTTTTCTAATTATTTTTTAATTGCTTTCATGTGCTTTGGCTAGGGATCTGTTATTAAGAGAGTCTGGCTGTTTTAGTGCTGAATTAGATCTGGTCAATGTTACTGGTAGTGCAAACATTTTGTCCTCACAATAGAATCTACTTCCAGCAAACTCAGATACAGTGAAAAATCGATTACTGTACATTTGAGTTTAAGAGAAGCCACAATGACTTCATTTATTTTAAAGAAGAAAGGGAGAAGGCACATTTCTACCACCTCAGAATAACTCCCATTGACACATTCTTTTTTCCACATGGAGGTGCTCACCTTGTCCTTTAGTTTAAATGACATCAGGTGAGGCTGAGGAAATCTTCAACACCTGAAAGCTCACTGTCAGCATTTACTAAAGGAGGGCTTACTTTCCCTCTGTAATAGATTTTGAGCCAAGCTTCATAAAAGGATCAAAGGTAGCTTTAATGCAGCACATTTTAATATATTTTACAAGAAGCAACTACACACGTGTATTTGCACACACAATAAATTGCTTCTATTTCAATGGAGAAATATACAGTTAAATTCCTGGGTTTGCATGGGTGTACTGAGGGCTGTATGAAAAAGGAAATTCATGTAAACACTTTTGTAACGTGGGTTTGCTTATAAACGTCTTCTGTGTCACTGTTTGTGCACGTGTGTGTGTGTGTACATCTGTACACGTAACGTAGCCATAACGTGCTCGGGGCATTTATCTACAGATGATGGTCAGACAACATTTCACACACCTGCCTGAGTGCTAAAAAGAGGACATGATTTACAGTCACACTCCAAGCTGCTGCTCCGGAAAAACCTTTCCGCATGACATATTTCCGGCTGTTGTCTGCATGTGCCCGCACACCCATCTCAGAGACATCCCATCGCTGCCACACCACCGCTGCTGGTTGAAGCCGTGATTCCTTCCTCAGAACGTGGTCCTGGCGGAAGCATCCATCCTTGTGTGTCGCTGTCAGACGTGCTGGGGAGTAGCCACAAAAGCCTCCAATCCGAGTGCTACGCGTGTGGATTCCTTTAAATACAATGTATTGACCAGCTAGAAAAATATATAGCTGTGATTAGGGATAAATTTTGTTGTCTGCTATTTGTTTTAAGGATAAAAGTATATGTTTGAAAATACTGAGCACACTATCAGTTTGTTTGCTTGTGATCTACAGAGTTTGGGATCAGCTACAGAAAATAAGTCATCAGTAGTTCTGATTATCAGTATTCCTACTAATCCAAATTTACAACAGGTACATTTGTGCTTTGATTAGTTTGCTAGTCCTATTTAGTTTGAAAAGACTGTTCAATCTCTTCCAGAACAATCACGGTAGAAATTCAATTGTCCTTCCCACTGCCTGTTGTCGTAAAACCCCAGCTACCTGAGCTAAACGAACGCAGCTGAGAGCTGTTAGACGTGTTTACCCAGAGCTTTTCCAAGATCAAAGAGGAGGAAAGACCCAGCCCCTCACATCTGTACATTGAATCAAACTTTTTACTTCACTTGAAAATAAAATTTTTAAAAAGCGTTATTCCTTCCCTCATGCCATTTTCTCCAGAGAGCCCCTGCTTCCGAGCTGTGCGTGTAGGAGTTAAGGCACTTGGCCTTAGGAGGGGGCACCTCCCGCCAGGGACGAGGGGCTCGACACTGGCTCTTGGGTTAAATAGAGGCACCGACCTCCTCTTCCTTTGGGCCCTGCTCTTTGTCCTGTCAACGGGTGCTGGGATCTTTGGTCTCCGTTCGGATGCACTTTTCTTAAAATGCTACCACCTGTAGGCTACTGTTACATTATTCCTTTGAAAATGCTGGAAACATGGGGGTAGTTTTGTTCAATTT
>JAOXNH010000012.1:130518121-130533095 GCA_028566575.1 Bartramia longicauda
GTCACGGAGCAGTCGTTCCTTTCATCAAATTAGTTTATATTGTCCTGCACCTTGGGCGGGATCCATGGGGCTCGCTCACACCCAGCTGGCCTGGTAACACTGATAATGAAAATATTGAAATATTGCAGATTTGGTTAAGCACTTCTTTTGAAGGCCAGTCCGTGCTGCCGCTGCTAATCTGCACCACAGACAAAATGGTTTTTTATTGCAACACACCAGAACAAAGAGCACATGAGATATTTCAGGCTATATCCTCTTAGCTCTGCAGAAGTATTCTTTGCAATTTATAAAAGGAAATCCAATTCTCTAAAATCTAATTATTTCATATGTGGAATTCAGCATAACTTCCCTCTCTCCTGTCATTTATTTGGCTGGGAGATGTGTCTATTTTCTCTAGAGAGGTTTGTCTCTTTTTTAACACAGTTAGAATTTTGAAACAGAAGTTGCAACTTGGCATATCTCTTTTCCCATCTCTTTATGGTAATTATAGTTAATGAAACTGTTGGGTTATACTGAGGGTGTTTTTTTTTTTTTAAACTTGTGTGGTCTACTGGAAAATAAGAGTTTATGTTACTCCAAAAACGTCATTTTACTGTTTTGATTGGTTCAGAATTACAATTTTTTTTCCAGAGGTAATAAGAAAATTCAGCCCAAAAACATGTTAATAATTATAGTAATAACAAAAAAAGAAAACTGCTTTACTTCAGCATTAAAATTCATCTTCAGCTGCTTTGTTCTGTAATAACTAGGTCATCAGTTTAGGTGCTCCTGCTTAAAATGCATTTAGCATCCATATGTATTCCCTCACCTAGAGGCTTGATATTTTTAATGAGATTATATCAAGGAATGTGAAGACTGGAGAGTGGTAACATCATTTTAG
The DNA here is from genome assembly GCA_028566575.1 of Bartramia longicauda. NCBI lineage: Eukaryota > Metazoa > Chordata > Aves > Charadriiformes > Scolopacidae > Bartramia > Bartramia longicauda. Next base: position 130,519,002 of record JAOXNH010000012.1, read on the forward strand.
TGTGTAATTCCCAGAACTCTGATCCATTTCAGGGAGGCAATTAAGACTGCTGACTACAATAAATGATACTAAGAGATTATAGAGGTTTTTTTCTGCATGAATGCATAGTTTAAAAAATAATTTAGGTTTATTTAACATAAAAAACACCTCCAGAGGGGGGATTTTTTTTTTTTTCAATTTCAGTCATTGCAGGGAATATCTCTTCCATCCTTTATCTGTAAGGATCTGTGGTGTATTCTTACAATAAAGGATAACTTTGAGATACTTTGATAAAATAGGTGTATTTTAATTTTATGTAATTTCCTTTGTGTTGCTGATTTCAAAATGCCCACTTACGACTGGAGCAACTGAGTGCCAGTGGTGTGTGTTTGGAGGGGGGGAGACTGTTTTTATTTAGGTTTTTTTTCCATGTTATTTTTTTCCTCTATTTCAGGCCAATAATCTGAAGTAGCATTTAGATCAAAAGCTTCATGGGGATTAACCCTTGTCTTGTTACTGCTGACCACAAAACCTACATTCAGAAGAATACAGAGGAATGGCTAAAAACAAATATACTGGAATCAAAAGTTTGTTGTCTTGAAGAGTTAATTCTGGCAGAGAGGTGACCTTTATCCCTACATACTCACTCATTTTTTTTTTTTATCAAACCTCTCCAAAGGGACTCATCATATGCGGGGCTCTATGAAGAGAAAAAGAAGAGCATTGTCCTTATCACCTCCTTCCAGAAAGTGGCAGAGTAATAGGACTTTGTAAGGCGAAATGAAGCCCAGTCTGATGGCTGCTGATTAAAAATTGACTCTGCCACATCAAAGAAGAGTTGAAGGTGAAAATGATGATCACTTCCCTCTCCCAGGGACCCTGCACCATTTCTTTTATTCAACCTTGAAAGGTTCTTTCTGAATAAGATAATATCCCTCGAGTCCATTCTGGCTAGGCGGCATGGGAAAATGTAGATCAGTATGCCTATTCTCTATGAAAAAATGGGATTTTGTTAATGACATAGCACTCTAAAGTGATGGCTTGTATGTGGTAAATGCTGAGAAATTAATTATAAAATGCCTCTTAGACTACAGATCAAATTAATTGCTAGTATACATCTACTAAAAAGACCACTGTAAACCCGGACTGCATTTCCTGCCTCCTTGCTGGAGATTTCTGTGCTTGGAACGCACTGTGGCTTGCACTGCCTTTTCTGTTTTCACATCTTTTAGAGCGAAATTTTCAGTTGAGGTGCCGTCAGTGAAATAGTATCATTGAAATACAAAATTTTATGACTGGGCTAAAGCACCTGAATATCTATTTTTTGATAGATACATGTGTACAGAGAGGAAGAGATGGTCACTCAGGTATATGAACTGTGCAGAGAGTATGTAGGCAGGGAGAATAAAAAAATGCATGTTTATGTACACGCGAGTGCTCAGAGCAATCCACAGCTTTGATATAGCTCCTTACACTTTATTTCCACTGCTTAATGTGTCTGGCAGGCAGAGGCAGAAAATTTACAGAGAAGCTTGTGTGAAAAATGCTCCTCTCTATTTTAGGGTTCGGTTTTGTCCCTTCTGCCAGCAATTCCAGAGCGCGATGCAAACCTTTTCGTTCAGGGCCCCGTTTGCTCATGCATATATCTAAAGGAGAGTGCTCAACAGACAGCACTGCGTCCCAACATACATCGCTGCAACGACAACAGCAAGAAAGGTCTGCCATGAAAAAGGGTTTGCAGAAAAAAACCCAATTTTACACATCCGCCCACCCCCCTCACACACTTCCCACCGGTCTGCTGCTCTCAAGGATCCAGAGAAAATGAGTATAAATAATGCTTCCATTGAAAATAGTGTGTTAATACCTTGATAAAAGTAGAATAACGTAGTCCACACATAAGAAAAGGCTCATCCCATGACTGGTAGTGGCCACAATTTTTATGTTTACCTAATTATCTACATCTGAGTCTGTCTGTCTGATAAACACCTTTTAAAATAAATTAAAAAAAGATTTTCTGCAATAGGATAATGCATACATTGAATGCTATAGCATGTAAAAGCTTTAGTTGTACGCATGTTTGACATGTATGAATTACACAGTAAAACATAAGTTATTTATTCATGCTGATGAATGACACAAATATCATCCTGTTGAGATTGGCGCAATTAGAACAAACAAGTGATTATGTCAGAACAATGGAAATAACATGGTAATGACATCAAAACAGTGAGAATAACAATAACACCCTCCCCTCATCAATGTCATCTGTCTTCTGCTATTTCTTAGAAGAAAGGATTTTACTAAGATGTTTGCTCAGTATTTCTGCTTTTTTCCCCTGCTGTAACTCTCCAGTTATCTATCGTGTACAAGGTGAAATGTATAAAAAAATACAAAAAAATTTTTTTCTTTCTTTTTCCAGTGGGTTTTATTTCAGAAGGTATCCAATTTGAACAATGCAGAGAATAAAGTACAGTGGTGAGAATTAATGATCAAGAGCTTGTTTATTACAAATTAAATTTGCTCTACAAAGATAATGATTTTTACCTTAGTGAGTTCCCAATGTCTTAATAATCTTTACTGTAATGAATATGAGCTCATAGCCTTAAAAATACCTTCTCCCCCTTCCTGATTTAATCAACATTTTAAAATGTTCAGATGTCCTAATCACCTAGGGCTACGTTATTAGCATGGTACTTACTTTAAACAGCTCCTCTAAAATGATTGAAGAAAACAATTTATACAAGTGCTACCTTTAATAAGAATAGAAAAGCAAGCATAGCTTGTTTGCCTCATTAAGGCCAACTTTTGATCTTTAAGTTTTATAAATAGAATATACATGGCAGTCCAACAGTCTCTCATGTTGACATGAGTCCCGCCAACGCTAATGGGGGAGTCGCACGCACGTGTTGGGGGAGAACGGACCACCACGAGTTATTTATAAAAGCAACAGATATTTAATAAGACTCATGTTAGATCAAGAAAGAAGTAAAATCCTTTGCCAGGTTATTATGGTTCTATGACATACCACGTGCAGTTGCTGCAGAACCCGGTTTTGCCTAATGAGCACGTCCCTGTGAGCTCGCTGATGACGCGGGGCTGTAGAGGGGTGGGTTTACAGGGGTGCTCCCCCACGACCCTCAAACCTGCAGCCTTTTTTATCAGCTGAGATAGTGCCAATAAGGAGTACTGAAGAATGTCTTAAGCGATCAGCTGGCAGGATGACTTTTTAAATTCAAGCTTATTTAAAATACAGGCTGTGAGGCAGTCTTCCCAAGGAATCAAATGTGAGTGTCTCAAAAGTATGTGTTGTAGAAGTACACCCAGCCATGGGACACTATTCCTTTAAATAAGTCAAATAATAACAGTAATTAAAGGAAGAGTTCTGACAAAGTGGCAAATTTTAAATAACTTCTGGTATGCCTTTGCCAATTTGGATGTTTTTAGGACTAAAAGCATTCCAGTAATGCTGTGCTATTGCTGCTTTTCAATAAATCGCCCAGCACAGATTTGGGCAGGCAATTCTTTGAAGACAGAAAGTCATTCAGCACTTTTCCAGGATTGGTTCTATTTTCAGGAAGAAAGTTGCTCAATATCCATGTAAAGGAAAGTTTATATTCCTGTATAATTAATCCCTGGAGCTCTGAGGAAGAGTTTGTACTGAGTTTATTCTATTTCTGCGAAGAAGGTAGCCTCACTGCCCTCTCACTTTGGTTGGTCGGTTGGTTGCTTGGTTTTTTTGTTGGAAAATATATGTTACAAACGTTTCTTTTGAAAATGTATACAAAACATAAATTTTCAGGCCACCTAACATTTTATACTGAGGATGCAATAAAAATACAATTATGACATTTTGATACAACTTCATTTCAGTAGAAAGACTCTACTGACTTGAGTGGACATGGGGCTGGCTATTAGGAGGGCAGAATAAGCTCCCCTTTTATGGGATATAAACATATGAAGGTGACAGTCTCCCTCTATCTAAGCAGTGACTGATACAGTGGAAAACACTACATTTGCTCCTTAAACTGTTAAAGCAAGATCCCTTGATCCTTTGGTAGTTTCTCTTCTAAAAAGGGCCATTTTATCAAGGAAATGGGAGCCTAAGTTTTCCTACTCGTTTTATTTCCATTACTGTTTGTGTCTTAGGATTCCATCGTAATTCATCCTGTTGTGTAACATTGAACTACCCGCCGTATCCCTTCCCCCTCCTGCTCTCTTCCTTTGCTCCAAGGAGAGCAGGAGTCAGAAATGAGCGGTGAGATGAGCTGAGCCGATGTCTAAGACGTTAAACAGAAGTTGCTTAGCGAGCCAGCAGAACATGCGAGTCTACAGGCTGAGCAGGCCCTTGGGGAACCAGTAAACATATGAAGGGTTAATATTTAAATAGACTACAGAAGTTCAATGTGTATAACATAATTTATGTTATATAAGAAGGCGGATTGCAGGCCCTGCTTCTCTGCAGCTTCATCACATTTGTCTGCCAAGTAGCTTGTCATCCTTATTTCATCGTCAATTATTCATTTGCATTTTATTTGACTTTTTTTTTCCAAATTGCTAAAATCAAATTTGGCTATTTGCTGAAATGATCAATTGTTAAATTAAAAGTAATTTCATTCACAGACTGTCTTGTTCTCAAGTTAAAAAAAAAAAAAAAAAGCAAATTGAATACTGCTAAGTAATGCTTTCTTCAAGCACTATTTTGTGCCAGGGAATGGTGTGGTTTTCAAGAGATTTGCAGCTTTTTATAAATGCAAGCAAATATCTGTACTGCCTGACTTTGCACCCTGACATCCACCATACAGACCAAATGGTTGACTTGGGTACCTTGCTGCACACTCGTAAGGGCTTTCGGGGCTGGTTGGCTTGTCTACCTCATTGTGAGACTGCCACAGGCTATGGAGAGTGTATAGATACATCTGTGGCCATCAGATTCACGTTGAAGATGGGACACAGTTAGGCCATGTGCTCTTGAAACCCTCTTTGCGCTGGAATATTGAATTTTGAACAGGTAATTTTGAATTAATATTCAGAAAGATGCTGAGAATCCAGGTATTTCCAAATGTTGAGCACCGTTGCCTCTCTCAACCAGGTTCCTTAAAAGATTAACCATTAACTTTCGATAATCATATCAGGACAGCCTTAATAAGACTATCAAATAGTCTCACTTTTATTTACCATATCAGAATTTGCTGCTATGGTTGGCTCTTACTATGGTAAGCTCTATGACCTGAGTAATAATTAGCAAACTCAGGGCAATCACAGCAAGATGTCACTGTCCTGGGAATCGTAAACAAAATGCCACCTTATTTCCAGGACTTCTGAAGAACTTGTTATTTTCTGTGATGATCGGCTGCATGCTCTCTCGTATCACTTTGATTCACTTGGAATATACAGTCTTTATACACTATTATATACACTATAACAAGAACTTTGAGAGCAAAGCCCATACAACTTGTGTGCACATGTAGGAAGAAAGGGTTGCTCGTGGCAGGTCTCTATTATGGAAGGGGTGGGCAAAAATGTTCTAGAGGAAGAGCTTTACGAAACCAGTAAAATTGCTTCAGACATTCACGTACATTGCATATGCCTGAACTCGCTGCAAAAATAGAAAAGAATCAGAGGTCTAAATATTTTGATTGAATATAGGCAGCTAGGAAGAGTTTAGGTCTTTTTTTTCCACCTGTACTTTTGCATTTAGGTTTTCATTTCATTAGCAGACACTACTAAATTAGATATAACTACATGAATAGCTGGATTAGAAAGTTATAACCAACATTGTGTGAAATGTAGCAGGAAATACGGCCTTAATAGGATCACTCCTAGACCAGTAAATTAAATGTATGAATTATATTAAAACAGACACAGATCTCAACTAAAGTTGTACAAGTCGGGTTTTGGTTTGCTTTTCCCCAACTCGATGAAAAACTAGGTTGGTGTCTCCATTGCTAGCAAGAGGTCTTCTACTCTACAAAGATCTTTTAGATAAGAGTTTGGCACTCGAGCGTCAAGTGTGGAACCGGCAGAAGCTGAAGCTCGGGACTCGCCTCCCTAGGACAGCACGGTGTAGGCAGCCTGGGAAGTCCCAGGGGTCTGTCATCTCAGCTACAGCCCAGCCATCGCACAGCAAGGCTGGGACACTTCTGTCTGCTGCAGGGATCATTGTCACCATGTCTCCAAACCATAATTGCAGCCACCCAACGGCGAGGACTATGCTGTGTGGCAGATGTCTCAGTTGCCTTCACCAGAGGCTGGAATGGCATCCTCGGAAAGCCACGGAATGACCCCATTGAGGAAGAAGAAAGTCACCTTTCCCTCCCCTCCTGTCCCTCCCAGACCCCTGTGTGCCACACAGACTGTTTCACAGACTGGTTGTCCTCCCCTCAGTCAGCCACAGACTACTCTAAAAACTGCACCTGCACCTGCAGACGTACTTTGGGAAAATGTCTGTCTTTAGGATTGGGGTTTGTTGTTGTTGTTGTTGGGTTGGGGTTGTTTTTTTGTTTTCTGGGTGGAGGTGTGTGTTCCTTGATGTTGCAATTCTTTTTAAAGGCCAATTTTGAATTAATCACTCCATTTCCAAAACAAGCTCCCTTTTAATTTCAGAGAAAGAATATTTAATCCAGACAGATAATCCATGCCGTAACAAAATGCTCTGAAAGTATAAAAAGACTGTGAAAATAAATTTTCTGTAGCCAACATTTTTTACCATAAATTACGTTCTTTAATAAATAATTTACTGCCATGTGGTTTCGCCCTCACATAACAAATTTGTCAGCGAGGACCCCATGCCAGGCAGACACTGCCATAAAAGCTGTGTCTAAACTTGTCTGCATTGTGTTTTCCAGCCTGGTTCCGCTGTTCCTGCACCCAGGCAGCCCTGAATAGTGTGAATGCATTTAATTACAATCTGACATGTGTATTCCTGAGAAACAAAAGGCTGTGAACTGAGGGTGATGATTAACTGTTCTACCAGATAATTGCTTAAACTACTACTTATATTATGCTGCATTATCTCTTTTGAACAAAGTGATTATTGGCCCTTTGTGTAGCGATTATACAATGTAAGTGCAATCTTGCTGTTTTAAATGTTAGAGTTTATGTTTAATGTACTTTTATTCATAATGAGGGGTGCAACTTTAGATTTTCTTTAAAGGATTATTCTCACAACAAAAAAAAAAAAAAAAAGAAAGAAGAAACGTGCCTCAATTTCTCAGATTGGTCCAAGATTGAGACCTCTTTAAGGGACTTAACATTGGGAAAAAGAACATCCTCAGTTTCTGAGAAGATCCGTTGACAGACAACTACTGCAAAGTCCAAGGACCTTCCAGTAAAATAGTCAGATCATCCATTTTTACAAAGAGGGAGGAGAAGGTACAGGAAGTAAAGGCTATTAAGAAAACTGAGGGTCAAGGAGAATGACAGGAAGTGCAACAGCAACAAGTTCTGATCTTCAAAGCAAATTTAATTGACATAAAAGATGCACTGTCTTTTTCCCCTCTTAAAAAATTATTTTTCCTGCTTAAAGAAAGACGTGCAACTTCACAACTGAATGAGGTACTGTGGAGGTGAAGAGAAGGCCTTTTCATTTTGAGCATCCCCTTTGGGCAAAAGAAGCTTCAAATTACCTGCAATGAGCAAAGGTATTAAGAAACCACATAAATAACTGAGAAACGAGCAACAGTGACCGCAGCATTTATACAATGTGCAGTCCTTCCTGCTTTTGCTGGAAGAAAGCAAGGGACTGTCTTTATAAGTCCATAAGCATGAAGAGAAGGAGATCATCCTCGAGCTGTGAGGACTGCAGTATTAGGACACTTGTTGATCTGCACAGCCCTGTTCTCCCACTAATTTTCTTTTGGGAATAAAAAGATTAGTATTTCATTTTCAGAGAATACAAGTTTCTATCATATTTCTGAGAGCTGTGACAAGCAAAAGATTACAGTCCTCCTAAAGACTGTATAGGAGAAGACATCCTTTTCTAGGACACCTGGGAGCCTTTTTCCTTGCCTTCTGAGTGACCCAAGACACTCTTGATCAAGAAAGTTTAAGTGCATTACCCACCAAAGTAAACAGGATGGGAATCATCATGGAGACTCCATCAATTGATGAGAACACCCATGCTCACAGCAAGCAAGGATGGAAGCAGCCACAAGTGGTGTTTCTTGTATGTCTAGTAGCAGTTCAGGAAGCTGGAAACATTTCTCGGTATTTAACTACTGTACTTTGAAACAGAGTGACAAAAATCTCTGGGAAGCCAGGCAATATTTCATATCTGAGAAAACCTTTCTTAGTGTTTGATTATGAATCTAAACTGTCAACACAAAAGAGGTCCCATGGAAAAAGCATGCAATGAAGACACAATATACAGTCTACGTGCAATCAGGGACAGTGCAAACGACATCTTCCCTCGACTCTTCCTCCTTGCATTGTTCTCCACTGTTACCCCCCATAACCTGAAAACTCATTTGATCCATGCCAGATTATCACCAACATCCACAGTCCCAACCTTCCGCGTTTTCCTCCATATTTCACACAGATGCTGTTTTAGGTGGAGTCCTACTCCATTCATGACTGTTGTGCAAACACACACGTCTATTTTCTCTAGCAATTCCCTACTCTGTTCATCACATCACATCCGCCAAAGAAAACTTATCTTCCATCCTCTCCCACTGTACCATACCTGGTGCAGATATTCCTCAGCCCATCACACTCCCTGTAGACCAAAAAGAACCTCACTGTGCCCTGATTAGCACAGAAAGGGTACTACAAACTCTGCTGAAACAGACACTGAGCACTGTGCTCTAAGGACACATTATTATATATTGCAAGAGAAAGTCAAAGGCTGAAGGCACTATTTCACAATCAAGATGCCTTTTCAATCCCACGGGCGGCACGATTACTCAGCTACACACTGTTATAAAAATCAACCACTACGCTTTAATTTTATTGCACTTTTCCATTATATTTTTCTTAAAATGAGGTGCGTAAATCCTACTTGTCTGTGCTATACCCTGCCTTATAGTTTACCATTGAGATACCTATTAATATTTGTGAACACATTAAACAGTAGTAATGAGTACTTCTAGAAAGCACACGGTAAAAGAAAGGAAGATCTGCAAAAGGATTAGAAGTGAGAAGAGAGAAAAGGCAGTAATGACTGCAGTTATAACAAACTGTCCCTGACCTTAAACTCTCCAGTTTTCAGGTTCTTTTGAGCCTTCAAATTGTATTACACTCTGCAGTGTTTTTTGTTCTATAGATGAAAATCCAGACGTGCGCCATCAGTTGTGTGCAATTATCTTTACTGAGTGTCCAGAAGGCCAATCTGAATCCATTTTTACTCACAGTCAAATAAGTTTTTGTAAAAATATGTATAGTTTTACAGGTAACAAAACCACTGGCTTCCCTGAAACACGGTGGTTTTGCCTTGTTCATAGTAGTGAAGTCTCTGGCTTCCCTGCTTCCATGAAACACACTTTTTTTTGTCTTGTTCATATTTCCTTGGATGTTTCATCCACACACAATCTTCCAGACAGCTTCAAAATTAAGATAATCTAGAAAGCCTTAACCTCACATTACTCTCTGGTTAATTCCTGATCTTCTTTGTGTACACCTTTCCAAAAAGCTGTTGCAGCCAGAGTCAAGAAACTTAAAGTCAGAAGAAAAATAGCTGCCTTGCTCGTTGTTAGATATTGATGGTTAGCATCTGGCATGTATCCAATTTAAAAAAAAAAAAATCATAAATATATATCTCTTTGGCTTCATTTCACTTCAACTAATGTACACAGTACTGTTATTCCTGTGTTGCATACGAATTCCACTCAAATGATTCATTAAAAATAATAAAGAATGTAAATATTATTTTCATGTTTCCCAGTATGTGGGGGAATAACCCTTGGGACAACACGTGAAGCATAGTCAGGGAACAGGTGGACTTGTACATTGTTCTTCAGTCTCTTTTTTCCCTTAAACAATTAATTCTCTAGCTGTGATCATTCAAGGCAGATCTTCCAAACGTGAACCGGTGGAACCAAGGCAGCAGTATCTGGCATAGTTTGCCAAGCACCTGAACACAGTGGTCATGAAATGTGTCGCACGTTCTTTCAAGGCTAGACTAGATGCAGAAACGGTTCATGTTACAACAAAAAGGTCTCTAAAGAAGACCTGAAGACAGAATTTGACTGATTTTATTTTCCTAAAGGAGAGATTGACTTCCACAAAGTTTTGAAAATAGTTCTGTTGGTAGGGGCCAGATCTTTGCTCATAATACATACTTAGTAGAGGAGACACTGCAGAGAGAGAAAACTAATTAAAACTGTTTAAACTGATGGTCTGTATAAGGAGGACTCTTAAACATTAAGTTCCAAAGAATGTGACATCTGAGTGTGAACTTTCGTGCCAGCCATGCTCACTGCCATCAGGCCCTGAGCCACCAGCCAGAGATGACTCCTGTCAAAATACAGAACCATTCCCTTCTTTTTGACCTTTGTAGATTGTATGAAAGGGACTTATCTAGTTTTATTTATGAGATGTGTAAACCGAGATACATTAACAAAAACACTTCTAATAATTTCCTTTTCTCTGGACTTCCTCAAGTTTTTTTATTAAGATTACAGGTAGATGTCTGTGATTTTTTTAACTCATATACCCACCAAGACAGAAAAGAAGATTATAATTTCGAAGGAGCTGGTGGCTGTGTTTGTCAAAGGCACATTCCCTCATATGAGATGGAAAAGAACATTTACCTGAAGGGTCCTACACAACCAAAATGTTAAATAAATTGTAGAGATTGAAGACAGGACAGGTAGCCGTTCTTCCTCCTGTTCTGCTGGAGGTTCTGCTGTGTAGCAAAAGTGATGAAAGAGACATGGTTATGTGAATGCACCAAAATATAAGAGGGGCAGAGAGATTAGTGCCATAATCTCATGGGTTCACGTGAAAGTATTTGACTGTAGGTTTTTTTCTGGGCTTCCTGTAATGCCCCTTTAGTCCTACAATCAAGACAAATTTTCCTTCATTGTGGGGATTGTGCCTGTTAATGTGTGTGTGTGTGTTCCAAACATTTCAGAAATCATGAGGAGTGTGTTTGAAGCCATCCGAGTGGTGGTTTGGACATGAAGACACCAATCATCTATGCTTTGTTACTGGGAGTGTGACATGGAAGCGTGCAGGGGTTTTGAAAGGTTCAGAGCACGCTGGATAGTGTTGGAGAAACACATGGGGTGAAGAAAGTATGACCTGGTACAGTTTTGTCCATACTCTTTATTGGGAATGGTCTTTTGTGTATATTATCCACAGAAATCCTGCCCTGGCAGTAATTCAGTGACTGCAACTTGAGATGGGCCAAAACCCTGCCAGGGAGCAATACTAGGAGTTGGGAAGTCACTGGGCAACTGCTGGTGTAGCCCTCGAGCTCTCTCCCCAGCTCTCTCCCCTTTAACAAAACACCGTAGACAGCACGGCCACTCCTCAAAAGCTGCTGCTCACCAGCATTTTAAGTTGAACTGAAAACAGGCATGTAATCTGAACGTGTAGTAGGTGGGGAGCTATCTGAATATCCTACAAGATTTCACTGCTAAATCTGATAGGGATGTAAGTCAGAACTCTTAGTGACTGCAATATAATTTTAATGCCAAAGAGAGCTGCCTTTAAAGATAAGTGAGACAGTCATCTCCCCCCCTGCGGAGTTTGGGATGACAGAGGAAAATTATTCACTGGCAAGAATTGTTTCCCATCAAAAATTTGGAAATGGGCAAAGGTGATTAGTCTGATTCTCCTAACTTTTTATTGGGAGTATTAGAACATTTATGAAAAGGGTAGCAAAAGCTATAGTTCTTTATCTTAAAAAATAACTTAACTTCCATCAATTATCCCTGTTTATAAAAAAAAACTAGCCACACTTTAAATATTAAATATTTTTAATATTACAGCTATTTTAAAATATTTGGATAATTTGTTGTTGTTGTTGTTTGAGATGCATCAAGGATGGCTTGACTTACTTTAGTAGATGTGGATTTATTTACTCCCAAAGCTACTGGAAGCTGTGACAAAACCTTCCCATGGGTCAGCATTTTGTGTCAAAGCAGTTTAACCAATGGTCCTGTGAAGACACACAATTGCTGTTCTGTCTATAGAAAATCCATAGACTACTTCCTTATTAATAGCTAAAATGGCAAAGATTGTTCACTGGCTCTTAGGAGAACTGCTGTACAAAATCAAAGAGCTCTCAGAGTGCTGGAGGACTATGAAGAACACGCAGGCTCACCAAAATACTTCTAATTGTTAGTAATGAAGGAATGAAGATAGACTGGGTCACAAAGTCGAGAAAAAGTATGCAAAAATAAAACAAAGTAAAAAGTGATAGAAGGCCAAAGAGAAAGGAAAATGATACAGATGGATAACACATATGTACTATAAAGTTTCCGTTGCAGCCTTTTGACAGACAGTATACATAAAACATTCTTGTCCCAAGTGAAAAAGTGAAATTCAGGGTATCCTTATTTGATGTTTTTTCAGTATATGTGGCTATAAAAACATCAAATGAAGTTAATGCTTCATTTGATGTTTTTAACATTACAGCAATCACTAAGAAATGTTACATCAAGCTTTATTCATTTTATTACTTTATTAATTTATAAAGGGCCCATCTTTGGGACTCATAGATGACAGAATCTGTGAGTCTGAATGAAAAAAAAAAAAAGAGTCAAAGTGAGGTCAATGCCTGAAGAGACCACTGAAAAAGAACCAAAAATGTGTAAAAATTAACTGCTAAACAAGGAGAATTTTTTAGAAAAATTGGAAGAGCAAACGCGAATATTGCTCAGTGATTCATACCAAGACAGCTTGCACTACATCTGTAAAGTATCCAGAGGGTAGTGTGGTCATTCTCCAAATAAAAAGATTTGTCTGAAATGTGCAGAAACTTAAGTAGAAGAACTTTGGGTTGAAAAAAAAAACCAAAACCCAAACAACCGAAACTAGCTGGCTCATTTCCACTCTTCTTGAGGAAGAAAGCCAATTGTTCAAATAACACAAAGCATGAAAATATGAAGCATGCCAAAATAGGTACTTTTATGCTCATATACATCTACACGTATATACACATATGGTTCCTAGCACACAGACACCCACATTGAGATAACTGATGCTAAAGCTCCCAATGATACTGAGGTGTCGAGCACTCAGCAACGCTGAAACTCAGAGACAAACTCTGCCCTCTTTCCAGTCTGAAGCTTTGTGCTTACCCGCTGTGAGACATAATCTTTATATGGGGGTTCTGGAGAATGTTTCTACCCCCCTGCCTTTCCACCCTGTTTCGTATCCACAATATCCAGCAAATCCAGCAATGCTCTGTTTGAGGGGTCCTGTGTTACAGCTCTATCACCAGGTCATAAAGGGACTCTACCATGCATGTGCCATAACTAGCCAAGTGCAGGTTGGGTGGGCAACCAAAGGAGATGAGGTGGTGAGGAGGGAAGCACAGCACAGTGCTACAAAACAAGGTCCTGCTCCTGGGTTGCAGCAACCCCCAGCACAAATACAGGTTGGGTGGAGAATGGATGGAGGGCAGCCCTGAGGAGAAGGACTTTGGGGTGTTGGTGGACTAGAAACTCAACGCGAGCCAGAAATGTGTGCTGGCAGCCCAGAAAGCCCCCTTCGTCCTGGGCTGCATCAAAAGCAGCGTGGCCAGCAGGTCGAGGGCAGGGGGATTCTGCACCTCTGCTCCACCACGGTCAGACCCCACCTGGAGCACTGTGTGCAGCTTTGGAGCCTTCAGCACAGGAAGGACATGGGTATGTTGGAATGGGTCCAGTGGAGGGCCATGAAAATGATCAGAGGGATGAAGCATCTCTGCTGTGAAAACACACTGAGAGAGTTGGGGTTGTTAAGCCTGGAGAAGAGAAGGCTCTGTGGAGACCTTTGAGCCCCTTCCAATCACTAAGGGGGCTCCAAGAGAGATGGGGAGGGCCTCCTGATCAGGGAGGGGAGTGATAGGATGAGAGGGAATGGTTTTAAACTGAAAGAGGGGAGATTGAGATGAGATGTCAGGAAGAACTTCTTTGCTGTGAGGGTGGTGAGACCCTGGCCCAGGTTGCCAAGAGAAGATGTGGCTGC
>JAOXNH010000012.1:130645705-130663389 GCA_028566575.1 Bartramia longicauda
GAGAAGGACAAGTAAAGACTTTGGGGTAGGCTTTACTGCTTTGACAATATTTCAAAATACAGCTCAAAAAGGCTCCAGGGAGCACAGGAGGGGTGGGGGGGGAAAGTGAGAACTGGCTGGGGAAACTCTGGCAAAAAAAAAAAAAAGAGAAGAAAACAATGGTGCTGCACAATTAAATTTGTAAATTTGGATAGTTATATAACTTCCTGAAAAATTTCTTGACGTTCAGGATTTTTGAAGAAGTGCTGATTGCTGCTTACACTGAGATTCTTCACAGTAAATTCCAGATTGACCAGTGCTGATGTGAAATGTGGTTCAAAACACAGATTTATTTTTTTTAAATGGGAAAAAAATCTACCTGCTACAAATAAACAACTTTCTGCCTGATATTATGTCTTGATCAGTAAATAGAATATTCAGCAGTGAGTATGATTATCACCATAGCCTGTCAAAATGGGTAACTAAAAATATAATGTGAAACATACAGAGCATCACTGAGGATCCTCCTCGTCCTAAATCCCCCTTTTCCATCCTCCCTTCTTTTTCCCCCCTCTTCTCTCCCTACAACCTTTGTTCTAACCCTCTGTTTCTCCTTTCCCTTTTTCTCCAATCTCCTCCTAATTTTCCTTTCATCTGCTCTGTTTGTCCGATCACTCAGCTTCGCAGCTGAGGTTTGCTAAGGTGGTTACTATTTTGCTTTTGCATCTGCTCTAAAAGGAATTTCATTTAAGCTTGAAGCAAATGCTGCCCATTGGCCTATAATTCATTTGCCAAAAAAAAAGAAAAAAAGAAAAAACCCTTTTTAAGAGCCGGGCAGATTGAAATACAGCTTTTGATTCACAGGGAAGGTGGTGATTGACTCCTAGTCCTCCACTCCCAGCCTTAGAATTGAGTGTAGATGAATGCAGCCCGGCTTGTTTTGTTCCTGAAATAAGTTCCTACAATGGCACTTGCACCCTGGGACACTCGTTCCCTGGAGGACAGCCTGGCTTTACTGAACTGCTCTCAGTTCGCCAGGTTCAGTTGTGTCAATTCTGCCGCATCTGCAATATTTTCAAAGGGTCTGAAGCCTGAACTGCTTCAGGAGACTTGAAGGAAGCAGCCCCTGCACTTGGCCATGGCGTCGCGCTGGTGACACTCTCTGTGTACCTGCCGAGTTCAATATTGTGAAAACTGACACTCTTATTCTTGAAATGGGCCTTTTGACTGCTTTAAACCTCTGAGTTGTTAATGGACGTGTTTCTTCCCCAACAGAACTGAATAAACCTCCTTGTTTAACCTCTGTCTCCGTTGCGACAGGCGGTGCCGAGCCCGACACCGGGCTGTGCGCTGGCACCGCTGCATCAGAAGAGCAGTGATTCCCATACAACAGGAACTTAGATGTGTGACTTTGTCTGGGGAAAAAAGCTGTCCTGGGAGCTACAAAAGCAGGAGAAGAATGGCTTCATAGAATACACTAGCTCCCAGAGTAGGAGTTTCAAACTCTTGCCAACAAGGAAAAAAGGGATAGTTTTATGCATCTGAACTTATGTAAGCTGGATGAAATGGTTTTAAGGGACAATCACACACTCCCACAGACAGGAGGACATTAAATGCCAGTGATATGTAAAATCCTTTTTTATCAAAGGGTTTCCATGCAGCACAAGTGTTATCATCCACAGTTAGACCAGTGCTCCATTCATTCCATTCCTGACTCCCCCAACCTGACCAGTAGCAGATGCCTCCAAGGGGCTCTATTCTGGAAGCACAACTTAAAAAGCCTGGGGGGAAGCCGTTTACAGAGAAAACATTTTTTCAGCTCCCCTTCCTGTCAGAGGTTAGCTTATTCTGTGTCAAGTTACTTGTTAAGACTTCTAATAATGTCATTTGAATGGGACAAATTTTGCAGAACATCCTGGGCACGCTGTTTCAATTAGGTACTTTATAAAACTCAGGAAGAGGGAGACATAGGCACTTCCACACCAAGGCGCTGGATTTATGCTTTTGTTTAATGCTGCCGGGAGAAGGATGCTGCTGATTTTGCAAAGCTATTTTTGGGTCTGTTGTCACTGCATAGTTTTACTGTGCTTGAGAATACACCAGCAGACTCGGAAGAGAATTTTTGCATTGTATGGTACACCTGAAGTTGGTTGGAAACCGGTTTCTCTTTTTCCCCGTGGCAATTTAACAGGATGAAATGATTTTAAGATGCTTGATCTCAAACAGAAGCATAAACTCCGTTCCTAGGCCACACACCAGCATCCAAACAAGTAGCTGTGGCTTCTGTGGTCCCACCGGTGATCTTTTACAATCAAATCTTTTCCTCTCAAGTTTATTCCAAACTTTCAGCAATTATGGATGTGCCATGTGACATTTTTACTTGTGACATATTAGTCTCAGACTAATAATACCTGTTCTTGTTGTAAGATAACTAGTTCCCAATAGCTAAAACTTATGTATGCATTTGATGATAAATATTGAAATTGTGGTAAGAACCATGTGAGATGGTTCCTTCCATGAACTTTGTCTCACTTAACTGAAGATATGTCTGGTTCTACAGTCCATAAAGCTAATGTTTTGTTTTCTTTATCAAATAAGTTAATTGAGGATGAGCACAATCTTTTTACTGGTGAATAGGAATCATGGCTACTTTGTATCAAAGTTGGTGAGGATATTGAAATGCAAGTCCACGGAAATATTCTAAATTCTCAGAGATCTTTTCTTCTAGTTCAGGGCGATCTTTTCTTTCATTAATTCACTTTGGAAGCACAGTCTGCCACATGCCTGGTGGTCACGTGTGGGCCTGGAAACCCTGGGAACATGAGGAGTAATGAAGGTGGGACCATGGCAGGCACTGGTCCCACAGGCTTTTAGTTCTATAAAAGGGGCTAGTGGTTGGTGAAGGAGCCAGGTGCCTGGAAAGTGACCTGTGGTGACACGGAGGAAACAGGCACCTCTAAGAGCATCTGCCACCAGCAGGGCTTCTGAACAGTAAACAATTTGTCTAAGAAATATCAAAGGCCCCTTCCACTGTAAAATTACCATTTTGTCCGTTTCTTTTATTCTGTTTTAGCAATCAAGGAAGCCACACCCAGTACAAAATATTCAAACAATTCTGAGGTACTATCAATTATTTTTTATCGTTCTCAGATGTACTTTTGTACAGAACATGTACTTTTGTACAGGACTTTTGTCCATGGTCAGACATGCCCACCAGCCAGCCAGCTGCACAGAGGGAAAACGGGCCACCTAACTTTCAAATCAACCCACTTCATGTGGGATGTTTTAAGCAAACTGGTCAAGGAGAAATATTCTTCTGAATCCTCTCCAACCCATTGTGCCAGTTCCCTGAACAAACGGATGGTGATGCTGGCAAAACCACACAAGGCTTTGAGTTCGAATGCCACCACCAGAACACAGCCACAAACTGAGAAGTCTATAAAGTCCTGTAGCACTTTCTAACCATTTCTCAAGATAAGCGTAACTGTGTAATTTAATTGCACTAAATTCTGATGTTTGATCCTTTTTTCCTACTAGATGACTACAGACATCCTGGACCCTTTCAAAATAGCTCCAGTAAACTGCCCTTAAATTCTCACAGTAACTAATTAACAAATAGCCTGAAGCAAACTTTATTTGCTGTGCTGTTTCCACAGCTGTAATCTAGTTCTTGTTAAAAATTTTTGCTCACAATGGAAACCTGAAAAGTAGACTCTGACAAGACTTCATTTCACATCCATGGGAATCTGCAGGATTTCCAGGGGAAGAAGCATTAAGCACAGACACGCTCACCCATGCATTACCCTTGGGCCAATTGGGAAATGGAATGTTTTAATCAGGCTTTGAAAAAATGTTTGCAAATATCTAACCCAAAAGGGAAAAAAAAAAAAAAGAAAAAAACCCAAACCCTAGAAATCTTCTGCCTCGGCCATCTCACACAACTACCAGGTAAAACGACATGCTCAGATGTCTCCCAAAACACAGCAGTAACATACAGATAGCACTGTGCACTGGCAGTGTGCAAAGCACAACTGTGATTAATAGATATAAACTACCCAGGACAAAAGTACATGTGAGAACGATAAAAAACAATAAACAGCACCTCAGAATTGTTTGAATATTTTGTACTGGGTGTGGCTTCCTTGGTTGCTAAAACAGAACAAAAGAAAGGGACAAAATGGTAATTTTGAAAATAAGAGTTACAGTGGAAGAAGCCTTTGGTACCCATTAGACACTTAAATTATTTACTTTTTGGTGGCAAGGAGCTAGTGAGGCATGGTCCTCATCTAACCTGAGCATCCCACCCACCTCTTATGTGTCCTTACCCCAGTCTGGGTGGTTCAGGGAGGGCTCTTGGTTGTTTCCAGAGCCCTGAAACGAAGCGACCGCTCACGGTCACAGCCCATGGCAGCTGAAAGCCAGTTCTCACAGACGCTCACTAACCCCAGGTGTGTTATTGTGTAAAATATCATCGTTAAACTCAGTGCATGGAATATAATACACGTGTGCTAGAGAACATGTGTCTCCCCAGGTTGTGAGTGGGAATGAGTGTTGTGGCCCACAAAGGAGGAGTGGCTTGTTCTAAGGACTCAGCCAAAAATGGAAACTTGAACATCCACCACAGTGCTGTGTAAGTGTCATGCAAATACCTCAAACAGTCCTGAATGTACTAAATGGCACCAGAGACCTGTGTTCAGGCAAGGAGCTGGGGACTGTAAATTGAGAGACCTACAATCAGATGGTCAATCCCACTTTTAGAACTCCTACAGGAGGCTCGTGCCATTCTGGAACAGCACCTCGAAGCCATCTACAACGTCGTGACACAGTGGGGATGACACTGTACCTGTACTTCAGAGAAGGAAGGGAACTCACAAGTGCCTAAAGATTGTTACCAATACATGACCCAGATGGATAAGCTCTCGTTAGAGTCAAAAGAAGTCTAGCAAGCCAACAGGATTTGGAGAACTATTCAGAAATAAAATAGGCATTTGAGATTATACATCTGCATGATTCTCCAGATTTCTCTAACTGTATTGACGAGGTCTCCATGGCTTCTGTGGGGATCTCGGATGCATAACCCACAGGCAGACCCCACACCCAGGTTTCCACAGTTTAGGTCTGACTCCAACCACAAATATCCCCATGTGAAGATGATACTTTCTCAGGATGTGCCCAGTGTACATCATCATCTCCAAGGTGGTAAATGGCAAATAACCGCTAAATGGAAAGAACTGGCTTTTCTTCAGGTTAGTGGATATTAATTGAGGGTGAATGTTTGAATCCGAGTGACCTGCAAAGACGGATTTGTAGTGAACCCCTGGGTTTGCACCTTCCTCCCAGGACAACACCTCTATAAACAGGGTGTGTTAATAGCAAGACCTTGTTGTATCTCCCCTGCCTCTCCACTCAACTATAAAAAAGTGGACGAAATAGATTTAACCTAAGTGTTAGATCTGCTGAGATTCTTTTCTTTCACTTCTAACCACTCCTCCTGCAAAATCTGAAACCTCAAAAAGCCAGAACCCTGGGTGACCTGAGGGTGACCAAGAGAGGCACAAGGTAACGAGGTGCATCTCCACCAACTTCCACGGAAATGTCTCCTCATTACCTCTGTTGGCCAGGACAAGCTGTCTTTCTGGAGGCAGGGTGGACAGTTTGCTTGCACCTGGGAGAGGGGGGGTTGGAACAGCTGGTTTCAAATAAAGCTGAGTAACCTTGGAAAGGCTGTCCTGATTGATGAATTTGTTTTGGATTGGCATTAGTCTTGTACAAACTTCCCAGTCCAGGCACTACAATCTGTTTGTTGATTCAGTTCTGGAAAAACAAAACAAAACAAAACAAAACAAAACCAAACAAAAACAAACAAAACCAAAAACCGAACCAAACCAACAACAGCAACAAAACCAAACAATCACTTTTGTATTTCAGGCAAGAAATAATAATAATTTAATTCTCTATTCATGCTCAGTTCACTGATTTCCCTTATTGCTGTCATATTAGTGGGAAAGTGATTTTGGTTTCCCTTGAAGGGCTGAATGCAGGTAGTGGGGTTCTAGACTCCCCTGGAGAAGGGGGACCACAGCTATTTTTCCCAACAGTGCTCCAGGAGTACGTTAGAACTGGATTATTTTTTTCTACCAGTGACAAAATGACATCTGTGATTGGGCTCCTCTCCTCCCACAGCAGATACATACAATTCTGCAGGAAATTAAGTGATAATTGGAGCTTAGGTAGCAGAAAATTCTTCTTTCTGAATTCAGCATTTTAAAAATTTCAAAATTCTAGCAGTAGTCAAAAGTTACAAATAGTCCTACAGCTTGGATGTACTCAACCTGTGGCATCATGCAAGTTTTCATTGCAAAACACTGACATACCTTGGATGAGAGGATCAGATGGGAGTGGGCTTAATGGGAGTAGGAAGATTTTCCAAGTGGCAGATTTGTATACTCTTGTCTTTTTTTTTTTAAAAAACAGTTTCTGTATAAATTTTTGGGAACTCCAGATACTTTGACGTAGCATCTGCAAAATGGATCTATTTGTACAGTATTGAGGAGTGTTAACCTTCCCCTCAGGAAAGCAGACTCAAATAATTTGTGATTAAATGTGTTTTCAGAAAGCCAATGTCTTATATTAATAACTGGTTATATATAATTTCACCTGCTCCGTGGTTACATACAGTACAAAGATTTTGAAGTTATCTATTCATGCTCTGGGAACCTTTATTTATCCCTCTGTTTTCTGAAACAGATATGGAGCAGATAATGTATGGTTGCTAGCATTCAGGTGACTACTCCAAACAAAAATGAAGGTAAGGTTTCTTGTCTAAAATTTATATGTTATAAGGACACTAGGGGCCATTGTGACAGTCTAGCTTGATCAATTTATAGTGTGTCTATATGATCTGCATGCATCTTTTGATACCCTTGGTCACAAATAATTATTGCCTTACTTTGGGGTTTCTGCTGTAGTGACTCTTGGCTGGATCTTCTCCTTGCTTTCTATAATGCCCAGCGATAACATTCTAAACAGCAGATATGACTTATTTCCAACTGAACATTGCAGTCACCTGTTACTGGCTATTTCTTTTTCTTAAAGATAAAATAATAAATGTATAAACAATAGGAAACGAAAACCCTGAAGTAATGTTGATCCAATGCTTCCACTTATCTCATCAGAAGTTGTTTTCGACCATCATCTTTATTCGCATGGTGTTTAATTGCAGAGTGCATTTGATTGAATAGGTTTTGTTTTTCCACCACAGGCATCTACTCTGGGTTAGGGACTGGATTCTTCCCAAGCATCTTCTCTGGGTTCATTGATAGAGAAGCTTCTGCACGCAAGGATCTGCCTGTGGAGTTGATAAGCGAGCTGCTGATGAGCTACCTTTTCTTCTCAAGAGCAATTTTCCCTTGAATGGTTGTTGATTATGAAGAATATCCTCCCCCTCATGTCACTCAGATAAAGGCCTTGTGCAAATAACTCTTTAGAACTGGGTTCCAAGTACTGTGTCTTTAGGAAAAAATGTTGCATTTACCACATCCCCATGCACAACACATTGTGCTGCTCCATCTAGCTGCTTTTCTCCTCCTGACAGTGGCTTATTTAGTGCTCCCTTTTTTAAGTAAGTAAATCCAATAAAACCTATGAAAAAACATCTAGCACTGTTTTGTTGCTCCATTAAGTATTAGGCATCCATGCTGAATTCCCTGAAATAATTGTAGCCAAAGCACTATTGCTTCGTAAATTATAGCTTGGATTCGTAGGGTGAGGGCAATGTCTAAAGAATGATCAATTTTTTCATGTTCCTTATAGAGAAATTTGTTAGAGTTTGACTTATTTGGCTACTTTAACAAACGAGCTTAGCAGTGTTGGATTCTGAGTACAAGTATTTCTGCGTTTGGACACTGAGCACTCCTCTAGGTACAGAAGTTGTTATTACTCTAACTGAGTGGGAGGAAACTTTTTGTGACACCCATTTCTTATTAGAACACTCTGTGAAAATATCTCCTGAAATTTGTTTGCTGTAAGTACCACTTACTTTTAATACAGAAAGGCATTGAATCTTGCACTCAAATAATAAAAAAATAAGTACTGATGATCCTTCTCGTCTTTCAAGAGCTCTTTAGTTTTCAAAAATTGTCTGGTCCTGAACTGAAATATGAAATCAAAATCTTGAATACTATAAATCTGCAAAGAAGTAGGAAGCAGTTTTAGATAATTCTGAAAAAAAAAATATGTATTTCTATCGGATTTGTATAATTCATTTGTTTTGTAATTATATTCAATTATTTTAATGAAATGTTATTTTGATGCACAAAGGCAGCATTGCTGCTTATGTTTTGTTAAAACAGAAGCCTCTACCATGCAGAAACACTTCTATTTTCTATCTTTTAAACTGTGTTGAGTCTAACATCTACCTACCGGGGATCTGCATTTTCTTGGCATTTTTCTAAAAGTAGCACGTATTCAACTGACAGCCTCCTGAGCAGACTGAATAGATAGATCCATTCAGCCGCCTGTAAACTGCAGAATATTGTCTGATGAAGTTCATGGGTTCAAATTAATCCCTGCACTTCAAGCTCTTTTCTGGATCACGTGTCTTCTGCCCCTGGCGCTCCCCACTCTCTGCCCCCCCCAGCACTGCCCTGACTGGTCTCTTCCCACCGCTCCGTTTCTCGTTTCAGCCCTGACGTGTCACCTCTTTCTCTTCAGCACACTGTCTCCTGGCCTTCTTCGTGGCCTCCACCCATCGGGAGCACCGTTTTGTTTGCTGAGGGAAAAGAGCTTGGTTTAACCTTCCACTTGATCCCCACCGGTGATGGCGCCTGAGTGTCCCCTCTGAGCGGCGCCCGGAGCCACGTGCCCCAGGCTCAGCCCCTCTCCCTTGGGTTTGTTGGGTTTTATTCATCTTGCACCACCCATTATTCCCTCCACAGCGACGTTGTTTCACAGCCTTTGCTAGAGATTGGGGAGATCTGCGTTCAGCGTGCCGGACTGCCCTAGATTATGTTTTTGTGTGAATTTAAGTAATCCTTCAATAAAAAGCACCTGTATTTCTATTTCGTTTAGGCAGATGGATAAGAGGGAATCCTGAAAATGAGTTGTTAACTCACATACAAACTAGGCATCCACAGAACTGCCTGAGTAGGTCTACCCTTTGGGCACTTTTGCAAACATTTCTGCATCTCCTGTGTTTGCCATCTACAGCGCTGTGACCTTTCTAAGTGTCCCAGTCAGACACCACTCCACGTACATGTGAAGCCACCTTTTAGATTCAGCTGCCAAGGAAGCTCATGGCACCAAGTGCCTATTGGAAATTTTCATTCCCTCCAAGGAGTGAAAAAGTTCTTTTGAGCAGCTGTGGGAAAGGGCTTTTGGGAGGTGCTGGTTTACGTCCCATGTCCCATCCCATGGCGCGGGAGAGGGAAGGGCAATGGGCACATCTGTTCTGGACGGGGACTGGAGCAGACCCACGCTCAGAAGCGCCTCTGGCTAAAAACGGGGTGAATTCCCCATCCAGAGCACGTCTCTTTGCAGGTGAAGAGATTGGTGGCTTCGATTATGAAAACATTTTATATCAAATTGGTGGAACTGCAGGAATACGACCTCATAACCAGCTGCAAAGGGGCTGCAGCTCACAACCACGAAGCTGTGTTACCCCATTAATGTGCTGTGTTAGAGTAGCACAGAAGAGTTGATGATAAATTGTCCTACACCCATGGCCTTTGGACTCCAGATGTAGGCTCTGCCTTTTATGGGTTGTGGGAAATCTTGGGATTTTGACTAAAATAACCACAGGAAAACACGTCTCATTCATTTACAAACTAAATGCAAATGCAAATTCACTTCTATGTTAGTGTAAAAGTAGTAGGTGACACCACACAAGGTCTTCTGTCAATTGGGGTTCAAGTGAGGGATCCTTTTTCCCCACAAAGCTGTTTTTAAAACAAAAGAGCTAAGATATTCTAACTGTAAAACATGAACCCTTCAAATTAAAAAACCAAAATTAGTAATGGACAAATTTGAAATATCTGTACAATTAAAGAACAAAATAGAGAAAGCAAATCAGAATGTGGGAGAGAAAGGGAGTGAGAGAGGGAGAGTGTGAGAGGTGATTTTCTTTGTATTAAAAAGGCATGCAGAAGAAAAAATCAAAATATTTGATAATTAGTATGAAAGGTATTTGGCTACTGGCATTTTCTTTGTAATGTTTTATGTATGAAAATAGTTTTATAAATAAAATGCTACAGGCTTTTGTTCAAATTGATATTATGTAGATTGCAGTGGTACTGAATGTCCAGCAGCAGGGAAAAAATAATGATGAACAGAGACATCTCGGTAGGAATTGCATGTACAGCCTGATTTTACAGCGAGCGCTTGCTGAAGAGACCGAGCAGCAAGCCAAACACCACACATAGGCATCAGGAAGAGTATTAAAAAAATATAAGAATGGGTTTATTATTTTCTGAGAGACATTCTCTGTTTTTATAGGCTGGTTCATTTAGACTCTGCTGTGAAATACCTTAAAAGGTAACACAGTATTCTGACTACAGCGGTAATTTATTACACCAGTTAATCTTGTAAAATTGCCCTCTGGATGTAATAATTTGTTATTCTTTTATTAGGCCTTCTTCTGCATACCATGTTTATCATAAAGATGTCACCAGTGTGATGCCTAGCAACCGGTACAATGTTCCGGAGGTGTTTGCATACATTTTCCTGAGGGAGAGATCTGCCTCGTCCCTGCCTGGGAGAGCTGTCAGTGTATTCTGATGTATGAGGGATAAAAGGAGTCCCTGCTGCAGCCTCCAATAAGCTGGAGTCACGGCCTGAAAGCACTGACTCGGGCATCACTACGCTGTGTTAGAAAATGTGTCAATTATCAGATGGACTGCCTAAGGGTATCGCCTGGGTCTAGGTCATAAAACCATCAGGACTAAGGGGGGAAAAAATTGATGAGGAAGTAAGTTGAATTAATTGATAACTAGGCCGACTGTACGTGAAATGTATTCGGTGCAACCTGGACCCAGACATTTTCTCTCTTAAGCCTTCTCCCAGTATAATCAGTGAGTATGGAAAGTCTTAAAGTGCCTCCCAGTTTTGGCCCAGTACCCCTCCAGTCTACCCATGCTTGTAACATTTTGCTGAATTTCTCATTATTTCCAAAAAATTAAGTCAAGCAAGGCAAGGAGCTATAAAAATAAAAGTAAAATCATGCTAATATTTTATAGCTATTTTTCTATTATTGCAATTCTTAATATGCTGTGCAACTGTTTGTATGTGAATACAGTAGGGACCACTTAAATGTCTAGCCTGAGGCCTGATTCATGAAAGCTTTATGCACCATTTATGTAGGTATCTGTGGCCTGCACTCAGAAAAAGTAGGGAATACAGCTTTTTTTTAGGAAAGTTTGTTCCTGGGCACAACACCACATCCTGCCACCTGGCTGTTGCTCTCAGTGACAGAAACGGGAAGGACACCCAGGGTCCTCTGGGCAGTTCAGAATTTTAGGTGCAATAATTAGTGATGATTACCTGGTTCTACCCTGGCCGTGCAGCACCCTGCCCATGAGTTCTGCAGGCTCACTGTGGCCATCCAAGGCCACCACCAACCCATCATGAGCTACATGCCTTGGCAGGACCATGGGATTCGGGTACTGGCCAGAGGGCAGGGGTCACTCGCGGGGAGGTTGTAACCTCTGCAGATACTCTCCAATCAAACAGGGATTTTGGAGGTGCGTCTCCTTAACTGAGCAACTTAAGGCAGCAACTAATTGTTTAAATGCCACTTGGTCCATCACTTTCCTGACACTTCCTTCCTTCCTTTCTGGATTCTTGATAAAAAGTGTTTACCAAATAACTATCTGCCACATTTAACATGTTTGTTTCTCATTAATCCAGCTCTCATAGGAACACAAGCTACTCACGTGGAGGTCTCCAACATAAAATCATAGAATCATAGAATTGCCTGGCTTGGAAGGGACCTTTAAGATCATCTAGTCCAAACATCAACCTAACTCTGATAAAAACCCATCACTAAACCAGGTCCCTTTTGCTTGCTGCCAAAAAAGCTGCTTCTTACCACACTGATAACACAAATTCATCTTTCTGTCCAAAGGGAAATACGAAGAGGGACAAATAAATGCATTTTTGTTACTTTTTCTCTTTGGCTCTGTTCACTCTTTGGAGAAGACCTCTCCTCGTGCAGCAGTGCATGATTTTGCACAAGGTGGATTGCTGGAAGAGCTGCACTCATGAATGCAAGACATTCTTTGTAGATGAAAGGAAAAATACGGTATAACATCACCCTTTTGAGAACAGTCTGGGAATTATAGCCAAGAACTTCTGGCTTTTGCTTGGCTGGTTTCTCTGCGCTCAGGCCAGGGAGGGAGCAGAGCGCCCTGCTGAGCCTTTCAGAGCAGCTAAAGACAAACGCTCCCTGCTCCGTGCCCTGGGAACCTCACGCTGCTCATTCCTGGGACGGTCCTATCTGGATCCACAAGTTTGCAAAATCATAGACGGAAGCAGCGAGAAATTGGAATACTTGTTGCATGGGAACCTCTAAATCTTCAGGGAAAGCATATTTATGAATCAGATTATAACTTAATGTTTTTTAAGTTCTCTAGGAGGGAAAATTCTGCAATGCATCTCCAGGAATTTTTTGCTGCTAGATTTTCCAAAATATTTCTAAACGTTTCTGAATACTCTCATGATGTCTATAGCACTGTGTCCTCTTCCCTCCAGGAAAGCTGCTGAGCACTGCGTGGAACAGCCCCCTGTGTCTCAGCAGCTTTCTATGCATCAGACTTTCAGGGAGCACAGAACCCCTGAGCCACAGCTGGAGCAGCCAGAACAGCACCTTACTGACACGTGGGGGTCTGGAAATTAATTTCTGAGAGAAAACTGAAATTAGCTGGAGAACTGAAATCATTGCAGGGAGCGTTTTGATTCTGGAGAAAGCCTGCTTCCCACCTGACAATCATTCTAACGGTAAATCACAACAGACTCTCCAGAAGCACATCTGGATTCTGAATGCAGCGGGAGCCCTGTGCAGAGAGACCCACGCTGCTGCACAGACAGGCAGATGCTCTCCAAACCACCTTCAGCTTTTTTTTTTATTTTATTTCAGCAAAATTCATTCCTGAGTCCTATGATTTGCAGTTATTGGGCCTGGACGTGGCGGGAGCAGGTACCCCTGTGCCAGATGAGAGTCTGGTCAAATCTGGGGTAATCCTCAAGGCAGACAGAGATGAAAGGGGATGTTTCTTGCACTCACGTCTACCTAGGTGTGACTTGGAGTTTAAGAGGATCCCAGGCCATAAATCTGGTCATATTTGCCTTTGAATGTCTTCTTTAGGGAAATCCTGAACTGCCAATATAGGTCAGCTTTACAGGGCTGTGCTTTTGGCCCTCAGTCTATAGCAAAAGCTCTACATTGCAAAAAGTAACATGCAAGACCATTTCCTCACTTTCTAGGGGGAAAAGTCCACCAAAACCAAGAAGTATTGCTAGAAAGCAACAGGAATGCAAGACCTTTCCTGGATGATAAAACATGATGATTAGGACACTCTTAATAATAACTGCAAGAGGAGTAATCGGGGGTTGAGTTTCCATATACCAGCTTCTCTGGTTTGTCTACAAACAGCTCACAGCTGCAAAGCTTAAACAGAAATTAGGGAATTTGGTGATATTTCCAGATGTCCCTCATTCCAGTTGTCTTTGGTCGACAGTTGTTTTTTTTTTCTTGTGCTTTGACAGTTCTGTTTCTGCTCCCCATAGAACTCAGACTTGAGAAAATGCGGGTAAATAGTGAAAATAAAGTTAAGGACATTCTTCCATTCTTCAAACTTCATGAGGAATCTGTTTGGAATTAATTATAATGTTGAGCATGAAGAAAAGGGAAGATGGGAAGCTCTTATTTGGCCTGCTTCATCCTTTACACATGATGAAATAGACGTTGCTGTCTTAAGTCTATATAGACACGGGAGGTAATAACAAAATTCTCACTGATTTCAATAGTGGAGGAAAAATTCTCAAACTGTCCAAAGACTTCTGACAATTTTCAGTAAATCCAAGAAGGCCAAATGTTATACTGTTGTAACTGACACTCTCTCTGCTCTTTACAATCTGAAATAATCAAGTGTCATGCTACAAAGGCAGAAATATGATGAGTTCAGCTTCCAATATATGTGTCAATATGACAGAGTTCTGACAAGAAATGTGGGGCAATTACCTCTTAAATATACAATAATAAAGGACAAATCCTGCTCCCTCACTCCGAGGAAGGGTCCTATGAGCCTGCCTCAGCTCTGGGTTCCGCATCTGGGATCACAGCCCTTTTCCAGAGTGCGACAAAACCCAGTTTGAATAAACAGACTGCTGGAGATGAAACCAAATTGTACAGAAGCTTCATCTCTGCTTGCACAAAGATGTTAATTTTGTCTTCCTTCTGCCTTTTTAAGAATTAAAAAAAAAAAAACCTGGTTTGAATAAAGCTAAGTTGCAGTCTTAGTATAACTACGAGTAAATATAGTAGCTATTTTATAAGTATTGCTGTCATTTTCTTTGACTAAAGTTACAGAAATTCTTTGAATTTTATATAGGGAACTAAATTTGTAATGGAAAATGATGTTTGATGGTGTTTAAATGCAGAGTATGTCACTGTATAAAGCATAGGGCTCTTTTAAGTTATTTTTTTTTAACTTCTTGACATGTGTCACAATTTGGAATTCTGCTCTCATGGGATAAATGCCAGATTACATGGTGTAGTATTTTTATCCTCTGTACTTTCACTGTAGAAGCATACAACATCAAAGAAGAGGCAGATCACTCACATCAGCAGAAAATGGAATAGGACTATAATATGCTTGCTTTGATCTCTCCTTCTAATAATTATCTTGGCTACATGCATACATTGAAAGTAAGATTTGAATTAATAAGGCCAAGAGACCCTGGAAAATGTAAGAAGGATATCTGAATACTAACTTTGACTATCTTTAACAAGATAAACTGCAATTGAGCCTACAAAGTTGTGGATTGTTAATTTAAGGCAATAATCTTTAAATGTTATTCTTTCTTAAACTTGTCACCACTATATCCAGCAGATGCAATCAGTCCAATTAAGGCAGTATCTTCTCAAAATCTCGCTCACCTATAGCTGGGATGGGGTGGCTGTTATTTAGCCAGCATCCATTTGATTTCATATAGGTTTTCAAACAGGAGGGCCTACGGTAAAAATCATTAAATTTATATAAAAAAGTCATCACTACACAGTCTGTTATCATTAAAAACTATTCTAATATTGCCCTAGGAAAGATATTGCTTTTGATATGGAAAGTAAATCAAATCATCCACATCCACATAGGATTTACACAGAGGCAAGAAGCATATTGCATGCCTGGTCAGTCATTTTTTACATTTTTTAACCAGTGTTTATTGCTATATTGTGGTTTAGGAATCCTATTTCTGCCCGATGTGAGTAGAAATTATAACATAAAGAGGGCGGTTGTGCGTGAAAGCCTCGTATGGTTAATTCTGGCTGGAAAGGGGGAAACCTACTGCAGTTTGATGGTCCCAGAGAATGAAAATATGTTATTTTTCTGCTTCATTTCTGATCTGTATGAGTTAAACCAGTAGTTGGGTAGAGAGCACGTTGCTCTCAGACACAGATGTTGCAACTTGAAATTATTATTTGATAAATCTTGGCTGAGCTACTAAGCATCATGCTAATGCAGTGCCCTGTAGTGTACAAAGGGATGCATAATGTGCTGGCCAGGCTGACTCAAGCACAGTATGAATTAAACAAATGAGAGTGAGCATGTCCATGGGTAATATACCAAACGTCAGTTCCAAAAAGCCACTTGAACAAAGACAGTCTGTCAAAACAGCAGAGGCTGCTGTTGTCCTCAAAATCCCAGTCAAAGGTTAAGAATGTTCTTTTAAAAGGGGGTTATCTGGGCACTCATGTAATAGATCAACATGCAGAAGGAAGGGCTTTGAAGAAATGCTCTCTCGGCTGAAAACAGGCAGGCTTTTCTCATCTGCTGAACTTACCTGACAGTGGATGGGAGTTGCAAGAGAAAAGGTTTGATTCAGTGAGGATTTTACGAAGGGCTTTGTTAAGTTCTGAGACCAGCACTTCTAATTGAAGCCCAAGCACCGCTAAATGCTCATCGCCTGGTGGTCCTGTGTCAGGCAGAGAAACAAAAAGAAGTGTTTGTGAGCAGGTGTAGGCACCATCAGGACAAATCTCTCTGCAGAGACAGACACTTGTCACAGACACTCTGATACTGGCAGAAGAGCTCAGTGTCCTTCAGCAGTCACAACTGGTCTCCTGCCCCGAGGCTCTTATACCCTCAGTAGCTACTGGGCTCCAGGCTTGCCAACCAAAATTCAGAAACCTGTTTTTATTTCCTGACTTGCCAAGTTCCTTGCTAGTTTTCGTGTGGGAGAATAGGTCACTGGAGTTGAAGCAGTGGCTGGGAGCGTGTCCCATGTAAGCAAAGCCTGTTCCCAGCAGTTGTTACACACAGGCTTTCCCCAGCTGCAGCGGGTCCAGCCCCAGCGTGCGGGGATTCGGGTTCCCACCAACCCAGCCACTTCAGTGGAAATGCTAGCCTGGCCATGGGGTGATTTAGGGAGCACCTGGCCCTGCTTGGGCCCGGGAGGTGATGCAGCTTGGCTGCACCTTCTCCACACCGCCAAAAAGCAGTTAAGTTCAAGATTTCTTTCCAGTCGCACCAAATTACTGCGGTAAGTTGTTCTAACAGGGGGTAACATAAGACACCCACAGAGGCTCTGGAGCACAGGAGGCTCCTTCCTCCCAGTCAAGCTTCAACATCTGATACAATTAAATACGTCTTGAACGATTCTGTTACAAGGTAAGGATATAGAGGCAGTTTCATTTTATATATCTGTCCCAGAAATATTCCAAGTAGGTGCTATAGTAATAGGATACTGTGGTAAAGGACAATCACAGCATAATCCTATCAGTGGTGCTTTTAATATATCTGTTTAAAGTAAAACTCTTGCAAGTTATTTTAGCAGTATGCTGTTCACAGCACTGGCATATTTCTGAACTCTTGAGACGTAGAAAGTGCCTTGTAAATATTGGGTTCTCACTTCTCCTGAGTAAACAGCCATAGTGGGGATCCCCACTCTGTTGCTGAGCAGGACAGTTTATGGCACAGGTTATCCCTTGAGCTCTCAGCTGTGTCCCCTCCCAGCCCCTCAGCCACCCCTGGCCACTTGCTGGGGAGACAGAACGAGCTACAGAGAAGGGCTTGGTCCTGTGCAACCACTGGTGAGCAACAGCCCCGACACCGGCCTGCTCTCAGCAGTGATTTGGGCTCAAATCCAAAACAGGGCACCATGCAGGCTGCTGTGAAGAAAGTTAACGCTGTCCCAGCACAACAGCAGAGGTTTGCCCCATGGTTTGCCTGGCCTGATGACTCAACACCCAGCTTTTGAAAGAAGAGGACTCAGGATCAAATCTGAATTGTTTATTGAAAAAGACAGTGGGACTGGAAATAGTTGCTGGCGAATGTTCGGTTGCAGAGAAAGATGGATGGTGAAAGTGGTGCATTGTCAGGTGGTAAGACAGCAGCTGGTTCACAATTCTGTCATGAGGGTGTCATGAGAGAGAGAAGAGAAGAGAATAGAAGAGAAGAGAAGAGAAGAGAAGAGAAGAGAAGAGAAGAGAAGAG
>JAOXNH010000012.1:130664530-130680386 GCA_028566575.1 Bartramia longicauda
AGGAAAGGAAAGGAAAGGAAAGGAAAGGAAAGGAAAGGAAAGGAAAGGAAAGGAAAGGAAAGGAAAGGAAAGGAAATGAAAGTAAAGGAAAGGAAAGTAAAGGAAAGGAAAGGAAAGGAAAGGAAAGGAAAGGAAAGGAAAGGAAAGGAAAGGAAATTTTTTAAAATTGAGATTTAAAAATTTCAAATTTTAAAAATTGAAAATTGAGAGAAATGGATCTTTGAATTTTTTTTCTGAGTTTAGTAAAGAAGATTAATAGATCAACGCAACACAGATGTATAGATAACCAATAATTAGGCAAAGGAAGTGAGGAAATATTCATTTCCTCAAGAATAATATTTGAAATATGAAGGGAGAGAAATTGTCTGAGAACCTGACAGATTAGTTAACAAAAAGGGCTGGTGACAGTGTTGCAGTGAAATTTATTTGGAGTTCCTCAATGATCAGTCTTAGGATCCATACTCCATGATATCTTCTTTAACAGCTTCTTCACAAAGAAATAGCAGTGCACTAATGATATCTGCTGTGCTAGTATTGGGAAGTATCAACAGTGAAGAAGGATTGGGGTATCATGCCAAAATATCTGTCTGTCTTTGAAGGCGACAATGCTGGAAATGGGGTAATATTTAACAATACTGGGGAACTAACGAAGCAACAAAGCCAAGTCAGCTCTAGTGACACGGGGGCACAGGGAGCAAGGCGTGCTCACCTGGTCACACGATCCCCTTAACCACCAGTTGAGCTGCTGATGTGACAAAGCCATGAAAATAGGCAATGTTACCCCGGGACCTAAAGGCAAGGATGCACTTGTACCCCCGAATACTAACGAGACCTCTCTGAGAACAACTCGTACCAATTGGTCACCCATCATCACGAACATTTTAAGGAGGATGGAGTGAACACAGCAAGGACTAACTGGACACCAGAAAAGAGGAGAAGACCTTCCAGTGAGCAGCTGTCTCACCAAAAAGCAGGAAACCCAGGAAGGGATAGGCCTGATTCAGTGAGAGGACTAACTACCACGGAAAGGGAGGAGCTCTTGAAGGTAAAGACCACACTGGTCTCCCATGAAGATGCTCCCACTGGGGCACCTACCTTCGATTCAGAGAGTCTCTGCTGAGGGAGGACTAATTCTGTGTCATCCTAAATGAGAAACGTGTACCTGTAACTGTGCCAGAGAGTAATGGTACAGAATTCTTACTTTATCGGTATCTCCAAAGACCAGAAAAGACAAAAGGACTTATATTCTGGAGTAAAAAATATGCCTAGCAAAAGCTGAGATAGCCTCTGAGCTAAAAATAGATGCAAAATTAATGTGGTTTCTTTTTCTCTTTGTCGCTGTACCAGCATGGCAGCACTGTCGAAGTGATGAACTAGTGTCATAGAAACCTTCTCTACCATAAGGCCATGGGCTGGAAAGCCTAGTTATCATCCTCGAATGTTGGCTGCAAGGCAGGGATTGGCTTTTGCTAGAAAATGCACCCTTTTTTCTATAAATATTTTTATATACATTCATTTTGAAATTAGTGAAAGTGTAGCTCTTCATCACTGTGGCTCACTTAGGAAGTTTTCTCCATCTGCAGAACCTCTTTGTCACACAAGTATGCAATCTTCATATTTAAAATCTGGTTTTATGAGAACAACCTTCCTTGCATAACAAGTAAATAAGCAAAAGCAGACGTTAGAAATTTAATGGAACCATATTTTTATGAATACTTTTGTTCAGTCCATGACAGGATTTTGATTAGGTTTTTTTTCTTCACTTTGCTGTGATCATCCCTACTGTTATTGCTGGGATTTTCACTTCTTCGTCATGAATGTCTGGAATATTTTATCCAGGCAAACATACGTATTCATGTATGAAAGAGCCTATTTGCATGTGAATCAACATATTTATACACAAATATTTTTTTTTGTGATGAAAGTGCTTGCCCAGCTGATCTATATATGCACATGGCAGAAAATTGAATGTAAAAATAAAATTGAATGTAAAATCTGCTAGGCAGCCAATAAATCTGGCCTATATGCTTCTTTCCTTTCTCAACAGGCAAAACTCCAGCTTTCCTTTTTTCTTTAAAATAAAACATCAGGAGACCACATACACAGTATGATTATTATTTTTCCCTTTCTCTCTACTACAGGAATGAATTCTGCAAGTGCTCAAAATTCAAAACTCCAGTTAAAGACATTAAAAACTGTGGGTGCTCAGCACTCTTTAGAGGCTGATGTTTTGAAGAATTGCTAGCAAAAATTTCCATGCCTTTTTCCTATCCCTCACAAAGCCGACCTCACCTACCCATCCTTGACACCATACTGATGCACCCCTCAAACGTTGCGTCCCCTGGTCTGTTGGCCAGGGTTCGGCCTTAAATGGCTCCTAATATGAGTCTGTCTGTCATCTTCCTCCTCTTGAAAGACTGAGAGAAGAAACCTTTCCTTTTCTGTAAAACCACTGTAAAAATAACTTCGTGCTGAATCTTACATTTATCACCTCTCTATTAAGTGATAATCATTATGTAAGTCTAATTTGATTATCATCAAGGTAAAAAGTTGAGTTTAAAGCTTTCCTGATAGAAATGGGTTTAATAAGTTCCTGCTTTTGTTAGTTTTTAACAATGTGCATTATTTCCAAGCTCACCAATTTGAATTATAACTCAGTATAATATATGTAGTGTTTTTCATTCCTTTGGGTTTAAAAGTATATGAAAGCCATGCTAGAGGTTCACAGTGCTAACTGGCCCAGTGTCCCATCTTTGGTACACTTCAGCTACAGTGGCCAGTAGCTGAAGACTAGCTAAGAATTTAAAAATAAATGATACATGCAATGAATAGCACTTACAGATTTCCTGCTCCCGTTCCCACCACTATTTCTGATTGTTTCAGTGTCTTGCAAAGCATCTTGAGAAGAGCAGAGGAAAGGAGGGATGCTACAGGAAGGGAAGCCAGGTGGTTACAGAACTGATGCAGGAAGTTTCAAGAGGAGCCAAGGTATTAACTTGTAAAGGTTAGGCAGCCCACTGAGAAAAGCAGAAATGTATTATGTGAGTCAAATGCTGATATTGCTCGGAAAGAAAGGGAAAAAAAAGTTGTGTGTAGCAAATTTCTGAAAGACTTGCAGGGCTAAACAGTTCATTAAATGCTCCAGCTCAGATGCAATTGTAAACATGATCTGTTCAACAATAATGGGTAAGGAAAAGATGCATAATGTAATAATTTGTGAACTGATGGAAATACCAGCTCTGTTTTAAAACAGATTGATCTGTGTTTTAACTATGTCTAATTCAAAACCTTTCAGGCCCCAGTAAGAAAAATGTCATACACAGAATTTGGCTACCTGACTATCTTTCTGAGAGCAGCCTAGAAGCTGGAGAAACAGCAGTTTTCCCTACTGTCTGCAGAATACCAGGAATCTCCAAAAGGAAAAAAAAAAAAAAAAGAAAAAAAGACGGTAAAAATAAACCTTTAGTTGCAAGACTTTTCTTCATTGTCAACGGTTCTCATATAATTTCATACCAATTACTACTGCTTCAAAAAAAAGAATGTTATTCAGCCCCTATACCATTTGTTCATCCCTCTAATCACCTGGGGGAAAATCCCGGAGCCACCACCCAGTAACCTGGCATAAATGGCAAACCCTTCTCCAGTTGCCCAATATCAGGAGGTCAGTGGTGACGGAGGTTGGGATTAAGATAAATTTATCCAGTGTTCAATCAACTCAGTGGGCCCAATTCCCAGTGACACAGAGACCCTTTATAACATTGCACAGGGTAAGAGGCTTTAAATTACATACATTTGCAGCCACATTAAGGCCTTTTGTATAAATGAGAATCATCTGATCCGAGCCTCTCCGGTAGCTACAATGGAGCACTGGATCAGGCAAATATGTCTATTATTAACCAGAAGTATTAAACGTCCTCTTCTTATGAGCATTGCAATTCCACAACATTAATCATGGTCTTCTTCCTAAGAAAATAGGAAAAAGGAAAAAAAGTGCATGTGCTGTGTCATTTGCGCACTGTTCATATCTGATTTTATAGTGGCAATTTCTCAAGACTTCCATGAACGGGCAGAAGGGTACGGATATCCCATTCCCTTACATGGCTGACTAGCAGCCTGGAACTTGCTTATTGCTTACTCACTCACAGTCACTTTATAACTGGGAAAAAAATCCTTATTCCTTTCAGGTTTTTGCAATCCTAGTGAAAAACAAACTGTGTAACAACATGATGTATTTGGCCCGCTCCCGTTAAATACAGTCTTTTCAATTTTCATTTCCGACAGAAGATATGTGACAAATGACATAGTAATTTTCTTATTCCTTCATGTTCATAAAACATTGATAATATGATTTTTACCTTCCCTTTGTTCTCAATTAAATGAAATGTTCCAATACAATTAATGTGTTCTTGCAATTTAGTTTTTCTTTAGAGGTTTCTCTTGTCTCTGATTAACAGCATTTTCTATCCATTCTGAGAACCCCCGACTGCTATTCAGAATGTTTCATTATGCCTGGCAGCTATCAATACAATTGTGAACCAATATCATTTTAATTGTTTCACTAATAACTTGTTTTAAATGATTCAACAGTCATCAGGAAAGATAAGTGCTCTTGTACCCTGCAGGCTCGTGGGGATGATGGTATGAGGCAATGTAAGAGAGTGCTGTATCAGAATAATGAAACCGTGCGCCCAAGATAATGACAAAGCACTTGCATTGCTGTAAAGATAAATGAAAACAGTAGATCTTCTTTTCACCGTAATATAACATCCATCCCTATCTCCCCTTTCAATCATTAGACTTTCCAAACAGATTACTGCACAAACACACATATGCAACATGTCCCACAATAATAACTGCACACTCCCATCTATCCAGGCAGATGGTGAATGATGGAGTTAACGAGCTTTACAAATGCTCTTGTTAATTAACAAAAATTGTTACTTTCTCATTTGAGGGGGGCTTATAAATTAGACTTAATTACACTAGATAATTGCAACTGCCAGCTACTGTGCAACTCGCTCATGTTCTGTTCTTTCAATGGCAAATCAACAATTGCAACCCTTGCCTATTTGTGTAGATGAATTTAATAAGCAAACAGCCCTTTTATGTTAATGGTTTACTGGCATTCATGGGTTTGGCAGGAGAAATGTGCTGGGGGAGGGTTTGCTAATGGCAGCACATAATCATATTAATTAAAATATAACTGCCATTTAAAGATTTGTAGTGTAGAATTAGAGCATGTTGGGAACTGAGAAAATCAAGCTAGAGTGCATATTAGCACCATTACTCTGTGCTCCCTGCACAGCAGTCAGCAACCTCATGTGTCATAAATGTAATTTATGAGTGCTGTTTTCTTTGAAATATATGTTTTTAGTTCACTCATTAGAATGTAAAAATTTGCAATGTCTGCTTCAGAAGGTTCAAAATAAATTCCCTTAGAGCTGAGACCCATGATCTGGTTTTAACAAATCCCTCAACAATGATTTTTTTTATTACTTGTATAATTTCTTATAGTAAAACCAAGCATTCAGTCCTTTGAAGATGGATTCCATGCTTTATTGCAAATGTAAGTCACACTATCACTATAAATTCTATATTATTAGGCATTTTATAATTCAGTATCATTTTTATGGGGTCTTTAATAAATACAGCCCTTTTTTTGTTTGGCTTTGGAAAAATAGGTGCAACAATTTTCCCACTTTCTATTTGGTCATGTAGAAAGGCGGTGTCAAAAAAGCTTTTGAAAGCTTTGGGTTTTTCCTGCTTTCCTTGATCCCCTCATCAATTTACAGGCATATTTTTATCTAAATCAATTCCACTTATACAGCTTCCACGAAAAACACTGAGATAGATTTTCTGTACAGTGCAGTTACCTGTTTGCCGGTATCCCTGAGAAAGGAACTTCCCACAAAGTCCCTCTGAGAGAAAATGATCCCTGGAATTAGAGGCATGTGAGTGACAGGAGGCAAGAAGCTGGAATCAAATTAATTCTGTAATTGCTAACAGTATAGAGGCAACACAGTCCATTATTTTTATATATATGTCTATATGCATAACAGCATGTAACACAAATGGGTTTTGTGTGTGTGTGTATTTTTTTCACAAAACATTTGTATTTGTTATTTTCAGCAATATATCACAGTTTAAAAGTCATTACTGTATTGTGTCACCAGGGATTGTCACATTGTCTGTCCATCCTGCAGAACACACAACCAACTGAAACCCCGAGTGTGACAGGACAGTAACTTTGCAGGTTGTTTGTTTGTTTGAGCTGTTTTCCCTAAAATGCAAACCTGCAAAGCAGTGCACCAAAGAGGAAATCCCAGTCCCTCTGGAGCTAAAGACAGAACCCCATTGCCTTGCGAAGGCTGCCTTAGTTCCCAAGTTAGGGAAATTCCATCTCTGCGAAATGGAAGTGTTATGGTACCCGCAGGATTTTCGGCCTTACAGGCTGACAGCACAGAATTGGAAGTGGCACTTCTGCCTCTTATTATTCCAAAAAGAATTGTCACTGGGGAATATTTCAGCATCTAGCAATCAGGGACTTCTGATTCTTCAGCTGTTATGAGAGATATTGCTGTCTTTTCACAGATGACATTAGGTGGAATAATTTCATTTTCAGCCCCCCCTTCCCCAAAATATGTGCCCTAATATCTGTATCTTATCTGATGTAATTGACATGACTGTAATGGTTGTTTATAAGACTGACTCTAGATCTGACAATATATTCCAGTGTTTTGATATTATCACTGCATATTATCATGCAGGCATGATGGACAATCACTGACAGATATTTGAGCAATTACAGCATATTTTATTGACAATTCTGCACCGTGAGTATACATTAATTGTAGTAGAGACTATATCATACCACTGACAATGATACTACTCAGAACACAGCTGAAATAAAATCTTTATAAGCTAATGTACTAAAGTGGAATAGCTATGAGTAAACCTGGAGGTCTGCATTTCTTTGTTCTAAGTTGGTTGTCTGTGGTGATGAACATAAAAAAGACTACGATTTTTACCGTCTGCTACAAGTTCCTCTGTAAACCGAGGTGTTTCTTCTGCATGGCCCTACCCATCAACAGGGCTCTTGCAAATCATCTTTGCCATTATCAGCCAATGAAACTCCAGCCTTGCACTAATTGCTTCAGGAGTTACCTTGCTGAAGAGAGGAAAGTTCAGGTCTGGATGTGATTCCCGAAGCCTCAATAACAAATGTGTCCCAAGCTCCATCAACTCTGCATGGAAAGCAAGGGTTTGGGTTTTAGCTGACCAGGACCTCCTTTCTTCTCTGTTCCAGTAACGATCTCCCCTGCAGCTGTGAAGGAAAGTTTTGAACCTGATGATTTCTATTCCATATGACTCTTTGATAACAAAGGGCCTGATTCAATATCCAGTGAATATAATACAGGTGAGAGGCACCTCAGAAAATCAGAAAAAGCTTTGAATAGCTGACAGGATCAGTTCCTAAAGTTTCAGCAAAGAATTTCCCACTATGAGAATTGCAAATAAGCCACCTCATTTTTATTTTCTTCTCATATATTCTTTTGCCAGAAATAACGACTGGCCAAATTGAGTTTAGTTGCAGGAGGTCTTCCCTGAGGAGTCAGGGCATTGAAGAGGAGAAAAGTGCAGACCCTGGAGGGGTAAAACCACTGGGGAAGTGATGGAGTCACCATCCCTGGTGGTGTTTGAAAGAGGGGTAGACATAAGACTTAGAGATACGTTTTAGTGATGGTTTGTGTCAGTGTTGGGTTGATGGTTGGACTCGATGATCTGAAAGGTCCCTTCCAGCCCAGGCAATTCCATGATTCTTTCTATGATTCTGTGATTCTGTGCTCGCACAGACGAGTGCACACATGCCATCTGGTCATGCTGCCCATGGAGGTGGGTGAGTGGTTGGCAAGAAGGGCCTCCCTGGAGGTGGGGCTGAGGAGGAGGCCATCAGGGATGAGGGGAGCAGGTGGGAGCCAGCGGGCGCTGGGAAATGCAGGGGCGAGTGGGCCGAGCAGGGGTCCCTGGAACGGGCAGGGTGAGCAGGATGTACTTGCAGATCCCTCCACCCCACAATGGCTCCACGACAGCAATCCCCAGCACAGTGATCCCTTCCAGACTGGAGATCCTCCTTTTTGGGATTAGAATTTGCAGAGTGTCCTTACCCTTTGGCTGCCAGCCCTGAACTAAGTACCCACCATGATGGGTGTTACTTACGGATTTATCAAGAGAAAATCAAGAGAAAATAATGTAAAAAAAAAACACCTATTCACCTTCTACAACAAAATAACACCTTCTGTGGACATGGGGAGAGCAGTGGATGTTGTTTATCTTGACTTCAGCAAAGTTTTCAACACCGCAGCGTTCTCCTGGCCAAACTGGCAAGATACGCACTGATGGATGGTCTGCAAGATGGATGGAAAATGATGGGTAGGGTCAAAAGGAGAGCCACAAAGATGATCAGAGGTCTGAAAGACCTGCCCCATGAGGAAAGACTGAAGGAGTTAGCTCTTTGCACCCTGGAGGACAGAAGACTCAGGGGGAAACCTCATCACAGTATTCCAGTACTTAAAGGGCAGCTACAAAGAGGACCAAGACTCTCTCTTCACAAGGAGCCTCATGGAGAAGACAAGAGGCAATGAGTACAAGCTGCACTCAACATAAGAAAGAAATTTTACAGTGAGAAAAATTGTTCATTGGAATAACCTCCCCAGGGATGTAGTAGAGTCCCCATCACTGAAGATGTCCAAGACACGAGTGGGCAGAGTGCTGGATAATCTCATCTAGGCTCCCCTTCTCAGGAAAGCTTGGCCCAGATGCTCTTCCAAGGTCCCTTCCAGCCCAGGCTGGTCTGTGATTCTGTGGTTCTGTGAGTCCCCTCTTCTGCTCCAGGAATGCAAACTCAGGTGGAGCCTCACTGTTGGCAGCAAGAAATTGCCTGTTTGTCCATGGCTCAGGCTCTGAACAGCACTCATCTGAAGTCATGGAAGAGGATTTCCCCATCGGTATGCAGGACATGGCTGTGGACACTGCTCTTCCAGTGTTCATATTGCAGAGGTGGGTACGTGGTACTGAACAGCTTTTTTTTTCTTTGGCTTAGGCAGATCAACATGCCTGATTTCCAGGAAGCAGCAAGTTTATTCACCCAGCTGTGCTGTCTGTCTGATGAAGCAAGAAGTGGTAAAAGAAGGCGGCGTCTGTTTTTATTTGGAAAGAATGCCATGATAATGGATTTATGCCTTCTCTTCCGAACAACTGTACCTCCTTTTTTCTGATAGCACTCATTATAGAAGAAAATGGCACTATTGGGGAATGCTGGCCTTTTACAGCCCATCTTCCCATGTCACTATCCTGGCATTTAGCTTGATAAAGGCACGCAGTGACACAACTTTATGTAATCAGATTTCACCGATGTTTAGGCGAGAAAAATTAACCAAGCTGACCAAATAATTTTGTGCCTCTACTGACACAAACCACATGGAAAGAAAGCACAACTGCCTTTCTCGTCTTGAATTACAAGATTCCAGTGTTGTTGCAAGACTCATCAGTCAAAGAGTATTCAGCCTCCAGGAGTTTTGTATTTTTCCAGCATGAATGAATTTCCCAGCTGGTGTCTTTGTTAATTTTTTAAGGAAAAAAAGGTATGCTATGAATTTCTTGCCCCGTGGCCCAGTAAGAGCTGTTTTATCTTTTCCAGTAATGGGCCACAGACCTTGTACTAACTCGACCTTGTACTAACTGTGGAAGACCCTACTCCTGGCCTATTAGACTTGTTATCAACTGGTTATGAGAACATGCTGTGTGAACCAGAGCTTGGTACCAGGTGTCTCCTGGTGTTAACATGTGGGATAACAGCGAAGGCCTTGAAAGCACAGGGACAGGTTGAACAGGGGCCCAGAGCTATCACCACCTCAGCGGTGGTCAGCCACTGGCCATTGGAGAAGTGTAGCCTGGAGAGGCAGGAAAAGGACACTCACCTCATCACCAAGCCTGGGGTCATCAGCAAACTTGGTGAGGGTGCTTTCAGTCCCATCATCCACGTAACTTATGAAGATGCTGGACCCAGTATCAATCCCCAGGGCACGCCACGTGTGACGGGCTGCCAGCCTGAGTGAAAAACATTCATTACCACCCTCTCAGTGCAACCTGTGATCTAATTTTCTACCCAAATTGCACGCCAGCCATCCAGTGTGTATTGTGCCAGTTTGTCTAGGAGAAGGCTG
Source organism: Bartramia longicauda (assembly GCA_028566575.1). Taxonomy (NCBI): domain Eukaryota; kingdom Metazoa; phylum Chordata; class Aves; order Charadriiformes; family Scolopacidae; genus Bartramia; species Bartramia longicauda. The sequence goes on from JAOXNH010000012.1 coordinate 130,674,754, forward strand.
CAGAAAACGGTGTTGAATGCTTTGCTGAAGTCACGACAAACCGCATCCACTGCTCTCCCTGTGTCCACAGAAGGTGTTATTTTGGTGTAGAAGGTGAACAGGTTATTCTGCATGGTTTGCTCTTGATAAATCTGCATTGATTGTACTTTAGCTAATCACTCCAAGCTGCTCCTTTGCACCAACACGCACAGAAGCCTCAGGTAACAACCGCCACAATCTTCCACGCCAGTTGGAAAATAATCTAGAATAGTGCTTTTTGCTGGTTGTCTTTGACTTCCTGGTTCCCCAATAAAATGCTAAGAGAATCAGAAATTTTTTTTTCTTCTTTTCTTTTCCCCTGACTTAAAAACAAAAAACGGTGATTACAAGACAATAACTTCAGATTTGCAAACGTGCTTTTTCCTCGCTACATGTTTCTCATTTGGAGAGGTGGCCTCTTACTTTGACTGCCTTCAATGCAAGGCCCTTAGCGTTCTACTGTCCAATAACAATTGCAAAAAGCTTCCACTAAAGAAACCAAACCCCAATTACCCACTCTATGAATCAACAGCAAAAATAATGCAGAAATCCTTTAATCAACAGATCTCCAGACAGAAAAGGTTTCCTAGACAACCTTACAGTGATGTTGGTAGTTATAGTGGCAACATTCCTAAACATCATCTTGGAGTAATCAGATGTCGGCGAGGCAGCGAGAGCAGCACCTAACATCATTTCCCCAAGTCCCTCCGGAGCTGTAAGTCCTGTGCAGATGATTTCCAGATGAGCGTAGGTAACGGGACCCACCCTAAATTACATGGTGGACAGAGAGAACACTAAGTATAAATAAATAACAATAAATATATGGGGATTAAGATATTGGATCTTGCAGTCAGACAACAGAAAAACAAATCCACGAACAAGAAAATGGATTGGCTTATGGTCAGTGGCTAATTAACACCACTAAATTGCAGAACAATCTCAATGCACATGAGAACTCATGGAGGTGGGAGGAATATTATGCAATAAATGTTTACATTAATGTAGCTGTATGTACATACGTGTTATCGTGTCTAGAACTCAGGCACTTTTCGTGCAGGCCACAGAAGTTCTGTTCTGTCCTGATGAAATGTGAGAAATAAATCTGGGGTAAAGGTTTCTTGTAGCTACATTTTTTTCCAGATAGCTGTACGAATGTGTATGCTATGGTTACTGCTGTTAAAGCTTCCTCCTACATGAGAGTCCTTGAAAGTGAATAAAACTAAGGATTTGGAGGGGCTTTTTTTCATTTAATTAGAGAAAAAAAATCCATGCTGGGTTTTTTGGTAGTGTTTATCTAGTGCTACTCATGTAGAGTTCTCCAATTCAGTCTGCCTTTTATAAAGTTTTGCTCTATGTTCCCTTTTTCAAGAGAGAAGCATTCCTATATCGAGAAGAGTGGCCTTTCAAAAATCAAGGCAGATGCAGCCACACATTATTAACTGTTTATAAGCAGTTACTGTACAAATCAAGAAATATCTCGGTGCGTGTTAAACAGAGATCTGCCTCACCTGTGCCACATCATGAAAACATGAATGCCGATACCGAGTGTGTTTTCTACCAAGTTGCCTGATACAGTCTATTGTATATTTTTCTTCCCCCTTTTCCCAGATCACGCTGTAGGTGAATCTGGCAGAACAGTGCTGACAGTAACTGCACACATCTGTGCTTGTCTTCTTGCCCTGTGGTGCACCTTCGAGCTGTGTCCACATCCAGCAGGCCAAGGTGGCCAGTGGAGCAGCGGGCTTTGGTTACCTAGGTTATAAGTTTCATTCTTAAATGCATGAATTATTACAAAACAGCTTTGTAAACACAGCATAGGGCAACTCTTGATTTTATGTAGAGTGTACGGCTGCCACCCAGAGTTTAGCTGGTGATGAGACTATCTACTCATACATTTGTTGGACATCCCCTCCACGTCCCCAGACCCACTAACCACCTGACAAGGGATTTCCAGTTTGACCATGTATTGACCACTTCTCTCATAAGCCAGAAATTTAACAAAGCTTTCACATAAAATTGCAAACTGTTGTATCTCCCATGTTGCCCATATTTACTTCCATGCAAGGCCAGTCGATAGAAAATTCACTGTCCAATATGCTGTCCAGAGGTGGTTTATCCTGTGTTTGGCACTTATATACAGAGTCAAAACACCAAGCTGGAGAACATCTCAAGCATTCCCATCTGCTCAGCTGTAAATGATCGGCAGTATTTACGCATGTGAATTATTTTTGTAAATTTGAGCTAAGTCTTTTCATGAAAACCTCCTGAAATCACCCGCCAAAGAAATGTGATAGGTGTTTTAAAAGTCTTTTTCTCTGGGACACCCCAGTGTCTAACATCTCTGTTAACCAGTGGCAAATGATATTACACTGAATGGTTTGTTCATATTTCCTATTCTTTCACAGTGTATCAATATCTATCAGCAATGGGAACTGGGCGAAAGGGAATAGCTGCATCTGGATGACTTGCCTGTGGAGTTCTGATTGAAATGCTTAGAAAGTTTTCTCAGAGGAATTCCATCCTAGTCTTCGCTTTCCTGGCATTTTGCCCATTGTACCATTGGGTACTGCAGAAAATTCAAACCAAAGCTAAAAGCTGGCATTGTGACTGTAAAGCTTTAGATAAAATGAAAGATGCTGTTAAGCTGTTTATAATACATAAATGGTGGTTTATGTCTTTGTAGAGGGCCATAGAGAATAAACCAGAATTCCCCTTCCATTGACGTCAGCGAAGGCAGTTCACATCAGGGCTGGCTGAGGCATGAAATTTCCTTGCGATAAAATTACATTGACAACAGTGAACATAAAATCCTGTTTTCCAAGAACAGCTAAAACAGATAAGAGTTAAATTAGGAAATCATAAATATTTTCCTTTTTATGTTATTTGTGGTCTTTATTAACAGCAACTAAAATGATAGAGGATAAGAGTAATTCGATGAAGGAAAAAATGTGTTCTGCTTTCCTATGACATCTGTAAAACTCATCAGCTGTTAAAGCTTTCTATTCACTGCAGAACCATCTACTATCTACAGCCACACAAATGTTAAGCAATTAGGAAGAAACTAAATCAATCATAGAGTTTTGTGAAATACAGCTCTTTACTTTGCATTTACTGCTCGTCGAACCATTTGAAAGGTTTTCCCTTTTTTTAAAATGAGCATATTTTCAATCACTGATTTATAAATAATATGTAAGGCATTTCTTTTGATTCCCCTGTTTCCTAATCAAATAGATGTCATACAAACAGGAAGTAATCTATGTTTTTGTTTTCTACACTAATTTCCTCTTTCCATTTTGATGTTTAAATTTTGGTGCACCTTGAAAACTCTAATCTGAAGAAAAAATGAAAAGCCTGGAACTTCAGCAAGAAAACAAATGGGAATGAATATAACAAAGGTCTATAAAGTAGTGAATGAATAATATAGAGGATATATTGAGTACTTTTACTGCCTCTGTCTCATAGCACAAGAAAAAAGGGACATTCAGGGATACTGAAAGGCAGCAAATTCAAAATTGAGACAGGGAAATATTTTTCTGAACTATGCACCCTAGATGTTGCTGAGCCCAAGACTATAGCAAAATTTAAAGTGAGACTGGATTTTATATGAATGATCAAACTATTTATATTTATAGCAGTTAATGTGTTTTTTAAAAAAAAATTCTGGAAAAGATACAAAATTGAACATAATGATTTCAAAAAAGCTCTGAATTTAGGCTTTGTACCTAAGCAAACTCCTTTCCCTTTCCTCGGAGGGTTCCCTGAGCAGCATGGCACTGACTGTTCTGCTCACAGAAGACAGAACTGGGTCTCATGACCTATAGATTCCTGATCTCATAAACTTTCTGACCTACTCGTAATATTGGTTTTTTTAAATCTACAAAGCTCAGGATTTGGCATCACTTTTTCTTTTTTAATTTTTTTTTTTAATTCTCATAATAAATTTTGTACATAGGCAAATAAAACCCAGGAAAATAATTCCCTTTGACAAATGTTTTCCATTGAAACCTTTCACAGAATGAATTGCCTGGCACACTCTTTAGCGGATAACACCGACACTGACACAGCCCCTTCAGGTGCATCTCTAAAACTGAGTAACTGCTCGATGCCCTCCTCCTCTGAAAGGGTTTGCTGGGCTTGTGTCAAGGCAAGTCAGCAAGTAACTGCTTAACGCACCTCTAAAAGGACTTGCTGCTTTCGTGTCAAGGGAATTCTGGAGGTAAACAGGCAAAAAAATTAACATTATTCATGGCATTGAAAACATTATTAGCATCGTTAGGAGAACAACATTTAAAAAGCACAGACCTATTGAGTCTTCTAGTCTTTATTTTCATTAAGCAATGATTTGAATAAAAATTAGGCGTTGGAGTTTTTCTCGTTTACTGATCATTACCTTTTGGTTTTGCTGTTTGTTGGTTAGGTACCAGTCGAAACTACTAATAATGCCCAAATCAAACCATTTGTGATGTGAAAGCCTGGTAAAGGCAGACCTCAGGTGTATCTACCTCTGCTCTGCAGTATCCCATGGGAAGCACACCAGAGTGCAGCTATAGCTGGTGGGTATCTACTTCAACGTAGGGGCAAAATCAATGGATTAGAAAAAAAGCTGTGTTATCCTTTCAAGCACAAAAAGCACAGACTCATTAAGCAATTAAAAAGCTGAAGAAATGAGGTGTCTTGCCAGACTTCACTTGAACAAACGCATTTAGGTTTGAGATTACACAACTACATTGTACACTTTATGGACACACAGTGGTTAACATAACTGCTGCCACATCCCATGGGATTTGTGTTGTCAAGAGATCCGTCTAAAAGGAACTCAAATTAGCAAGAATATTTGGTACATAAACTCAACCATTTTCTCAGTTTTTTAAAATGTATTTTGTAACAGTTATGCCCTGATTTCCTTTGACTTAAAATTAATTGTTGTGAAAAAGAGGAAGAAGGTTAAAAGGCTTGGCTTTGGGATGGGGGCCAAAGGACACTGATGAATACACGAGACGATGGGAGAGAGAACAAACTGCTGCAGAAACAACTGGAAATAAGACACAGGCTAAGGAGGCTGGTGAGAAGAAAGTAATTTGAACTGGAGCGAAGACAGATATGTGGATGCCTTGGAACAGACCCCACTCCACAAGGTTGTTGATCACTATAAGGAAGTGATTTGATGACATCTTTTTCTTTTCATGTATGTGTAATTTTTAGTGAGATTACCCTTGGCTGAAGAAACTGAAGAGTTCTGAGACACTTCATCACTGCACATTCCTGGCCATGTTAAGATTTCTTAGGAGCAGGCACATTTTCATTGTCTTCCATGTCTTCAGTTTTGCCAGATTTCATGAAAGAAGAAGAAATTAAAGACTGATGGAAAATTCTTTAGTAATACAATAAATTCTGTCCCTATAACTCATAAAAAATCTAATAAAAGACCCCACAGGTTGCCACATGTGTCAAACCACACCAATGATATTTGCATTGCTTAGGATAATTGAACTAAATTGGGGGGTGACATATTTTTTGGCAAATGATTCATTTGCTTAAAAATTAATCTTCAGAACAGCCAAAACTGTTTATGAGTTCTAGAGTTTATGAGTCCTTCTAGATTAAAGGACTAGTTT
>JAOXNH010000012.1:130705556-130728997 GCA_028566575.1 Bartramia longicauda
TCTCTGGGCAGCCTCTTCCAGGGCTCTGCCACCCTCACAGGAAAGAAGTTTCTCCTCATGTTTAGGTGGAACTTCTTTTATTCAAGTTTGTGCCCATTCCCTCTCATGCTGTCACTGGGCACCACTGAAAAAAGACCGGCCCTATCCTTTTGACACCCACCCTTTAAGTATTTATAAGCCTTGGTTAGTACTTAATGTGTGCTAAACTTAATGTGCGAGTGCTCGTCATCTTTGAGGGCTTGGGCTTAAGTCATGGTTGGGTCACAAGTAAGACAATGTTCAATGGCCTCACCTAAGTCTCCAGCAACCCCTTCCCCAAAGCCACGGCATCACCCCACGCGGTGAGCGATTGCTGCTCCAGGCCCACAGCTAGGACAGCAAGGGTGCTGCAGGTCAGATGTATTGACAGGGGTGTGCAGAGAGGCTTAGTCCCTCACTTTCATGAGCACTAAATTCACTCAAGATTTTAATAATAAAAAACGCAGGGTTGTGTGACAACGTTCATTTTTTTTTCATGAGCCTGTCTTCTTAAATTCCCCGGCTAATGCTGCAGGTAGTGACACAGCCAGTGTCACTCATGACAGCCTCTACCTGCATTGCAACAACATGCCTTGCCTGTCAACCTTAAATGTTTGACAAACTGCTCTTTTTTTTTTTTTTCAAAAATAAATACATAAATAGCATGAAGATATGTGAAACTGGTATTTATTTTCCAAGGGGCAGGCATGAGGGTTGTCTGTGCTGTGGTTCCGGCTGTGTCACAGATGACCACGCTGTGGACCAAAATGGGCCAAGGGCTGTGAAATGACTTCCAGGAGATTTGTTACTCACTGACTCCTTCCCTCTTTTTCCTTCCACTGGCTGCTTGTCCAGCACCCAAAACGTCTGCAGGTACTTATCCCGTAAAACATGGGCATACATGCTCTAAATATATATTGTGTGTGCAATAAAAACGAGAAACAAATTCATTAAATGCTACACACTGAATAAATAAAATAATACTGTGAATAATGAAATGAATGCATCTTCATCTGGGGCCTGACATCACTGGGAAAAGGGGATGTTTCCCTTTGAGGCCTGGATGTCACCAAAACCAACACAAACTTTATTAAGGAAGAAGTGGTTCCATTAAAAACAAAAATGGAATTTTGTTCAGCCACTTTTGTAACAAAAGCATGGAAAGTGGTAGCCACCAGGTGAGATGTGCTGCTGTTAACAACATCAAATGTGCTGCTCGGCACCACAATATACTTTCTGAATACCTTTCTTTATTAATTGGTATGGTGAGAGCTCTCCCACTTGTTTTACCCTCCCCTAACTACCAAGAAGGTATGTGCTGGGCACAAAAGACTTTGTGATGATCTCATCCCTGCCTTTGGAGGTAGCGGCGGGCTCCTCGGGCAGCTTGCTGCGGAACAAGGCTTCACATCTTTTCTCTGGGAGACAGGCGTTCTCACTTTCATGTTATCTCCTGCCTCCTTCAGCTTTAATGTGCTTTCTTGAATACAACCTCCTACAGAAGCTGTTATGTTTATTTAATCAGCCTGGGTGTGAAACCGGATTGCTGGAGAGCCTAAATTGGCACTGCCTCGTCTCGGAGAGCGGTTGGTCAAACTGAGGGTGTGCTGGGCTAAGGAGGACTGTTCAGCATGAGCTTGGAGTGGCAGGAACCGGACTGCCATTAACATTAACAGAATTTGCCTGCAGCAAAATTACCCTGGAGCATAGATATCCCTGAATATAGGGAAAGGTGATCCAATAACATGGACAGTTAACCATGAATAGCTTCAGCTTCCACGGAATAACACTACACGACCCCTTTGCTTTAGGACGCAGGGGAGCAGAATCACTGACTCAACAGTTTCTTCTGGTCCTGTAAATACAATGTTTATTCTATGTCACTCAATCATCAATTTCTTTTTTGGTCAAATAATGAAAAAGTGGATTGGAGATCGATTCTCAAACTCCACGTTTACCCGCAGTGCACACTTTGGCTGGCTTTACGACCACACGTGCATATATACCATGAATGAGCATAGCACAAATGTACACAGGAGCCCGGAAAACACAGTGCCAGGGATGTGGATTTCTTTTGCTGGGTCCTGCTTAATGTGTATGCTGTGTTATCTACTCCTTCCCTTGTAAGTAGCCTTGTTTGAATGCAATTTAAGGTGAAATTCTTTGATTATTTCATGAGCTTCTCTATAGTTTTTGCTCTGGGAATACATATACCTGAGGTGTGGGGGTTTTTAATAAAAAAAGCTTTCAGAAAATTCTGATTACCTAAACTGCTGGGTGGGCAGAGAAGAAAGTATAGGTTTGACTCATAATATCTGAAACTGCAGCACAGTTCTGCTTTTCCCCAAATGCAGCCGTGCTTCAGAAGATCTGTACCGTGTGCCTTCTAGCAGGGCAAGAGCACATCCATGGCTTAAGAAAGAAGCACCCTCCGAAGAGCAGACACTGGACGAGACGTGAGACTGTCAGATTGATGGCTCTGGGTTTGGCTTTTGTGCTGGCCAGATTCTCCGTGACTGTGTGCATTCCCTCCCCGAGCATTTTCCTCTCTTTCGCTGGAGCATCGGAACGGGTTTCAGACTGTGTAACAGGATGTCATAAACTGTGCCATACCCGGGAAGAATTCCTCCTGCTTTCAGTCCTCGGTGCTGGGATCACTCAAAAGCAGCTGGAACGCCTGATTAATCACATCACAGGGCCTCACATGTGGTTCCTCGGAGGCAGACACTAATAATAGCTCTATACTATAAATAAGAGAGCTCTGCTTTGCCCATTGTCTTAATCACACGGATTACTAGATAGTGACCATCAAGTGGCATCTGGAGTGACCACAGCTAAAACCGCTTTACGCACCTTGAGAGCCTGACTACAACAACATGCCATCTCCCCTTTCAGTCCTTCTCTCTGGCCAGGTCGGCCAGGATAGGACCTTCCCATTTACACAGCCAAAAGGATTCTTCAGAGGCAGCCACTGAGAGAAAGGATGTTTAGCAATTTAAAGCTTACACTAATTGAAATTCCAGTGAGTCATTGGACCTGCTTAGCTACATGTCTACAGGGTGAATAGTTTTACTTTGAATATTTATACTTCGCTTTTTCTCAGAACTAATAGAGAAGTTTTCCAATGCAAACTAGAAGAACAACCCTCCTCTAAGGATGGGTTCTATTTTCTCCCTTTCCTTTCAAAACTAATGTCAGCTCAGCATATTTCTGTTTCTCCACTATACCATTATTTTTTCTCAGCCTTCAAAAGCATATGTTTGCTGAGCAAAATAAGAGGAGTACAAGTGTTTAACACTGTGGTGAGCTTCAGCAGCGGGTTTGTCAGCTAGACAGCACGTGTTTCTTCAGAAAAGACTTCAAAGAATGATACAAATGCAAGTAATAGAAGCAGACAGCCTTGCTAATGACAGACGTTTCATGCAGGATTCATGCCTTTTCTAACATCCTGCTCTCAGGCCCGAGGAGCAGAAGATCTCTGACAAAGTCACACTCTGGCCTCTAAATCTGCTCATGGAGCGTGCCTGTGTCAACCACTCTGAGCAGATAAATAAGGGTCCAAGATGTCTATGCCATAAATAAAAAGTAAAACCAACAAAAATAATAAAAGCACAGTAAAGAGTAAATGGAGAAGAGCACATTGGAGCTTACACGGAAAGCCCAGCCGATCTGAAGGGGTCTCTGTTCCCTGTGGTCCCTCAGGATTTACAAGTTGTACCTCACGTTATCCGGCAGGAGCACTGCAGTATCGGGTACCGTTATCTTCAACCTCAGTGCAAATACCTTCATTCCCAAAAAAGAAGCAAAAAAGTTTAAAAAGGCCTCTGTCCTGAGCCTCTGCTGGTGGTCTCTCCAGGTTTCTGTTCCTGTAGATGAACACCCTTAATTCTGCCTGCGGGTGCTGGTAGAAGTCACGGGGGCCCTGGTTGTGTCTGTGTCCCATCACTGTCTGCGGGAAAGGGCCTCAGGAGCCCCCCGGAGCTGAGGTGAGCAACCGGAGAGCACGTGCTCCCTCTGGCAGGAGTGCCCGGGCTGGGTCCCTGGAAAGCTGGCAGAGGGGGTTTGCTCACACCTGCGGGTTCTGCTGAGGAGAAGCTCTTTCGGATGCTCTCCGGCCGACAGCCTGAGCAATAAACACGGGGGTACGCTGGGGCACGTCCCACAGTCCGTCTGGTAGACGCACACTGTCATCACTCAAGAAGCTTTCTGCTTCCTTAACTTATTGCTTATCATTCACAGAGCTCAAAATCCTTCATATATTCCTTTTTTAGCCAAGACATTATCAGGCCACAGCAGAGCAGACACAGTGCGGCATCCTTTCATCGGCCACGCCACCCAGTGCCTCTACCCTTCAAAAGAAATCCTGAGGAACTCCAGGGCAGGCAGTAACAAACCTCCCGAAAGGAGAAAGCTTCTCTCTAAAGCCCTGGAGGTGAAGCAGAAAGGTAGCGTCCCTCCTGGAGCCACACAAACTCACCTAGGAAGGAGCCACCAAGGTTTAAATCCTGACCGTCTCTAACACTGGGCATTGGGGTGTCCCCATGTACCTCGTTACCGGTCACTCATGCAATACATCTGAGCCCAATGTACATATTGCCCAGTATAGTAACCTGTGCATATTGCTCCATGTTCTGCTGAAAGATAATAAATTTAAAACTGATTAAAGTAAATACTTTTACTGAACTGTGAACATGTTGCTCTTTCTTTCTTTTTTTTCTTTTTGTAATAGAAAAAGTAAATATGGGGCCCTGATTTTTTCTCCATGCACCATCCATTAGTGGATATGTAACTGTCATGTTCCCCCATATTTACTTCTCTCCCTAAATGTAACTGCACTCATCGTTTTACTCTTTCACATTCAAATCTTTCCAGGACTCTGATCGTTCTGGTTACTTGGGTTTGGACTGCTTCAGTTTCTTTGTGGCCTTTTTTTTTCTTTTCAAATAGGGCAGCCAGAACTGACCAAGGCACACGGAAGGGAGCAGGCCATCACACACAGGGAGTATCCTGCCTGCAGGTGTACACAAAGCCAGATCCTTAAAGAAAACGAGCTAAAACAAGGCAACTTTAGAGGGTTACATGCAGAGTAAGGAAATAAAATTAGGGCTGGAGATAAAGCAGTGAAAGCCCAAAACACTTACAGAAAACAACAATGTCACCTGTTCAGGCTAATTTTTAACAGAAAACTGCTGAAAACCAACTGGCCTGTGCATTACCTGAACCTGAGTTTCCTGTGAAAGACAAAGGTGGGATGTCAAAGCCCACGAGAAGCAGAAGAGTTCCCAAGGGACCATTTTCACAGCTATGAAAAAAGACAATAAGTGGTTCATCCACACAAAAAGTGTCTGTACTTTCAGCTGGGGGTCAATATTGCACCCTGTTATGAACAGGGGTATTGTAAGTGAGGGAGCAAACGCATGATTTGATGATTGCCGTTTTCTCTGGGTGCTCATGAACCAAGAAGGGCCAACCACCTGAAATTTATTTATGGAAAAGATTTCTGAGGAGGGCCACCAGAAGGAAAGAAACCACATTTCAGTACATTGGCGAAGGGAGATGAGGTGCACAGTTAAACCTCGTCAGCCATAGTACAATATAATGGTCAAACAGCTGAACTTCTGCTGTATAAGCATGTTTTTTTCCCCAGTTAAGCACCTGCAAGAGGCCCAGAGAAAGGCAAAGATCCACTTACAGGTCTGAAGGAAAAGTGATCTTGTGGTAGCTGAATTCTACCACAAGAAAAGGGTGTTCTCAACAACTTTAGAATGAAAGTCAAGTGCAGGCCAGGTGCCAAAATCCCCCACTTTATGGGGAGAATGCAACCTGCCCGTTTATTTTTCCTGGAAGCCTACCTAAGTTATGGCATATCTCTCTTTTTTGCTAACCTAGCTTGTGGCATAGCCGCGAGGTGACCCCTAATCAACATAGCTCTGCCAGCAGAAACTCCTCGGATGTGTGCACTTACACTAACAAAATGGTGTTATTACTGTCAGTATTTGCTCTACTGAAAAACAAAGCAGGTTTAAAACAAACAAATGGAAGTACTTTTTATATAATACATAATTAAATTGCAAAACCTACTGCCTACAGGATCAGGCAGAGGACAAAACTTTATCTGGATTTAAAAAAGCATTAGGCAAATTCATAGAGGAGATGTACATCATTGGTTATTAAACATGAAAGCCCAGATGCAACCTCTGGCTCAGAAAAAAAATCACTAAAATGCTGATTGCTGGGAGCTGGGAAATTATACCATGGGAAGGATTGCTCTATAGCTGCCTTATTTTTTCTGTTCTTTCCCTAAGGGTCAATGTTAAAGCTAGGAGACTTTGGTCCTTTGATCTCAGCTCCCAACCAGGTCACAGAAGCAATAATTCCTATAAACCCTCAGTGAAAATAAACATGAATACTCCAAGTCCAAAAGGAGTCTTACCTTATTCAAACATTATTTGGTCCTTCTGGCCTTTCAAATTTTGTAGCCTCATGAGGGTTTCCTTGTGCCTCACATGCTATAAGTTACGGAGGGACCACATTTCATTTCCAGGTCACCCAGTTCTACCAAAGAAAGCAAAAGGAAGAGGAATTCAACCAAATACAGAATTTTCAGTGGGTCTTCACTTCTCTGTCATTGTCTTGGTAATCACCTCCAGCTAGGATCCCTCCCTTTCTGTAAGAACAGAAACAAAGAAATGTTCTACTGGGTGAGACCACAGCCAGGTCTGGCCTTACCTCACTGCCCAGCTTCCATGGATCAGTCTTTCACCAGCTGGTGCTCACTCAGCCCTACTGTTCCCCGACAAACACCTCAGCAGTATTCTCTCAGGAGGAAACTCAACCAGTTTCTCGCTGCCAGATCCTAGGCAAAAGCAGAGTATAACAAAGGACTCTGTTCTTAGCATCCCTGCTCCTTCCCTGCTGGCCACGTTACTTCCTCATCCTGGTATAAAACTATCTCCACCAGTTCCCATAACAATGGTATTAGAAACAATAAATAAAAGTGAAAGAAGAAACCAAGGAGCAGCAATGTATTCATACTCCCACCCTTTCCAAGCTCCAGCACCACCATGCTGAGGCACACACCTCCTAGGGGAATGGAAACACCTCCACCTTCCCTGAAAATTACGTTTATAGCCTCAAACAAAGAAGGTGGCACCCAAATTTGTTGCACTGTCCACAAGCCTACTCTCTGTGTGACACATCAGCATGTCAGAGGAGAGAAGGCCCTTTCTTCCCTGATATTATTACTTGGTTTTTGAGTTCATATGATATCCTTTTAATGATTTTTAAAAGGCACTGTAGTACAATATTTCCTATAAACCAAAACCAAATAGTAAATACAATGGACAGATGACAGGAGTTGCTCCCATGAAACAGTTGATGAAATATTTATATAAAATTTTGTAACCTTCAACAGAGGCCAAGTTTGTTATCGGAATCAACAGGATATTTTCAGGCAAACAATCCCTTTCATCAGTCTTCTAAAGAAACAGAACGGAAGCCTTAAGGATGAGACTTTGAAAAATGTAGTATGAGACCAGGCAACGTACTGCAAAGGTTTTCCCATTACATCCCTGCTTCATTTCTTTCCAAGGAAAGGACGGGTGCTAATCGCATACCTTGCCTCTCTCACAAATGGTTTGTACTGGAACAGAACTGGTAGGAGGATTTCTTTCCCCTAAAACAGGATGTCACTCCCGGTGTTACAGATAACAGTGTAAGTCACTTCTATTTAAATTTACCTGATGAATGAATCAGTCTCTTGCTCTTCCAATGCACCTTTAAAATTTTCTCAGGCCCTCTGTTTTTGCGTTGCCATACTCCTCCTATACTGTTTTATCTAAAAAGTTATTAATGAAATACATGTAACCCAGTAAAACACATGTAGATGTACAGATCACACCTGCATATGCAGTGATATATTCTCTTTTTCTCTCCTTTCTCCAATTAGCCTCTGATAATGTGAGCAGGCTAGCATGATTACAGGTAATGAACCAATTACTATTTCTACAGTCATGCTGAACTGTTTTTCCTTTGACTTAATTATGTTTAAAAATAACAAGCTTTCATTATGCTTTTTATTGATGATCACGTTTACACCCCAAGTCAGCTAATCAGCCATGAGCACATAACAATACGATTTGAACGCTTATTGCTCCTCTGACTACATTTTTAAACTTAGCAAAGCAGCGAGCAGAGAGAGCTACAGTTTAGGGAGAGAGCCCAGCCCTGGAAAGCAGTGGATCCTCACGTGTTCCTCATGGCACACATGGGGATGCGCTGCTTCTGTCCTTAGAATCATAGAATTGTCTAGGTCGGAAGGGACCTTTAAAATCATCAAGTCCAACCATCAACCTAACCCTGATTAAAAAAAAGTAAATAAAAAATTATCACTAACCCATGTCTCCAAGCACTGTGTCAACCCATCTTTTAAGTACCTCCAGGGACGGTGCCTCAACCACTGCCCTGGGCAGCCCATTCCAATGGGCAATAACCCTTCCAGTGTAAAAATTTTTCCTAAATCCAATCTGAACCTCCCCTGGTGCAACTTGAGGCCATTTCCGCTTGTCCCATCGCCTGTGACTTGGGAGAAGAGACCGACCCCCCCTGGCTACATCCTCCTTTCATGGAGTTGGAGAGAGCGAGAAGGTCTCCCCTCAGCCTCCTTTTCTCCAGGAGGTGTGTCACTGAGCCTGTGTGTCCACAGGGACCACACAAGGTAGAGGGATGGGAGAGTCGGGGCAAGACTAAGTTTGCTGGTGGCACTGCTGCTCTGATAATATCTCCAGAAGCTTGCTCCACCCCACAGGGGATTTTGGTTAGGCTTTTCTTCCCTGTGAGCTCTCTCAGGAAGGATTCTGAAGCAGTGATATATATTTTATTTATTTATCATGCAACCTGTCCTCAGGCAAGATGGCAACACTGGTCCTCCTGAGCAAAGCTGGGGACAGTACAGCCCCAGCGACACGTGGAGTCACCTGGCTGGGGATGGTCCCCAACAGCTCAAACAGCCTCATGTGGTCACAGTTTTTTCCCAGGACTCACAAGAAGCCGTATTTTTGCACTTCTTCAAGCCACAGCAGGTCACTGCTTTGCTCCAGGCTTGGAAATCCTGGCTCCCAGCTTCACTCCCCTGGTGTGGGCAGACACAGGACATTCATATCAAACTGCAGAAGTCACAACTGTCTCTTTCAGATGCACCAAGGTCAGGTCCTGCCTATGTTTTCTACAGGAGACAAATGGCTAAACCACTTCTCAGCAAATTAAAACATGTCTCTTACCTACCCTCCAGGGAACTGGCCTGTCTTCCCAGGAGATGGTGGAAACGCTCACCGTTCCTCCCAGGAGGTGCTCCCAGACGGGCAGAAGAGCGTAGGCTCCCCAGCACACATGCAGCAGGCTCATGGTGCTTCAGCTTGGCAGTGACAGACAGGGGTAAATACCACCCTAATTTCCAGTCTTTATTCCAAAGGCAGTTTCTAATATTTTTTTTTCCCATTGACTGATCATTTTAAAGAGAAAAGAGTAACACTCTACTCAATTATTTTAAAGAAATTGAGCTATCTTCAGAAGAGATTTTAAAATTCATTGAAGGTACTTCCCTTTGGCCTGAGAAGCCCATGTGGGAGGCTTTAAAACTGTCTTAGGAGCTGCTCGTTTGGCTTGTTGGCTGTTTTGGATCTTTTTGTGAGATGTTTAAATCCGCCTTTAAGCACGGATGCTTGCTGCACTCGGTAACTTAAGATTTTGGACTTCATTCGAGCAGCCAGATGCCTCAGAGTTAGGTACTGAAGCACTTTACTTTTAGGCACTTATGTTCTTAATTAGATCCAGCCCTTTAAACTATGAACACCGCAGAAAAGTCTCTCTGCATTAGAAGAAGTTATATTAAGCCATAGAAAAATGTTAAATTTTAATGCGATAGAGCACTCAAACTTGGTCCTTACTTGTGAGAATCTCATTTACAAAATGGCTGCTAATGAAATCTCAGAGAAAATATGTTGGCTTCAGAGCAAAATTAAAATAAAGACAAATGACTGAGGAATTATTGTTTTCAATAAGTTCTTTTTTCATGTGTTAATTACAGGGTAAGAAAGTGATTCAAGTATCTTGTTATCTATCTCTCCTTTTTCTGCCAGGAGTTTATAAAGGGTGTGAAAATGGAGGGGGGATAGTAATAATTTCATTTATGTTTTAAAGAAAATAATCAGGTTAGCCAGCATTTAATACCTAGAGCCTGAGGATTCCATTTGCATGACTTTGAAGGACAAATACAATATTATCAGTTATGTCAGTGAAAGGAAAGATGGGGCCCTGAGCAGATGTATTTATTTATATATAGACAAAAAATCATCTCATCAGAGAAAGAATTGACACAGGAGAGAAGCCCATCGGGATACAGTGAGATAGGCATTTTGTTATGGCTAGTGCAGTTACTCAGATTTGACAAAACCAGAATTTTCTGCCACGAGCTTTAACATTCTTTTATGTAAAATCTTGGGGATGGGAGGAACCCTCTCACAAACCAGATCAACAGTTTCTAAAAACCATTTCGGTATCCCAGGTAAAATCTCCTGAAATAATTTAATTATTGCTGTGGTTCGAATGTTTGCAAGTTGCAGACTCCCAGCAGACTTTCAGAGAACATAAACATCTCTTGTGCTTGGGGACTAAAATTGGAGAGAACAAAGATATCCATTGTGGTAAGTGAAAGAATTCATTATAAAGCAGGAGATAAATTTCTCTTGTTTTTAAACGGCAGTGGATGCTGAGGACTGGTGCCACATGGTGTGTCTTCATCCCCCTGAAGCACAAGGACCTGCAGGGGGGTGGTTTTGCTGAGACCCCCGCCTCGAGACGGTCTCTGGAGCCTCAGCTCTTCCCAGAGAGTGCTGCAGCCCCAGCATCGGGTTGGAATTTGCTCAACACCTCACTCCCGTACTCTGGGCTCTGCTGTGGAAGCCCAGTAAATCCCAGTATTACCTATAAAATTGCTTCTCTGACCTTCAAAATGATGTCCCAATTTAGTCTTGCCTACCTCACAGACCTCCTGCCTAAGTACTTGGTCATTCCCTGAGGTCCTACCCTCGTCCTTTCAGCATCTCGGCTCTTCCAACATGGAAGTTGTTGCTGGTGAACATTATAGAGTCACAGAATGGTTTGGGTTGGAAGGGACCTTAAAGACCATCCAGTTCCAACCCCCTGCCCTGGGCAGGGTCACCTCCCACCAGACCAGGTTGCTCCAAGCCCCATCCAGCCTGGCCTTGAATCAGAAAATTCACAAATCAGAAGGCTTTTTCCTGCCTGTTTTACAAACAGCCGTTAACTCTTATCTGTTCTCTTCAGTTTCTGCTCAGCATGCTTTAATAAAAGCGCTGCAGGCTGTCAGTCCTTACTTTGAACAGCCACAGTTAGGATTTATTTTTAAATATAAACAGCCAGGAGGAGTTTGGAGGTGCTAAGCAGTCGGAGAGCCTGATGAATAATGCGTGTCATTCCCAGCTAAACCCAAGAGCAGCCTACATGGCTGTCCTACATGGTGGAGCCACAGGAACAGGGAAGCCAGCAAGGAGAAACCAAGGCTCCCTGAGACTCCTGGTCCCATGTCCCACATCATCCAGCAGCCTCTGCCACCTCTCTCCAGCCTCCTGGGCTAGCAGAGGTGTCCCTGGGCAGGACTCTGGCAGGCATCCTGCCATAGCTCTCATCTCACGGAGCCCATTAGGCAATTAGCAAGTTAGGCTGGAGAGCATCGTGATCAGGAAGGCATGGGATACTATGGGTCAAAAGGGAGACACATTTTAAAAACTCTGTTATTTCCCAGTCCACAGCAGCCGGAGAAATACTTCAAAGTAGCAGATGGAGCCTGTATCCAAAGGGTTTTAAGCCGTGCTGTTTGCTTTTGCACTAAACCAAATGTCAGCTCTCCGCTATCCACTTACTGCTTCTGAGCAGCAAATAGGGAAAAAAAACCAAACAGCACCTGTGAGGTGGTAATTCCTTAATCTCTTATGGCCATTTCACAAGCAAACATCCCAGGTCAGTATTTCCTAGAGACTTTCCTTGTGTGACCGAGATTTTTTAAGCAGTTGAGAAGTTTCCTTGAACCTGCTCCCGTCCCTCTCCCAGTCCCTCTGTCTCCTCTCTCTCTGGGTGGGAGCAGTTTGCATCTCTCCCCAGGGGCCCTCCTTGTCCCCGGCATTTCCCTCTAGACTGGGACTGAAAGACTGACTTCAGACAACTCCCATATAGTCCTGAATATGGTAAGTGGGTTTATCCAAGCTCACTGCCTGCACCTCCTGCAAGCTGCAGCGGATTTCATGCTTTGAGAGCAGAGAGGCAGCGGATGAGTAGGAAGAGGCACGTGGAGTCCATGATCATGGAAATAATACCAAAGCCTGCCCTGTTCCCCACGGCAGCATCTGCTCTCTCCTCCAGAGCCTGGCCACCCACTGGAGGAGCTGATGGGGAAACCTCCACCCTGCAGGACACACGTTATGCCCTCTAAGAAAATGAGCACAAAGTGGTTTCTGCCTGAAAATTGAAATGTTGACAACACAGTCACTTTGGGCACCACTTGTCCCAGGAGCTAGGAGGTGAGGGGGGATAGGACACGTTCTCCACACGTGGATTTGAGCAGGAATTCAGCACAGGCAGGGACTTGGTGCTGACATACAGCCTGTGCTCACACTCCTGTGTTTATCACATACGCCACCCTTAACTCTGCCAATAAACAGATTTTCAGGTGTATTCTGAATATTTTCTTTTGGTTGGTTTTGTCTTTTTATTTTTTTTTATTTTTTTTATTTTTCTCTGAGTTTGTTATTAGCGAGGAGCCAGGAGCTTCTGTGTCAGCAAAGTGGAGAGATGTCACACTGCACAGGCGGAGGCAGAAAGGACAGAGGCTGTGCAAGTCACCCTGGCTCGATCTGCCTCATTTTATAGAGCCCTGGCTTCAAACTGGTTCTCCTGGACTGGAGATACTAGTCTAGGGGCTGGTCTGGGGCCAGTCCCACAAGCAATCCACCCCAAAACCACTAGAGAGAGTTTGGCACAGCAAGGAAAATATCAGAGGTTTCCTCCTCCTTTGACTTTCCAGTCCCTCTTTCCACAGACTTTCAGCCAGAAGAGAACAGGAGTTCTGCAGCCTTTTATTTCAGCCAAATGGGATTCCAAGTCGGTGCCTTCATTCTTTTTAAGATGCCTACTGCATTTTGGGTGTTATGCATATTGTATATTTTAACACTGCAACAGTAATAAGAGCTGAGCAAATAATTTGCAGTGAATAACTTGAAGAATGTCCTGTCTCCTCTCCTTCACAATTTGTCTGGAAGCAGCTAACAACGCTCTTGAATCTCTTGATCATTCAGGGTTGTTCTACCAGTTCTTTTAGTGACTTAATTTCAAGTCCACAGATTGTGCATGAACTGTTTATTACAAGGATAGGGAAAATGTTAATTTTGAGCTGCCATAGGTATAGTTTAGATTGTATGCAGAGATCACATGGTCTACATAAATATTTAATACTGAAAGGCATTAATTTCTGTCAGCATACAAAGGTGATAGGACATTTTATTTGTCTTCCCCTGCCTCCAGTTCAGCCTCAAAACAAGCAAGTGAAACACCACCAAAGATAAAAACAGCTTCACCAGAGCAACATTTGTCCAGTGATGAACAAATGGAGTATATTTTCTTGCCTCCGACTCAAATGAATTTGAGTAGAATATAAATACTCCCAGTTTCCAATACCGAAGAGACAGTAGCAGCTGCCTTAGTTCATTGCTGGCGCTTCCCTTTTTTCCAGTGCAAATGCCAGATCTTGCAAAGTCCCCGAATTGTGACATCTGTTGGGTCAGGATCCATCATCAAGCAAACCTGGTGATACTCTGTTATTCTGGTGTTACCTGACCGCTGTAGCACAAGCTGAGGCTGGAGCAGGAACCTCTGTTCCAAACTTTCACATGCCTTAGATTTCCACCAATGTTTCAGCTTGGTTTCTCATTAATAAATAAATGTTTATGAGTAAACAAATACTGAAGTAGATGGGTATTGTTTACTAAATTTATGATTCAAGATGAAAAATGTCCCTGATTTATGCTGACATATAGTGGGAAGGCTTTTAGAAAACCTGTCTTTTTTGTGGAGATTAAGTATAGGCACTGGGAAAACCCTTTTTTGTATATACAAGGCTGGGTCGCATGGTTAACATCTGGAATGTATTCATTTCTTCTATAAACTACATATGACTCCCTTTCTACTGCATTCCTCAAGAAGCAAGCAACATAGATGTATTAATATTAACATGCCTTTGATTCACTTCTCCCCATTTTACAGTCTACTGCCATATGCCAACAGCATGTCACTGGGCATGATGTCACCGCGTCTGCCCCAGGAAATTCAGAAAGACTATTTTACTAGAAACCCGGCCTAAAAAGACCACAATTTAATTTTATACCATTTCTTAAGCTGAAAAATATGAGAAGAATTTTGGCTCTGCACTACCTTTCTACTCCTGCAGTGGTAGAAAGGGCAAAGAGCTTGCTCCAGCCTGCGGTTGAGACTTTCTGCTCTCGGAAAGGGAAACACATCTCCAGCCTCTGCCAAGCACGGTCATATCACAGCCGTAGCTCCAGCCTGTGTTTTTAAATGGGTCCTCTCCACCCTGACTTGTTGTCCAGCACTTAATAATTGCTCTACACCTTTATCTGTAGCCCAGCAGACGGACTCAGAGTGTGCCATGGTGTGCCTGTGCTGAATACAGAGAACACCACGAAGGTCTCATTACTACTCGCTGGGGAAACTGAACATTTCCAAGATTTTAATGGTGTTACATACTGTAAGACACTATAAGCTTAGCAAGATGTGTAAGAGACTGGGTACTTGAGGTTTCAGTAAGAG
Source organism: Bartramia longicauda (assembly GCA_028566575.1). Taxonomy (NCBI): domain Eukaryota; kingdom Metazoa; phylum Chordata; class Aves; order Charadriiformes; family Scolopacidae; genus Bartramia; species Bartramia longicauda. The sequence continues at coordinate 130,720,470 of JAOXNH010000012.1, forward strand.
GGCCAACAGGTCTTACCCGCTGTTGGGAGGGAGCAAAGCAGCTATTGCATGATTGCTCTTCATGTTCAACAAAGAAACTACTTGCTGTTTTCACTGCTGAGATGTTTCCTTCTGAGATACACCATCAAGACAGATGGCACGAATTGAAACTAATTCTAAGTAGCTCCAACAAAAAGTCAGATTATTCCAGGACATTGAATCTCAGTTGTTTGTCTCTTCTATAACGGAGTCCTCTGCAACACTGTGCCGATTTTGGGGCACTGCATTGCTAAAGAGATTGGAATAAATCTCAAAGAAAGGTCATAAGTCTAGGAAATATGCTAGAAAAGGAAAGAATGCATAAGTTGGAATTATTTTGCTCAGAAAGGAAGGCAGAGTGTGACATCTCCATCATTAAAGGCTTTTAAGAGTAGGCTGGAAAAAACCCTATCTGTCAGAAGTGACATGGCTGCAGATAATCCTGTCGTGTGTAGGGGAACAGACTGGATGACTTCCCAAGAGGTTTTTCAGCTGTAAGACTCTATTATAGACCAGATCCTCTGCCCGTTGTCAAGCGATACCTTGGGTTTGGGGAGAAGCTGGCAGTATGGAGCAGCTTGCTCAGCCCCAAGCACCCTCACATCACATCACGGGCCCTGAAGCTGTCCCACCCCACCGCCCCGGCTGGGACAGGAGGGACAGGACCCCTGAGAGGAGGCCTTTCACAGAGAGTAATTTATTTCAAAGCAATAGAGACATCTTGATTTCTGGGAAACTCAGCATAATACTTGAGAATCACTTTATGAGATAGTGGAGAATATTGAGAATCTTTTTCTTACCTCTCTTCTTTAAAATTGTTTCTCCTGATTTAGAGGACAGAATTTTGACCTGACACTTGTGATCTGAGTTACAAGGGAGTATGTAATCACGTGAACACTTAATGTAGCCCATATAAGGATATAATACCATTTTTTCCACCATCTTACACACAAACATATAGCAACAGCTTGTAATTTAAAAAAAAAAAATGGACATTTGCATTATTTTCATTTCCATAATGGTACAGTACAGCTTTCCTGAGTTATAACATATGGCAAGCTTTGCCTTTTTTAAACTGTGTATTTTAATCATCTAAGCAGTTCAGATATTTTATTTTCAAACAGCAGCCTTGTTTTCCCTGGGTACTTCCAGCGATTACCCAGGCAAACAAAATAAATCCCTAATTTGGCTGTTAATTTTTGACACGACATCATTACAAACTGTGACCCCGATTCAGTTGGAATTGCTGAATGTTCTTCCTTCAGGACACAGCTGCGGATACCGTTATTTTCTCTCTCTCAAACACCGGCAGTTCCACAAGGAGCACGTTTGCTGTGCGTGTGTCCCGAGCCCCCAGCCCAGGTTACACCTCCCCGTGTGCTGCTGGTGAGCTCTCCGCAAGCCAGGAACAGCAACAGCGGTGCCGGGCGCGGGCATCCCGGAGCTAATGCTGCTCTGGAGGGAGGCAGAGCTGTGCACAGTCAGCACGGGCTTCCCAAGTGTTGGTGTCACCTGCACTTCACTTATTAACCTCCAACCTGTAGTTATATCTCAGAGTTTCCTGTCCCCACGCAACACCTTGTTTATCTCTTACTCCATTTGTTGCTCTTTGGATTTTTTAAGGAAATGTTGGTTTAACAAAAAAAAAAAACACAAAAACAAACAACCAAAAAATGGTGAGAAGTTCAGATTCTTTCTTATTATTCACATTTGATGGAGAAGCAGAGGCCAAAGAAGATTCTTAGCCCACCTTGTCACCCTCCTGCCATTGTGCCAACCTCACCCCAGGGAGAGCCCCAGCCCTGATGAGTAAGAGCAAGAGATTGTTCTGGTAAAGTGCAAATCTTCTGAGCACAGTGGGATTCTGGTTGCACTCCCAGTTCCCAGGCACTGGAAGGAGATGGCACACAAACCAGAACATCTGCCCTTAGTCACTGGGGATTTATCAGATAATCTCCAGGGATCAGACGTGTTTGTTGCTCAGCTGCTTGTTGCCACCAGAGCTCCTGGAATTGACCCCTGGGCTAATAAAAGCAGGGGGAGGGGATTACTCCAAATTTGAAGTAAACCAAAACCAGGCTTCCTGCGACATGTAATTTGTAAGAAGGCAGCAAAGGCTCCAAGAGGCACAAGCTGCGCCACCGCCCCCACCGCAAAACTAAAGCATTGTCGTTAAGCATGCCCAGAACCCACTGAGCTCAGAGCAGCTTTCCAAAAACAAACCATTCCTTTCTGGAGCAATCACTGCAAATTGCAAAAACAACAAATGTTTTAGCCACAAATGAAGGAGCCACTGCCTGTCCACCAAGTTTCTTATGAAATCTCCCACTTACTAAGGAAGTGTATGAAGACATTTGTTAGCGCTAAATTGGTGAAAGATCTGTGCTTTCTAGGAGGTACTGAAATTCTCTTTTTTCTGAACGCAGTCATAGGTTGAAGATAATGAAGGAAAACCACACATTCCAGCTGTCAGAAAGTATTTCTTTTTCTCCATAATGGAATTGGTGAGGAGCAGTGCCCTCGGAGAAGTAGAGCTATAAAGAAGAAAAAAAAGAAGCAGCAGCATTCATTTTGGCTATCGATGAGGGAGGAGACACAGAGGACACTGTAAGAAAAGTAGTACCGCAGAAAGGTGCCTGAAAGGAGAAACACCAAATGCAGACAGATTATGATGAAAAACCCTTACTACAACATAGGATTTGGTTTCTGAAGCAAGAGATTGCCTGGGACAGACCTCATTAGTGTGATGAGAGCCTTTCTGAGATGGATCTCGAAGGGGAATTTGGTGTCTCTCTAAATCAAAAAGCCACCATTCTGACTTTTCTGGATTATCCTTCTTCTGGAGTCAGGTTGAAGGAACAAAGACACTGCAAACTCCCTGCGGTAAATGGTCTCCTTATGTTTATCTGCATCCTGGTAAAAACCCATCACCTCAGAGGTGGCCACAGTTCCTGGGGACAGAAGCCAGCTCAAAGGAGCTCTACGAAGCATGAGTGCCCATGGTGTAGAGTGCAAGAGAATCTCCTCCATTTCCAGGTGGGCTTAGCATCCAAGGTCAGAGAGAAAACACCCAGAACAGCAGGGTCCCCATCACTGCATCGCAGGCAAGAGAACCCTATCAGTCTTTTGCTGTTTCCCTCAGGGAAGGTCATTACCGGTGACTTTCTCCCCTACAAGTTAGCAGATCTGAGTGCAGGAGAGTGTTTGGTCATTTCTTGCACTTAACTCAAGAATGAAGTTCAAGCTCTTAAAGTTCAGACGTGAATGCTAAGCAGCTGAACGTGCATTTAGGGATGTGAGCACACAGCCTGTGTATAAATCTCTTCCAGGGTGCTGGGGAGAGGCATCTCATGGCTATAAAACACTTCCAAAGATAAAAGTCCCCACAAAGACATTTATTTGCCCAGTATTTTAGGCTAATACTTGTGAATAGAAAGAAAATTCAGAAATGAGAAGGGAGTGAGAAAATGGAGAGAAATGGAAGTAAAAGCAAAGAAGGTGTGAGACAAAGACATTAAAAGGAGATACAGAAGCAAAAAGGTGATAAGATGAAGTGCAAAAATTAATCTGAAAAGCCTTTCCAAAATAAGAGAAAAGTAAAAACATAATCTAATGATGTGGAACAAATGAAAAGCAAAAAGGGCAAAAAGATTGGCAAAGGCAAAGCAAAAAAAAAGTAGTATAAAAATAGAAAGTTGCAATAGGGAGATGGAAAGTAAATAAACATGCAAGGAAAGTATGGAAAATGTTAGTGAGGTTTTGCTTCATCATTTATTCTCCATAAAACGGGTAAAACTGTGAATTCAGGAACGTATGAATGATACACTCTGTATTCACAGTGACAGTGGCCAAGATTCTGATTCAATACATAGCAGAGCTGTTGAATCACTTGGGTTTAGGGCATCAAACCAAGGAGCAAGATTTTCTTCGGCAAACTTAGTGACACCAGCAGCATCACTTCTCTCTCCAAAGCATAGAAGCTGAGGCCACAGGCTCCCTCGCTTCCTTTCAGCTTGGCTCTCTGGAAGGCTACTCTGGAGCTGGGTGGGCTAGGTTTTCATCAAGTGCCTCACTAAAAGCGTGCTCTGGTCACTCTAAAGTCCTGGTACGAGTGAGCTGGATATTTATGCTCGAGAGAAGGAGCATGATCCTTTTTTCACATAAGATGCCACACGCTCCATGCACCCATCTCCCTACATAACACCCCCCCTAGGAAGACGCAGCCCGTTGAAGCAGTTCCAAGCAGCACCGTCAGGGTTATGGCCCTGCGAAGCCCCATGGAAGCAAGAAGTACAGCTCAAGAAGAATTGGCCCCTTCCTGCCTGTGGGATTTTAAATCTGCTCCGGGATACTCTGGAGGGAACACAGCTCAGCATCTGGTTATGGGTCCAGAGAGATCTGGCAAGCCTGCTTTGGGCCCTTCTGCAAACCCCTTTGACTGCCCCGTGGAAGCTCTAATGGAGTTTTAATCTTTACCTCTGTCAGCACTAGAGTCACACCCACAGATTAAAAATAAAAATCTCAACCAGCTAAATTATATAGGTCCTTTGTTCAAACATACTTTTAAGATTTGCATAATTTAGTATTGTGGTCAGTAATAAACATGGAGAAACAGGGCTCCCTTTCAGGAACACCTAATCTTAATAAGGTGGTTATTCAAATGTCTACTTTTGTTTATGGAAATACAGCATTTAAAAATAGAAAGTGGTTTGCGTTTTTGATCTTCTGTTTAAAAGGAAAAGAGCGATTCAATAGAATTAGTAACACTTGCAGCCTATCAACCCGCTCCCTCATAGAAATGCAATTTAGGGAAATGAATGTGGTTGGAAAGTCAGGCCAGAATAACAACATCCAACTTCAGATCCGCCCAGGGCCCGTACGGGGGCCATGCCAATTAGCATAATGGCTGTGTTTGTTGGGAAGTGAAGTCTTTGTGCCTGGGATGCTTCCCAATTAAAGAATTGCATTTGAAGTGGGATTTAATTTTAATGTTTCAATGCCAGAACATTTACTTGCTGCGTCTGTTTTCATTTCAAATGATGCCGAGGTTACATTTTCAACTCGGTACCGCTGTCATCAAGCCTCTCCAGTGTTTTTATTTACTGCAAGTGAGTGACAGTGGAAGGGTAGCGTGCCAAGAATCATGGTTTCCCAAAGTTTAACCCAAAATGGATGACCTAAATTGTATAAGGCCCCAGTCGTGAAGAATTTAGCGGCTAAAACACCCGTTAACATTAATGGGAGTGCTGAGAAGACTGGAAGTGAGCTGAGTTCTTCCTCAGCAAACTTTACATTTGAGCTTAGAGAGCTCTATGCCATTAAATTCTTTCAAAAGAATGCACATCAGATAAAAAAACAGTCTCTGCTAGACCTGAATGGAAAAATCCATGAATAAAATAGCCACTAAATTTAATCTTCTCTTCTGTTTGCAGACCACCAGTGGGGCAACCAGAGTTCCCTTGAACTTACGGATTTATCAAATTTACTGGACAAATATCTTTCTTAAGAATCTATGGGTTGGTCACAAATATTTAAAATTCAGCTTTCCATGCTTAGGTGTGACTGACCAGTCATAAACTGGTTTGTTTCATCCTTTTGGAGAATGCTAGCCTGAAACCCCATATGAACTTAAATGTTATTTCCATGAAACCATTCTCTTGATACAGAAGCCCTGTTCCACTAAGACATTTGTCAGTAAAACACAAGTGCTTAAATTTTCAGAAAAACAAACCAGAGTATAGAAGAAGTAAATTCATTGAAATCCATGGAGAACTAAAATTAATCCTAATGGTGTTGAAAAAAGGATTACTCCCTGTATGTAAACAAGTGAAGCAGAACAAAAGCTATCAGTAGTTCCCAAAGCCAGGCGAGTTCAGGATGTGGACAGCATGAAGTTTACAAGTGGTATTTAAAAATCAATATGACATTTTATGGATAGATAATATGAGTTCAGGGAAATGAGCAGATCAGATTTTGCTATGTCGAGAAGATGCACGGCATAATTCAGTACATTCTGAAGCTGCTAAAGAATTAATCTTATTAGAAGACAATTCTTAGTCATCCAGGCGTGCATGGACACACACGTGTACAAACATCCTCTCTTGCACTTTTCAGATCTACGCTAATATTTGACTATCCTCAGCAACCACTGCTGGTCTAAGGATTCATATATCTCTGTGTTAAACACGACAGTTTAATATTTATATTCACATGGTACAGAAGAGACAGAATCAAGACAAACCCAAACCCCGGGTTTCCACCCCTGGGACTGGTGCTATCTGAGAACGGCCAACTTTGAAAGTGATGGGAGAGTGTTGACGGACTGGGGATAAGGTCCAATCAAAGGAATTTTGTCTTATATGGATTCAGTTTTAGAAATTCCCTGGCTTTCCAATACTGTAAATCAGCCAAACAGACACACTGGAAAGATACCATAAAATAGTTTTTTAAGTGCAGAAGAAGGTCTGCATGCCATCGAAGTGTATATGGTTGGACAGATCACAGGCTCGATTCTCCCCTGCCTTCGTTACATCACCCTAACTCTGCTAATCTCACCAGAGTTACTTCAAATACACGTTTGTGATGGAGAGTGGAGTCCAGCTCTAAATCTGTGTGTGATATAAACTTGGTAAAATATATAAATCTAAACAGTTATTGGCCCTACCCCCTAAGGTACCTGATTACACAGCAAGACATAATTGATTTATGAATGCTGAAATTAAACATGGAATGAAACCAGTCTGAAGTGATGTCAGAGAGACCTTTGCTGGAGTATATTTTCATCAGAAGAAAGTGGAGAAGGAAAGCATCAGCAACAACTGATTAGTTCACAAGCAACGTAAAAATAGTTAGAGTATCATTTGACACACTCAACTCAATTTCTAAGTTTCTGGAGAACCATTCAGGTGCAGAATTTGCTCACTGCTTATTTCCTGAAGTGCCCACGATATAGCAGACACTGAACGTGGGGAGCACAACTCCATTCACTACTGATCTGAAAATCCAAAATTCCTGTCTTTCATCTTAATCTAACTCTACAAATATATTTATGAACCTGAATAATGCTTAATTAAAAATAAACTGGTACAAATTAATAACATTGTCCCTTCATTGTAGAAGGAGTTGCAACTGTAAGTTTTAATTATGGCAATCTATCACTAATCAAAGAGCTTAACCATGAAGGGCTGAACTGAGATAGGAAATAGAGCACGGGCTCTCTCAGGTGAGGAAAGCCAAGCATTAGTAACTAGAAAAATACTGGAATATATATCATTTCATTCACAACAGAAAGCAAATAAAAATTAGATTAGATTGACTACTAGATGTACAAATATATACACATACACGTGTATAAATGTATATACATACATATATATGTACATACACATACATGCACATATACGTAGATGCACCTGGACTAAAGGATACATGGATAAATTGAAAGATGCTAAGAACCTCAGACTGAGAAAATCTAAAATGTCAAAACGAACAGTGAAATCTCTCAAAATAAACAATTTTCTAGGACTTCATAGTGACAGATCCAAAACTAATTGAAGATATTCCATACACACGTTCCTGGAACTCTGAAACATATAAATGAGTAGAGTTGCAAAAGAACTAAAGCTGAAAGACATAGTCGTATATTTTCCACTGCTCATACCCAGCTCTTCTATCTCAATGAATAAAATGTATTTCAAGCAGTTGGGTTTTTTTACTTATTTAACCTTATGTTTTCCTCTTCTTCTTACTCAGGAATACTTACCGTGTGTCAGCTTTCTTTCCTTTTCCCACTGCACCCTAGCCTCTGTCTTCTGACTGCGTACATAAGGGAGGGGAAGGAGTTCCTTGTTTCAAGTCTTCCCTCCTGTTGAAGAACGAAAAAAGGCATAGACTCAGAAATCCACCAAGGGTTTGGGGATCTTTGGTTGTTTTGTTTTAAATCCTCTCTACAACCAGCAGTATTCCTGGAAAAACTGAACATTGCCTGGGAACACGTTCACTTTTTCATGGATCCTCCAGTAGCTGCAGAGCCTACTCTGAAATTAACCTTCTAAGGTCAGTGCCTTTCTGACTTCCCCTGCCAGGGAAGAAGGGAAAGATGTGAGTTTAAGCCTAAATCCGAATGAAAATGAAACACTGCCCATAGATAGCCATGAGCTTCCAACTGCTCTCTTGGGAACCCTCTTGTTACCGATTCTGGAAGAGTGAAGCCAAAAAAAGTAGGGCTTGCCAAAATATGGCTTTCCACTTTTTTTCATTGCCTGCAGGTTACTTTATTAATGTTAGCACTATTTCTGGCGTAGCAAACAAGAAATTGTGCTGTTTGGTGACAGGTACAACACAGACAAGAAGCAAAATCTGCTGTCCCCTGGGGACTCGCAGCCCAGCTGTGGGACGGGATGCGGCAGGGCAGCAGGCAGAGGGTGCAGTGGGTGTTGGGTGGGAAAAGGAGAGAAATAAAAACAAAATGGGCTCAGCAGAAATGCCGACTCTCGTCTAAGCCTACCATT
>JAOXNH010000012.1:130730204-130742670 GCA_028566575.1 Bartramia longicauda
TCTGGAGACATTCCAAACCCGCCTGGACACGTTCCTGTGGGACCTGCTCTGGGTGACCCTGCTCTGGCAGGGGGTTGAAGGAGATGATCTCCAGAGGTCCCTTCCAACCCCATGTGATTCTGTGATTGCAGTTTAGTCACAGGAACGTAGCATGAGAACAACCCTTTTTGCTCACAGAGTCTATCACTGTACCGTTTCTTGCAGTAACTGATGCAGCACTATCCATCTCACAACCCACGGAGGTTTCACTCCCCTGCTATTCTCACAGCTCCAGGAGTGCAGAAGAGAATGTAAACACGGAGCTTTCCTCTCCCCAAACCCTACTACAGAAGGGCAGGTTCCCTTTTGAAATCTTTAAGAAATGGCCCTCTGGAGCCCGGGACCGGAGGTGGGCGTACAGTCACACCAGTAAACCTGCTTGAGGTTGTCAGACTCCTGAAGCCTTATATTTTCGTGGTGAATCATTTTCAGACACAGACAGGATGAAACAGTCTCACGAGATGGGATTTAATGTCAACGGTTCACAAAAAAAAAAATACCTAAATGGAGCCAAACTCCTGTACAGAAACAGCCCCAAGTGATGTTTCGCCAAACCAGGAAATGCCTGCAGAGAAACACACGTGCAGGAGAAACCGCCCTCCCTGGGGGCTCTGAAAGCACCGGAGTGGAGGCAGGACAGGGGACCCAGCTGCAGGCTCACCCCCACAGCTGACCCACACCTACAGCATCACCATGGGGGGGGAAGCTGGCGAGGTGAGGGTTAAACACCGTCCCAACAGCTAGAACCCAGGGCAGCCAGCAGAGAAGCAATATTCAATTGGTGACCCTGTTGCTCTCTGGTCAAATATGCAGAATTGACAGTATTTAAAGGAAAATCCACAGCTGGTGGTCTGGGGTACTGCTGCTGTGACCTTGTAACTGCAGGTCCCGACCTCCCCTGGGGTTGAATATCCCCTTTTGTCCTGTAGAAACCACCAAAGCTGTGGCTGCCCCATCCCTGGAGGGGTTCAAGGCCAGGCTGGATGAGGCTTGGAGCAACCTGGTCTGGTGGGAGGTGTCCCCTGCCCAGGGCAGGGGGTGGCCCTGGATGGGCTTTAAGGTCCCTTCCAACCCGAACCACTCCATGATTCTGTGGTCTGGTGGAGTATCTTGGCACCCACCAGAGCCACTCAATGGGGTGCTGTCACCCTGCCAGTGCCAGCCCCGGGCTGTCACCCCACACGGGAGGACAGGGGGAGCTGAGGTGACCCCCCCCATCCCTTCGCCACCAGTGCTCCCCAAGGCTGGCTCAACTTCCTTATCATAGGGCCCTAGAAACATCCAGATTCTTCCCAAATCTTCGGTGTGCTCTCCTGTTTGCTACACTGGCACCTGCTGGCAACCGCACAGGCAAAAGTGGATTTTTCACTGTTGGGCGAAGGAGATGAGTTTAATTATGAGCCAAGGTGTGCAGTCTTCCATTTCTCTCTCTCTCACTCTCTCACCCTCTCTTCGGGTCTAATATAACACATTATACAGAACACAAGGAGGCTTGTTAGATTACTGTTGGAAGATGCAAGAATTGGTTAATTTTGCACCGTTTCTCCCTGTCATTATAATCTTTGCCACAAGAATGGCTACATTCTGCAAAATGTTCTGTTCTCAGTGCAGCCATTGTCATGTGAATGAGCTATCACAGAATCCTAATGCCTGAGATGTTTTATTCTTACATTCGTGACATTTGTATTTCAGTGACAAAAGCTTCAGCAAGAAAAGGGAATGGAAGAAATTTAATCCAGTCTCTTGATCATTTTTAAATTCTAATTTTATGGTCTTTTCTTTCCTAGATGCTGCAGCACAGTTTCCTTCATATGTCAGAAGTCTGTATTTAGAGTAAGAATGAGCTGATGAAATCAAACCTCTGGGATGTTTGTATTTTAATGGTTTCTGCATTAAAGACACCATATCAGTGCAAATTGCTGATAGTTAGGAAAGGTGAAAACCAAGGAATATTTGCTAGTCATTTTTTGCCACTTAGAGGGTATGTGTTCTGTTAAAACTCTGGTGAGCTGGAGCTCGTATTACACAGGTATATAATACAAGATCAATTATTCTCAGCCATTGATCTCAGCCAAAGGGATAGTTGAAACTAATATCAGAGGTGATCAGGCCAGGGAAGAGCATCACGGATCGTTCCAAATGCACAGCAATGCTATGTTTAGGATGCTCTTCTGCTTTGCTGATCTCAGTGGCCAAAAATTACCTCTGATTTTAAAGGGACCAGGCTCAGGACCCCAGTCCAAAATCTCCTACCCAGTTTAAGTCTTTTTGTCAAGCCAGAAGTCTCTGAAGTGGCTTGCACGAGTAACAGTTTAGACAACCCAGCTCTGTTTTCTTTCTCCATCTCAAATGTTTTTTACGCTTACCTTGCCATTTCTGCTGATCCTGGAAATATAACATTTAGCAGGCGATTTGGTAGGGGTTCCCCAGAACACACATCAAGGGGTAAATTGTTACAGCAGAGAAAAAAAAACCATTCAGATCGGCAGGAGAAGGAAGGGATTCTGATTATTTTTTTTCCAGCCATGGGTACAAAATAATTGTTCTTCAGTGATCTTTCCTACGGCGTGACCATAAAGAGGTGTCTGAGCTGTCAAAACGGTGTTCGGATGGCTGACTGTCAAAGAGCTGCTACAGCATCACAACTGGAAATTTTAATTGCATTCAGACATCACACTGGAAAGTCACGAGTGCTTTTTCTCCCTTCTTCCTCCTCTTACATACACATATTCTTTCAGAGTGTAAGCTCATTTATTTATATATATTTTCACAGCTTCAAAATTGTATAATATTTTAATCTGTCTGCATTTCTTGTAATAATATCCCCCTCGCTCGCTCTCTTTTTAAATAAATGTTTGCAGATTCCACTTTTGATACCAGAACTGCAAGGCCTCATTATTTCTTATTTCCAGAGGTTACACAGTTTTAATGTTAAAACGCAATCTTTGAGATAGTTTCATTTGCCTACCCTAACCTCTATGATCAAATGCCTACCTTTTTTACTTTTCAAAATACGAGGATCTCAGGACCCATGCATTCTCTTAATCATTGCTCAATTTCTTTTATCCGTGTTCCTTTTTTCCCTACGCTCATAACAAGACTGCAGCTCAGACCTGCCAGATCTGAACTCTAGTCCATATTTTTAATGTCATGGTTCTATAGATAATGTATTTTTTTGATTTTAGTTCACAGGTAACCTACTTAAAGATATCTAGATATGTATTTTAAATTCTTAGATAAAATGTTCAAGTAGTTGATTTTAACTTGCAATAACAAAGAATTCAGAAAAGCAAATCCATAGGGAACAACCTAACAAGTACAGGGTTATACTTCTCTACCTATTTTGCAGGGCTTTATTTTACAGGGAATCTCCCTGTTTTCATGCACTGCCTTTTGGCTTCAGTTTTCCTTTGATATTTGTCTTTATAATGAAAAAAATAAAATAGAGATTTATGTTAACTAGAGAAAAGCCACTGGGTTTATTACTCTGAATATTAAACATTTCCGTTGGAAATGGATGTTGAGGGGAATAGCTAAGCATTTCCACCAACGTGGACACAACCAGCCTGCATGGGCAGCCTTCGGATTCCTCTTCGCTCTGGTAAAGTTCCCAAGGGAGAAACAGATGAAGAAGCTCTGGTGTTTCCCCCAGGGCCTTACACGGGGGCAGCTCTCACACCGGCGCTGAGATGTGGCCACGCAGACCCTCTCTATTTGGAGGCTTTGCTGCAGCATCTCCAGCTCGGGTGGTGGACGGGGAGGTCGGCAGGTCCCCAGCCTGGCTCCACACGCGAGGGTGAGGGGGGAACACAGGAAACACATTTTGCCTTCTTTATGCGGCACCTTGTAAAGCAGCAGAAACGCTTTCATTTCCAATGGAACACTTCTTGTAGGAGGTTTGGGAAGGCATGAAGAGGTTCCCCCCATCCCTCCCCCCATCCCCCTGCTCAGCAGCCCTCCTGTAAGACTCTCATCACAGAACCTGAGCACCATGCAAATGCACCTCCAGTTATGGGTTAGTTTGGGGTCCAGGAGAGAAACAAGGTGGTAAAGGGACTCCTCAAAGAGAAGTCTGAAATCCTGTGCCGGTCTCTGGATTGTGCTCTCTTTTGGCTTGGAGGTAGTCCCTGGTGCTGCCCCAGACACCCCCGACAGCCAGCATGGGAGCAGGGGCTGGAGGAGGATCCCAAGGGCTGGAGGAGGATCCTCTGCTTGGGACCCTGCCACCGTGGCTGACAATTAACCAGGTACGGACAGCGGAGTGTTTCGAGGGGGAACTTGGGAGTGAAAAACGTGCATTTTAGGACAACCTGCAAAGTCTTTACTCCTTTTCTTGTGGCCCATTCAATCATTTTTTAGTTCAGTCTTGTTATTAACTTAGTCTTATTCAACTTGGGAAAGATCTTTAGAATTGCACAGTAGCTCCCATCAAAGTATATTATAATTTGCTAAGTGTACTGGTAGTTTTTTCCAAAACAAACTAATCGTAATGTGAATATTCCACATAACCTGCCTGAGATAAGAAAATATTCTGCTAAAAATCAACGTACAAGGTAGAGAAATTTGAACATCTCCTTCATTACAAGAGTATTCACCTTGATTCCTCCCATGGCTCTCTTTTTCCCTCTGTATTGCCATATAATGGTTTTGGCCACCGATATATGTGCCTTCCTTTTCTAAACTTAAGGGTCAGTTCCGTACTGCAAAGTAAACAAAAATGCAAGTCAGCCTGCTACAAATGATACAGCTATTTTAAATCATAATTAAAAAAAATATGCTTGGATTATTTCACTTACTGTCTCTGAGCCTTTTGTGTTCACTCAGCCCATGTTTTCAAGTTTTCTTCTATATTCATGAAGATCAGAAACTCAATTTTATTTTGAAATGAAAGCTAAGATTATCAGATGATAATTGATTCCAAGGACTAGACTTTAAGTAAAATACCAGTATCATGAGACTTCTGATAAAATCACTGAAGTTGGCAACAACTGAAGAGTCAGGCAGAGAGTATCACGTTTTTAATCTCCTTATTATATATATAAAAAAAGTCAGCACCACAAGTAATAACAAATATTTTTCCATGATCTCCTACGTATTCAGTTAAACTAACAATAATACCTCCATCTGGTGACTTCCTCCATCTGTGCCTCCCAAACTATTAACACCTCAACAATATGAAGGAAGGCAGATGTCCTTGATTTATAGGCACCGAACCCTAAGCACAGCTCCAGCTCTATACACATCAGTGAAACAGGGATGATAATAATACTCATACCAAAAGACTGAGCTTAAATTATTCCTTTCTTTTTTTTTTTTCCAAAACACATGGACATCTTTGCATAAAAGCCAGTAAAATTAGAATTTAATGGAGTGTCCATATGTATTAAAATAATGTGAAAATAAAAGTTGTCTTTGCATTCTTTTCAGCTAAATACCAGCACAAAGATGTTGTGATATGGTTCAGATTTTTGGTCCAACTACTCTCAAATATTCATTCTTCTGTTGGCTTCAGAAGAAACTTCAAATATCCAAAAAGATAATTTCATACATCATCTTGCTAAGGTTCAGCAAGCATATCTTCTGCAAGGATATAAGCAACTGGGGGCAATGATTTGCTTCCTCAACTGGGAACTGAGAGTACTTCTCACTTTGCTATACCTGAAACAAAGCAGGTCAAAGGAAGGGAGAAAAAAAGGAAGATTCCCAAAGAGGAATTAAAGAGATTGGAAAGTTGAAGTAAATATGAACAGAAAATGAAAAATAAAATAAAATAAAATAAAATCCCACAAAAAAAAAAAAAACACAGAAGAGCTCAAAGTGAAGAAAAGAACAGAGAAGCCAAAACCAAAAATACCAGTAAGGCAGAGGCCTGAAGAAAAATAAAAGGAACAAAAAAGTCTGCAAAAAAAAAAAGCAAGCAGGGAAGAGGGTGACAGACAAGAGTTGGGACAAAAACATGAGCACTAGAATTATAAAGGTGATAAATAATAATTTTTTTCTAGTTTAAATTTCCCTCAGAGATGAGAATTGTTATTGCAAAACAGCCCTATTGCACAACACTGTAGGGATAAATATCAAAGGTTAAACCTCTTTTGGAAGAAAACTAAAATGTGAGTCAATTCCTTTGTTCTGCACCAGACAGTAAGAGAAAGTGTATGCTCCATTGCCCAAAAAAGAACTGTATAAGCTCTTTATCTCAATGCTGCTGTCACAAGAGTTCATAACTTTCCTTCACAGCAGAACATACCAACCACTATATGTTTTGGTGGAACATTGATTTAACCCATGAGAGCAATTCTTGTGCTCCTTATGGGACATGTACTATTATTATTCTCATTGACTTGCTTTTCTTTCACACCAGCAGAATCCAGGCCTCCTTTACTGATCTGGAAAGCGTTCCTGGTCACAGTCCCACCAGGAGAGCCTGCCCAGCACTGTCCCAGAGAGACGGGTCAGCAGTGGTGGGACACCAGTGGAGCACCTCCTGCTAAAGCAGAGGCCAAGCTGGAATGGTGTGGGTTTCTCACAGGGCCCTGAGGGAGCTGTACCTTCATTTTTCCAGAAAATAAGCATGTGCTTCTCTTCCCTCTTCTTGCTTTAGTGTTTGTGTACGTTGCCTACTTTACTCTTCAGCACTTCTTCTTTGCCTGTAAGGACAGACTCTGAGAAGAGCCCATACAGATGCGTTCACGCTTGAGCAACTTGATTAGCTTCTGTGATGAGACGACAGGCTGGGCAGATGAGGGGAGAGCAGTGGATATTGTCTGCCTGGACTTCAAGAGGGCTTTTGACACTGTCTCCCATAAGGTCCTCATAGAGAAGCTGATGAAGCATGGGCTGGATGAGCAGACAGTGAGGTGGACTGAACGCCCGCAGAATAGCCAGGCCCAGTGATCAATGGCACAAAGTCCAGTTGGAGGCCAGTAGGTAGCAGTGTACCCTGAGGTCAATACTGGGTCCAGTCCTGTTTAACATCTTCATTAATGATCCAGATGATGGGGCAGAGTGTACCCTCAGCAAGTTTGCTGATGGCACAAATCTGTGAGGAGTGGCTGATGCGCCAGAGGACCATGCTGACATCCAGGGGGATCTCAATAGGTGAGAAATGGGCTGACAGGAACCTCATGAAGTTCAAGAAGGCAAAGTGCAAAGTCCTGCACCTTGTGGGGAAACAACCCCAGGCACCAGTACATATGGGGGACCCCATCTGGAAAGTAACCTGGCAAAGAGGCCCTGGGGGTCCTGGTGGACAGCAAGTTGAATATGAGTCATCGACGTGCCCTTGTGGCAAAGAAGGTGAATGCTGGGTCCTGTTCTGGGCTCCTCAGTACAGGATCTGGCCCTTCCAGCAAAAGGACTGGAGCATCTCTCCTCAGAGGACAGACTGAGGGCTGGGACTGTTCAGCCTGGAGAAGAGAAGACTCAGGAGGGATCTCATCAATGTCTAAAAACACCTGAGGGGAGGGTGAAGAGGACAGAGCCAGGCTCCTTCCAGTGGTGCCCAGTGACAGGACGAGGGGCAGTGGGTACACACTGAAACACAAGGGTCCCTCTGAACACCAGGAAACACTTTTCAGAGTGAGCACTGGCACAGGGTGCCCAGGGACATTGTGGAGTCTCCATCCTTGGAGACAGTCAAAAGCCGCCTGGAGATGGTCCTGGGCAACCTTGGCTGCAGGTGATCCTGCTTGAGCAGGGAGGCTGGAAGAGATCAGCTCCAGAGGTCTCTTCCTCCACCATTTGTGATTCTGTGAAATGATTATTTTTTTTCATTTTTCCTTTATTCCCCCAACTTCCTTCCTTATTAGTGAGAAATGTCCTCTTTACCTTATCTGTAAGGACCTCAGCTGCAGCCTCCAAATTACTATGCAAGTTCACACTTCCAGGTAGAAAGGACTCCCAAGAAAACAACTATTCACAAAAGTCCGCTCTCGGAGGCAAGTGACTTAATTCTGTCTCATTTATTCTTTTATTCTAATTCCAAAGATTTGGGACCTCCAAGCTGTGCTACTCCAAGCTACTTTGGAAGCCAATGATCAGGTCACCTTATAATCAGCTTTCCCACCTCCCCTCCCTTTGCCGAGCTGATGCCCCGGGTCAGGTCTCCACCCAGGCTGGTGGGCTCCCAGATGGCTTCAGCGACGCTCTGCCATAGTCCCGGTTTGTCCACACGGACTGCACTGCAGTTCCACAAACATTCCAGGTGCAGGCCCTGTGTTTTACCTTGGGGAAATGAGTCCTCAATCCAGAATGATTAAATTAATTAAAATACCAGGTAACATTATAGACAATCGCATTTGTGTGTGTGTGTCTAAATTAATTTGTCTAATTACTATTCAAACAGCATAATACCGTAAAATTATTATTTTCTGAAGGCATTAAGCTAGTGATCTTGTATGTTAATGGCATATAGGTTTTACAGGACCCTTGGGCCCTCTGTTTCATGATGCTAAAACTGTTTTAAACACAAGTTCCCTCTTTTACATATGTTTTAATTTAAACATGGAAGGTATGGGATATGACCTTGTGTTCCTTCCAAAAGTTGGATGTTCCTAAACCAAAAGGCCAGCCTATTAACAAATTGCCTAATAAAAATATTTTAAGGGAAACTAAGTCAACCATGAAGACAAGATGCAAAAAACTTGTCTGTAAGACTACAAAGGCTAAAAGCAATGTCTCAAAAGCCATAATAATAATAAAAAATAAAATTGTAAATTGTAAAGCTACGGCTCCCTTTGTCACAAAACGCAGAACCGACTTTATACCAATTGCTGCTGGCTTCTGTCTTAATTGGACAATTGCCATTGTGCTCGTACTCAGAAATCCCGTATTTCAATGTTTCAAAGATTGACTGCTGCTGGCTTGCACCCTCCCCCCTTCATTCAGGGGGAGCTTTGAAAGGTGGTCTGCTTTGACATGTACATCATTAGACAGAAGAGGGGAAGCAAGGTATCAATATCAGAAATGAGCAATAGCAGGAAAAGAGCGTGGCAGGAAAAGAAAACAATTAGAAACAGTTTGGTGTCCTGAAGTAAAAAAAAAAAAAATAGTAATAATAACTGCCAAGTTGGGCTGACAGAACCCCATCTAGAGAAAAAGAGAGGTAAAAATGCAATAAATTCACTCCCCGGCCAGCTTTATCAAAGAAATAGCACTGGAAAGCCTGCTTATAGGGACTTTGATGACAGTGCCTAATGTAAGAATTCTTGGTCTGAGATTTAATGATCTTGCCTACCTTTTGGCTAATACTGTAGAAATAAAGAACAGTTCAGGGATAGGTAACATTATTTTCAAAAAAATGTATCTCTAGTTTTATCCAGCTTCTCATAAAAGTCCTCCTCAGAACAGGACGTAGCACTCCCGGTTTTAAGACGAATGGTGACTTTGGGAAAGTAAATAAAAAACTTAGCATCACAGTCATATTTAGGGTAGAAAGCAAAGCTCCATCCTGAGCTACAGAGTGATCATAACTGCTTCAGGTAGAAGGTATCTGCTGACTGCTCCATCTAGGACTTTACTACCTTTGTGTACGAGCCACGGGATTACCACAAATATCCAGGATTGGGCTGATACTCCTTCTAGAGACATCAATAATAGAACTCCCATTAATTTTAAAGACAGACAAGCTAAATCAATGCTAAGAGCTTTTGAAAATCCTCTCCTAAAGGTCTTATACAACAGTCTCCTGCCACCTAAATTATACTGGACATCCGTAGAATCTCGGGTTGCATTCAATAATTTGTTTGATGTAGTGCTTACTCTGTTTATTTAAAAATAAAAGCAAAATTCCCAAATGAAATAAAAAGTTTAACTGGTTTTCAAGCTTTTATTGAATTCTTCTTAGCATGACAGATCCTGTGGTTTGAAGTTCTGCAGGATCAATGCACAATATCTCGCTAACCTTTGTTTGGTTCCAGTTTGCTTGGGTTCTCACTCACAAAATTTCACTTTCAGGTTCAACCTCACTTAAAAGTTCAGAGTGAATTTCAGCCAAGTCCACTAACTGTGATCTGGTTTATGTTAAAGTCAGCCCATAAACCGCTCAAAACTGGGCCCAGATTCTTTTGAAACTGGGCCTAAGGTCTGTGTAAAAGCAAACTCAAGAAAACATCTTGATGAACCTAGGTTCAATATTTCAAAGTCTGTAATGAAACCTGAAACAAACCAAATTCCAATTTGTTTGGGGCTTCATACTGAAAGCGTTGTATTGCTCCGTCAAATTGATGACATTTTACCACAACAGTGAAAGATTTTTCTTCCCATAATTTCCCCCAAACCCCTTGGCTGCTGGAAGCAGTAATGTATTACCATGGATACAGATTACAGAGCGGGATATGGGGAAGAGAGTGGAGGTTACTGCATATAAAGAGATTTCTTTGGAGTTGGCATTTGGAGCAGGGAATCAGAAAGCACAAGAGATTTTTTTATTCAAATACATCCAGATCATAAAAAGGCTAATTTTAAGAAGATGAGCTAAAATAGACTGCATTTACATTTTTGTGTCTTTGGTAGAGCCATCTTTTTCTGGAAAGCGAAGCAAAAATCTTCATGTATTTACTTGATTTGTTTTGGAGAAAGAGCAATTTAAAAATTAGTAATTTGATTGTTAATGCTTTCTCCCTTCCGCCAGGCAGGGAGGAAACTGGAGACTGTCTTGTGGGCTACAGAAAGAGCCCGGTTTGCAGAGCCCTGACCCGGCCAAGCACCAACACGTGCATGAGCTTCCCTCTGCTGAGAACGGAGCCAACGGTGGCTTCACCGTCACCACAAACAGGCCAAGAAGTGTGACCTGGAAAGTACAAAGATGGGCAGTGATGGACTTTCCAGGGAAGCAGCGAGGCCTTCTTCTAAAGGACATGGCTCTTCTAAAGACAGGACAAAAGTAACAGCAGAGACCAAGTTTTTTTCAATACTAACAGTGATCAACAAGATCACCCAAAATAGCTCGGTGGAATAACCTCCACAAAAAAACTCTACGAGTGAAAATAGTACAATTCCACAGAAGTTCCCCAGAAAGCCTTTTCTACTTGTAAAGACGAAATATACAGGGAAATGGCATTATTTTGATACATTTGAATCTATTCCATTTAATTGTATAGAAGCCACACAGAGAGTTTTTCTACTGTACTCTCTAGGCTCGCTCCAGACGTATTGACAGATTATATTCTACTCCTCTACAGGAGTGCTCCTGAAGCCAATCACAAAAAGGGGTAGTGTCCAGCCCAGAGAACAGGTGAAGCTCATGCTCCTCATTCTGCCACTGAAAAACATCCCTGCAAAAAACATTTGAACAAAAAATATTTGCACACCTGCAACTACTCCATCTTTATATGCGTGGTATAGCTTTTCTTTTTAGGGATGCTGAAATATACTTCCCCAAAAGAGCAACCATGAAGCCATTCAGATGCAGGGAAGGGCTAATTGTGCTCCCAGGCCAACACCACGCACTCAGCATGGATCCGCCCCACGGTAATTTGCAGGAAATGGAGCGGTCGCAAATAGAGGGGTTAACAAGTTTATTTCAGAATAAACTTTTACTTCGGCGTAGATTAATGTGTCAAGCTGAACACCAAGTAGAGGTCAGGGCTGAAAGACCACCACGCTAGTCACGGGGGCGTGCTGGGGCAGACACGATGTGCTGCAGGAGATGTTTCTGGGGGGAAGCAGAGCAGCTTCTCCCCAGCTGTTGGCCCGAGGTAGCTCCCAAGCCCTGAGGCTGCACGGTGGGTCCTTCGTGTCCCCGGTGTGCCCTCTCCACCACTGCCCCCTCCCAGGCTGCCTTCCTCCCTGCAAAAGCATCTCAGACTTCAACCAGTCCCAAAGTCCCACCTCTGTCCTCATGAGAAGCAAGGTTCCTCTTCTCCATTAAAATATAAGATGCAGCTTCCATGCATCTTTAGGAAACAGAGGACAACAGTGTCAAGAAAAAAGGAGACAGTGGCTTTTCTGGAGCACTAAACTCAGTGTTTTATTTGGGCAAGAAGAATCATACAATTTTTCAGTCCTTGGTAAGGGTAATTTTTAAAGACTTTTAATCCGATTGGTTCTGTTAGAATCATAGAATCATGGAATTTAGGTTGGAAAAGACCTTTAAGATCATCAAGTCCCACTGTTAACCCAACACTGCCAAGTTACCATTAACCCACACCCCTCAGCACGACATCTAGCCATCTTTTAAATCCCTCCAGGGATGGTAACCCCACCACTGCCTTGGGCAGCCTCTTCCAAGGCCTGACAACCCTTTCCATGAAGGAATTTTTCCTAATATCCAATTGAAGCATCCCCTGGAGCAACTTGAGGCTGTTTCCTCTTGTCCCATCGCCTGTTCCTTGGGAGAAGAGATCGACTTCCCCCGGCTACCCCCTCCTTTCAGGGAGTTGTAGAGAGCGAGAAGGTCTCCCCTCAGCCTCCTTTTCTCCAGGCTGAA
>JAOXNH010000012.1:130743057-130756405 GCA_028566575.1 Bartramia longicauda
CCTCAGCCTCTCCTCATAAGACTTGTGCTCCAGACCCCTCACCAGCTCCGTTGCCCTTCTCTGGACCCGCTCCAGCCTCTCAATGTCTTTTTTGTGGTGAGGGTCCCAAAACTGGACCCAGCCCTCAAGGTGGGGCCTCACCAGTGCCGGGTACAGGGGGACAGTCCCTGCCCCAGTCCTGCTGGCCACACTGTTCCTGACACAGGCCAGGATGCTGTTTGGAAGGCGCAGCATTATTCATGGCCAAATCAAACCCTCATGCCTCCAATCCCCCCAGCTCAGAGGAGAGAAATTGAGTCTATGGTTTTCTAAAACGCTTTCCAAATTTGAGAATTCCTCATGTTTCACCGTATCTCCTGAACAGCCCCTCAGTCATATCCCTTTGGCATTTGAAACTTTCACACAGGGAGAAAGAAAGAGGTGAGGGGAGAAATATTTAAGTCAAGTGGAGCAATGAAACTTGAAATATATACAAACCTGCAAATTACCCACACAGAGGTGTGATATCAGAAATACCTAATGTTTCCCCTGACACTCAAACTGCCGGCTCTAAGTTGGCTGCGTCGTTGTAAGGTATTTATCACTGCAAAACCCTATAGAACATTTTCACCTTGGTAAATATACACACTTATTCTGATGTGCCTTAAAACCACAACAGGGGAAAAAGATAAATGCTTTTACTATCACACCCGTCCATTTTCATCTTAAAAAATCAGCAAGATTACAGCTCATCCCTCTATCCTGGGATAACTTATGGGTGTTATTGCCATCTCTGGGGAACAAAGGGCTCCTAGTCTGGATGCTGCCAACATCCAGAGGTGTGTGACAAAGATAAAAAAGAAGGACCACTGTATGGTACTCACTGGAATTGGGAACAGCAGCATATTCAAGAAATCTCTGCCCTCCACAATTTCCTAGTACATGCAGCAGAAATTTGGAGGTTTTTCTGTAGGACCCTTAACCTTAAATAGATTTACACAGTTCACACAGCTCACTAAGGCTGGGGCATCCTCCAAAGCCGCAGGTTTCTTCTGACTGCTATAGATGGGTTTTAATGAAACCTGGCGAAAGATATGGAGGCTGACAACCACCAAGAGGCAGAAGGATAGAAAGCAGGACGTGCGCCTGCAAACAAACAGTCACGCCTCCAGAAACACGGGCACATAGCACAAGAGCAGCTATATTGATTATCAGATAGCATTTGACACCGTTAACAGATAAGCTCTCAGGCCAAAGTCGTTGGTTATCACATATGTATCACTACACACTACTTTAGCTTTAATAGTCGCTCTGACAGAGAGAGGGAATGAGGCAGACAGACAGGTGATTTTCACAGAGGAAGGGAAAGGTTCTAACCTCTAACTGAACCGACAACTTTGTTCAAATCTTTCATGACCAAAAAAACCCCTAACCAACAACTACGAAACCTGACAAGACATCCTCTATGGAAAATTATTGAATCCAAAATAATACTGTTTTGAATAAGCAGTGGAGGTTACCACAGCATATACTAAGGGAAATAAGAAAGCAATTAAGATACCTTTGTTAAGGAATTTTTAACCTGTCAGCAATATATGCCTTTTGTTCTTCAATCTTTTAGGTTAATAAAATCAAGGCCAGTTCCCTTAGAGATGCTGAAGCTATTAGGTATCAGTAAAACTTAATGTACCACAGGGACCATGTAAGAAAAAAATGCACTTAATTGAGTGTTCAGAGCCAGAGCCACCCATTGTAAGTGTATTCTGGCAATTGAGATGTTATTATTGCCAAGGCTTTGCCATAGGATGATATAAATGCATCTTTTCTGACTGAGAGCTCTGAATACGTGGGTGAAAAGATGGCTGCGTTCCTTAAAAGAAGGGCCGGAGCTCTTCTCTTGTGTTTTATCATTGCCATCCATAAGAAGCAGTAGTGTCATTAATGGGGTTATATTTCTAACAAATTTGTAAGCAAATCTGGTAAAAACTACTTTCCAAAATGAGAGCTATTCAGGATTTCCTCGTCTGAATTTGCATTTCTAATAATGTCTCTGTCTAAATGGTAACCTTATTACCAGTCCTCAGGACCGTGTTCAGTCCTTGTGAAGAAACAAAGACACTCCTTTCCTTCTTACTTCATTTCTCCTCTCTGGATGAATGATGTATGAGCTTTTCCAAATGCTTTCAGCATATGAGGGCTCTATTTAGCTACGCGTTGCAAGTGTTAGGAATGAGTGAAAACAAAGAACCCCAAACAGCAGCACTAACAGTAATTCAGACTCTGATTACTGATCCAAATTAGACTGGACAATCCAAGAAAGGCAAGGTTTGATAAGGGTTCTTTCAAATAACAGTGGGCTACAACAAAATCCATATTTATCTGATGTATCCAGTGCTCTACAGTCAGATTCTTGAGTTTCAGTGGAGAGAACAAAACCTCAAACAAAGCTGAACTCCTCAGGTTTAGTTCCATGTTATTGATCTTCACTCAAAAACTTCTAACACTAAGCAGGGGTAGGTGAACTGGAGGAAACATTTCCCTCAGGGGACATTTGTCCAAGGCTGCAGCTCTCACAGAGGGGTTTTAATCAAGTGTATACACCTGTTCCCTCAGGGACTGCACGTACAGCCTCAAATCTCTTCAGGCTGGAAGTCTCACCTTGGTAGGGCACAGGTTTTGGATAACTAGCAGGGCCCTGGAAGCCTGCCCCCACAACCTGAATATATTCCCAAGAAAATATTCCCAAGCTTCACACTATATTTTTTCTTTGGGGGAAATAAAAACAAACAAACAAAACATAAAAAAAAAGCACTTTTTTAGAGCTTCAAAGAAAAGAAAAAGGTTTTTAGGCAGCAGAGGTGAACAGGTTACTGTAATGTTAGTCTACTTCAAAGTCATGGAAATGCTGATAGAAAATGAAACTGTTAAAGAATTAAGGGACTGTAGCACAATCAAAGTCAGCACAGTTTCATGGAAAACAGGTCTTGACAACGAAATCTGATTTTTTTAACATGATTTCCAACGTGCTTCATTTTTATAACAAAAAATTACCTTTCACCTTCCCACTACCTTAGCGCTGATCACACCACCTCCATTAACACTACACACTCTGACAACAGTATTTATAAGACTCCACAGGATATTTCCATCCTTTCCAGTCACCCTGTCCCTTGCAGTTGCATTTATATTTGTACAAAGTCCTTTCACCCAAAGTCCTCATCAGCTCCTCCCTGTTCTACTCCTCCTGGAAGGGCAACTGTTCCTGCCTGAATTACACCACCTCGCCTAACCAATAACTTCCCCGCTGTTCCCTGGGGGAACACACACACAAACACACTCCTTACAGCCCAACACTGGATGTATAAGCGGAGACTTCAGGGGCTTTTGAGCTTCCCTCTGAACAGCCAACATCATAACTCCTTACATAAAACATTGCGCTAGGCCAGTTTCCAAACAGAGGAATGCCAGAGACTAGTTTGGGATGTCTGAAAGCTCCATTTTGTTCCTAATATCCCATGGAAGCTTGGTCAAACCCCTGTCTTCTGTGTGCCTCACCATGCACCTGTGAAGTGAGGAGCAGAATTGCAGATGCAAAAGGGCATCCCCTATTTTTCGAGGTGCAGAAAAGCATACAATAGAAAATAAAGCCTATAAATAAAAGCTATGGGAAAAGGCATATTAGGCTTCAAAATAAGGTATGTTGGAAGGGGTAGGGGTCAGCATTGAAATAAATTTGGCTGTAGGCATTTCAATTTCAAGATAAGATATGTTGAGGTGGTTAAGGGAAGCTGATTAGATTAGCCATTTATATTCATTGGTAGAGAACGTTAGCATGAAGAAGGGGCATCTAGAAAAGGGAATGCAGTTAGCTCATGTGTAACTATTAATGAAAAAGATGTGTCTGATCACTGGGAAGTCAAATTGGAGTCTGTATCAAGCTTCTTTCTGCCCTACCCACTCTTTAACAAGAAATCTCACCTCTTTGCATTCATCACCTCCCTAACCTGACTCACTCTAGTCACACATCTCAACTCCCACAGGACAGAAAACATCTTCAGATTTTGGGGAGCTGACTATAAACATAGAGGGGGATAGGAAAAAACCTTTATTCTCTTCTCTGGCAAGATTTTCCTAATTGAGATTGGATGCATTACAAAGTAGGGTTGGACTCCCGTTTGTGCAAAGGTTTCGTTGATGGTCGCACAAAATGCCCACATGGAGTGAAAAATCCCTGTCACAATCAGTTCCTTAACCTTGATAGTCTGTGCAGAGAGGGGACCTGCCACTCCAGACACAGCAAAACCTTGTCTCAGTTCAGAGTGGAGCACAGTCAAGAGGGAACCATGATTTCAGGCCTAGGAACTTAGATACCTGTGGTTTGTGGCCATGATAACCCAAGGTTTCTGCTTCCATGTGCTCCGAGGCCAAGGAGCTGCAGGTTCACGCACCAGAGCCCGTGCAGGGGCTGCCCCATCCCAGTGGGCAAGTGCCTCAGCAGCTGCTGGCCAGACCAGCCCCAGAGTGGGAAATTAAAGACACTCTTTAAAGTTTCACTTTCTTTAAGTGGGGGACTTAAAGTCCTGCATTTTCGCAGAACATCTGCCATCTGGTCCGTGGCGCAGAGCGAGCTGGAGTCATGCATCTCTACAGCTTGAGCCAGGCTTTGCAGATCAGAACAGACCCCGGCGTCTGTTTCTTCTGTGGCTCAGGCGTGGATAATGACACATAAAGCAGAGGCAGTTGCAGACAGTAGCAAAACTGAGAAGTCGTATCATAGCAGTGTCGCTGCTGCTCGGTAAGGTATGTAAAGGGACTCTCATTATTCACAGAAGGTCCAAAAACAGAGCTTAGGAAAAAGGAAGAAATATATATGGCTTTCCCCCCTTTGGCCAAATGCAAGGAAGCAAGGTATTGGTTTTGCTTAATTAGCAAAATCTTACCAGGCCAGAAGATAAAGATTTTTCCTAGCCCCTATTTTAATAGCCAGCTCCCCAGTCCTGCTGGTAGTGTAACACAATGTGCCTGAACATCTTTGCAGGCAGAAGAGGGGTACGACAGAAGGATCCTTCTGTTTTCTAGCAAGTAATTGCTGAAACATAAAGATCTGCATTATTAAATTTCCACAGAATGAGCCTGTGGGTAATACAAAACTAAAGGAAGCTTAACGGGATCCAGGGACAGCATCCAAAGTTCCCTGCTGTGAGACGGGCATATTTCTCAGTATTTTTTTCCCTAACTTTCATCAAGCGTACTTCTCGTTAATAACTGACTATTACCTGGTGTCTAGGGTTTTTTAAAGCCTAGGATCTAGATATTTTCTCTAGTCGCGGGCAGAACAGACTAATGCTGTGTGAGATCACTAAAAAAAGAGACGGAAAGTCCTGTGTAGTCCTACCTGCCTCTGAAGGGCTTGGTGTCTGTCTGTTTTATAACACAGAGGGATAACTGGCCATAGGCATGTAGCTTGCCTGAGGAGTGCCTTCATCAGGTCAAGTTGTGTGTCAAGCCTTTTTAGACCTGGAAATACAGTTCTGATTTTTGGAGGAACTCATGCTTTTCAGGGCTAATATTTGCCTGCTGTCGTATGGCCGCAATCTTGAAGATAAAAAAGTGCGTATAGAATTTCTGAGACAACAAGGATTTCCTGGGTCCTTATCATATGGAGAGAGAATAAATGTTTGAGTCAGACCTACCAGTTCCTAGTGAGAACTCCAGCAAGCACCGGTTTGGCTGGCCACCTTGAGGAGGGTTAATCACGCATTTCCATAACCTGCTCACACGGCTCTTCCCACCATGGACGGCTCTGGAAGGTCAGGCCCACAGAACCCCGTACGCTCAGGCTCTAAAGCCCTGCAAAATACGCATGACACATCTAATTGTTAGCATTTATCATTTTTATATTCCGAGTATACTCAATAAAATGGGATTTACTCTGTTGATGCAGCAGTTGAAATATTTTTTGCTTAGCTGTAAGCAAGAGGGTATGATGGCTCAGTTTTCTGATTGGTACAGGCACATTACAGCACCGTGTCTCAAGTACAGAGGTGTTACAAGAGAATAGATGATAGAAATCTTCTGAACAATAACTTTGTATGCGTAATATGCACAGTATACACACACGCATGCGCCCTCTTCAATTCCAGTATGAAAATGCAGTCATATCCTATACAAACTTGCTCTCAAAATGAGGTGGAAACACGGTTGCCTAATGATGAGTGTGTGAGAGAGCCACAGGGTAAATTTGCTCACCAGTTTAGCAAGACGGGAAAAAGAAAGAGAGTGCAAACTAAAGAGAGTTCCCTGGGCTAATTTTCTGACCATCGATCAGCTGATTGTTTCTACTGAAAGAGAATGAAAGCAAAAGAGATAGAGAATTAATATAATAAATATAAACCAACTTCAGCCAGGAGAAACTATATCAAAATGACTGGGGAAGGAGGAGAAAAAGGATGTGATCTGTGGCATTAATTGCACTATAATTAGTCATATACTTCCTGCATCTACTTCTCATAAATGTGTTCCACTTTTTATATAAAAAATGCTCAGGATTAAACGCAGGAGCTGTTGTCCAAACTCATATCCATTATATTCTGAGATGTGTTTCCCATACATTGCTGCTATCCATTAGCTTTTAAAGACTAATTAGCACAAATTCTACATCAGTGTGGGCTGGACTATTTCACTTCACTTTTTTTTTAAAAGACAGAAGAAGAACAGATGTGTGTGAGTGTGTTTGTGTGTGTCTTTACTCTGTGTTCTGCGGGTTGTTTACACAGAGAATCACTGCATACATTAATTTGAAAGCCGTGTGTTCCATCTGCCGGAGTCCAGGGCCCCGCACTGGTCGCATCCATTCTGCCTTTTGGCCGGAGCCCAGGTCTCAGCCATTCCCACCAGGTACACGCAGTTTTCAACTCACAACAGCAGTTGGAGCCACTCCAAACAGCGCAAGATCCAACCTGCAGGGACTGCAGCCTGTCTCCGGTGCTCAGAGCCCGCAGCTGAGCCCACAGGAGGGTACAGCCGTGCCTGCTGTGAGCACAGCCCCTCGCGGTGTGCATACACGCACTGCCTAAGCAAACACACTTATTTACACAAGTTTCTTTCGAGTAAGGCGAGGAATATTCCTCACCTCCGATTTGTCCTTCACAGCTGGCTCCCGCAGCACAGTACGTACAGACAAAGACTTTGCCATGACATCTGCCTGATCCCTGAATAAACATGGCTGGGAACACATGTGCTGCTCCTGCTTCTGTATTTGGATTAGGGCAATGTATTCAACTGCAAAAGTCGTGCGACCATTAAAATACAGTCTGCCTTAAGATGTCCCTTTCTGTTTAAGGAAGAAATCTGGTAGGAGGAAGAAAAGGAATAATGTATTTTTGAACATTCAGAAAACAGAAATGGTGAGCATTGTTTTCCCAGAGAAAAAAACAAAACAACAACAAAAAAAAAAAAAAAAAAAACAAAAAACTGAAAAGAAAATGCTACTGTTTATTTTATGGGCAATGATTTTTCAAACAAAGTATAAAACCCCTGGATCTACAAAGACTTGCAAGGATGTGGCAGTAAAAATGGTGTATTCCTTTAGCTATTTCTAACAAAGGCCCTGTTTCTATGAAGAAAACTGTAAAGACAGAGAGTTGCACTCACGTGCAGTTCCTAGCGAAATAAACACGACTTGAGGAAGATTCCTTTTATCCTGGGTTCTAAACACTCCCTCCGTTTGGAAACCACACAGCCACAGTTCTGCTCTCTCCTCTTCCACTCTCCATGGCATGTGAACGGGGAAAAAGTTCTAGGGGGAGCAGACACCCTCCCTTGTACGTAGTTTTACCACACCACCTCCCATCACTCACACCGGACGTATGAGACTGTGTGCTGTGCCATTTCCAGGGGAAACGTGCCATTCCCAAGGCTGAGAATAAACCACTTTCTGCAAGTGCCCCCCAGCCTGTCCCCAGCGCTCGGTTACGCCTGGTCAGAGAGGCGACAGGAGTTTTGGTTCCCTGGCTGGACGAGCACACAGTTTAAAGATAAACACTTGCCCATTTGCGTGTTCATGTGAGAATACTCACCAATCTCACTGCAGATTCACTCCCTGCAAGGGAGGTCGGCTTGGCTGTAAAACACGCGTGGAACCGTGCGTGCCTATCTGAAAACAAGTGCAATTAAACATGAAGGGAAACCCAACGCGGGACATTTGCAATGTCTGTTCACCTCCATTATTTTCTGCGGTAAAGGTCTGTGTGTGCCTGTGATCCTATGAAAAAATATTAATTCTCTATTAATATTAGGTGAAAGGAAGTAGAATCCTGGGCTTCATTTGAGCAAAAGTAGAAGAGGCAACTGTATCTGATCAGTAGCAACGAGTCTCTCAGCCCCAAATTAAACAGGCCAGTAGATAAAATTCTGTTTCAGCCTATTAGGTACCTCTCCTTCTTTTTTGCCCTTTTTCCCTCAGATCAGCTTTCTTCTTTCCAGGGCCCAGTAACGGGTTAATTGCATGCAACACATGTTCTGGTAATCAGTGAAGTTTGTTTTCAGCTAGGTGCCCTTTTAAGGGGAACTTGCTCTATTCTCTGGTCTTGGAGCGGTAAGAAATTTAATTAGCAGCCAGAAATGCTGTTACTGAAAGAGTGAAAACCCGCAGCAAATAGTTCCCAAATGCAAGACTCCTCCCCGGCCAACTGAACTAACCCAGTGCAGACTCGGGTCCTTTGGGATGACCTGTTCCCTCCCGGAGCTGCAGGCCAGGGAGAGCCACCATCTCTGCTCCTCATTACCAGTGTCTGGGCTCCCTGCCCCAGAGAGGGGCGTCCTGGGAGGATGGGAGAGGTGCTAATCCACAGAGCAAAATACAGAAAGATTTACAGCAGAGCTGAGTAAATACGGGCAAAGGAATGAACCCAGCGTCTTTTTGAGCAAAATCCTCTGTAAGTAATTTGCTTGATAAAACCCAGCTCACATTTGGGCGGGGAGCTGTGTTCGCAGACAGAGTGAAATAGCATGAAACCTCCTTTAAGATGGTTTGCATAATGTCAAATAGGTTAAAGAAACCCTGCTTCCTAAATTAAAACCATATTACACTTAAAGGAAAAATTTACTTTGGACAATGGTAGTGGAAAGAATGACTAAATAATATAACTGTAATTAATTGTTCACACGTGAACAGTATATAATGTTTGTGATTGCCCAGAGTGTGTAATGTACATAGGGAAGTAATTGATGTGTGCTTTGTATTGTCTGGGCCATCGAGCAGTGCCAAATCGGGGAGGAAAGGGGAAGCACGTGCTCAGAGTTGATGTACATAGGAAGGCCCATGGCAGCTTTAGATGGGTCTCCAGGAACATGTGTGTCAAGTCAAGAATCCTTCAAGAATAACAGCTCGGTTCCCCCTTCCAGACCTGTCCCCCAGCAGCTTCTCCTTCCAACGCAGAAAAAATGAAAAATGAAAAATGAAAAAAAATCCAATTCCAAACTCCAGTTATCTCCATGAACAAAACCGCCTAACTGAAACCCGGACCTAGACCTGCCTTTGAGGAGAAAGCAAGGATTTCCAGGTGCCAGCCTTCCTCTCTCCATCTCCCAGGCTTGTGCTGTCGCCCCTACTCGCAGGGCTGGGCGCCGCGCGGGCCCTGGAGCGCCGGTTCCCGGTACAACAGTGCGGCCTAGCGGCTCCGCAGGATCCCACGCTGCCGCCCGCTGCGGCCTCCCTCCCGGGAATTTCAGCATCCCAGAAACAGTCACGGAATCACAGAATATTGTTGGTTGGAAGGGACCTTTCAGATCATCGGGTCCAACCACAAAAAAAACCAAACCAAACCAAAACAACAACCAAACACCGAAAACAAAACAAAAACAAAAACAAAACCCACACAAAACAACCACCCACAACCACACACCCCCCCAGACAGACCCCAACCAACAACCACAGGCACTACAGCGTGCCCTGAAGTGCCATGTCTACACACAACGCCTACAGCCCCTACGCCAGGCCCTGGCCTCGCCAGCCGCCCGCTCGCCTGGGCAGCGCGGGCAGGGCAGAGCCGCCTCGGCCTTGGGGCCGGCAGAGCCCCGGGAGAGGTGGCTGAAGGGAGCGGGGAGCTTTGGGAGGCTGCCTGGCAGGTTGGCACCGGGCCGTGCCCGGCGGGCGGTCGCTCCGGTGGTCTGATTTATGCTACTGGTTTTGATCAAACTAAAGTGATTATCGGTGCGTGTGAGGATTCCTCTCCTGCTTAAGGGTCGCTGGACCCATCCCCAGGTCAGGAATTCTTCCATGAGCTGCCATGGGGACGGAAGCAGGGCCGCTGGCAGGCCTGAGGCCACCCGCCCGGAGAGGGCTGGGGTCCACTTAGTGCAGGGGGTGATGAGTTTCCTTCCCCACAGCGCTTGGCACATCCCACCTCTGCAACGGCAAATATCGCAGTGTGGTAAACTCCATTAAAACGGGAACGGTGACTAAATAAAGGCTTGATCCAAAGCCCATTTAAAAGTCATTGCAGGGAGGGTGCTTTACACGTCCTGATCTGCCCATTAGAGAAAAGCAGGGGGGAAAAAAAAGCCTCATTTAGTGCTGACACAATGTTTTCAACTCGGCCCATTTGTAATAAGATGCTCTTTAGCCAAATCATTTGAGTCATTTGGAAATCATTTAGAATTCTCTTTCAGAGCAATTAGTAAAAAGCTAAAAGCCTCAAATGGTTCTTTGTGGTGGTTTCATAATTATTATTTTAAACCAGAAAATATCACCTTAAAGCAGAAGAAGAAAACCATCCGCTGCAACTGGAAGTATCTGTGCGCGTCCTGGAGATCTGAGGGAGAGAGGAAAAGGTGACCTTTTCCAGATCTATGCATTCCATATAACAATCTTTTCCTGCCTCCCGAAGAACACACTGGGGAGGAAATCATTCACTATTCTTGTTTATATGAGATGTTATAGTAAGAATTAAATGTAATTTAGTGGGACAATAAAATCTTCTCAAGTACTGATATTCGACACAGTATTGTTGTGTTTCGGGTGGATTTGGGGATGATTAAATGAGTAAATCACACAGATCTGAAACATTTTTTTCACCTCCTCAGATGGCATCTTGATCGTGCATGCACTGTGAACACCAAAAGCCTATAGGTCAGACCTGAAATTATAGCTAAAACTCAGCTCCTGAGGTACATGGACTGTTTATATCGATGAAAATTTATGATCTCTATACCCTAAATCCCTGGCCTCTCTTTTACATTGACTTCTTTACTATTTGCTGCTTTATTTTATGGTGATCCCTTGCCCTCTATAAATATATCACGGTTATTTAACCCTAGATCCCAACCATAGTTTTCAGTATTTCAGGAGGGATCTATTTGTTACATAGTCTGCTACCGGGGGGTTTATAATCCTATACATTAGCAGCTATTATTTCACGGAAGTTAAAAATTTTCAACTATTTTCATCTTGTCATTTAATGTGATGCTGTTTGGTATTACAGACAAGAACAGAAAACTGTCTGCTGTTTTTCTAAGATTATATTGAGGTAAAAATCTTCTTTAATCTCCTGCAGTGATTGAGTTATTTTCTATTAAATATTTATCCGTGGAAAAATGAATAAATTTAACTGTAATAAATTATAGTTTGGCAGACTTAATTGCCTATTGTTATTTAAAAAAAAAATCAGCCTTATAAAAATCTGACCTAATCCTAGAAACATGCCATGGAGTAATTAAAGTTTTCTGTGGGGATAGACTGCAATAATTATCTTGTTTTGACTGAGCTTCTTATTATTTTAGCCTGAAAAATAAAACTGAAAAACAGGAAAGGAATATAGATTTGCAAAACCTATTGTCTGATGTTAAAATTGTTAAGAAAATATGAGTCAGTATTATGCAAATTCTGACCTAATCCCAGCAACATATTGGTAGGTAATTGTATTTTTCTTTAAAAGGGGACAGACCCTACAATAATTATGCCTTGTTAGTGTCCACATTGCTATATTTTTGATTTATGTATTTTTGTGGGAGCTGACAGATAAGCAAGAAAAATTGACATATTATAAACTAATAAAAATAAATAATATCTGAATCTGCCTAGCAGCAGTGCACATTGGGAAGCTAAATCAATGCATTAATCACACAAATTTTGAGTAAAGTATAGTTTGTGCTAAATGAAAAAGTGACCTATACCAAACAGAGCTAAATGTTGAAATCTTAGCACGACTTCTCTTTGGACCTGCCTTAATTCCTGAGGTCAAACAATGTAAGAATTTGACTTGTATTGTTTTTCTGATTATCCTGCGCAACATTCCACAGCAAATTTGTGCCCTGCTCATCTTTCTTATGATCTTAACGACCTTCCACCTGTTAGAGCTGTCCTGCTCCCCAAGGAAAGAATCTCCTTTGAAAGAAAAATTTGGTTAACATCTCTCTCTCTCTCTCTGCTTTAGCACAGCATTTATTTTAGGGCACTTGTTTACTGAAATGCTCTTGCTTTTCTGTGTAAAAGCATTGGCTGTTAAGTGCCAGAATGAAAAAAAAAAAATATATATATGTAATTTGGGTATCCAGTAACGTCTGGTTCTGGGAGTTCTGCTCTAGTGCACCAGTGCCGTGGACAAACCGGCGATGTAAATGTTACAGAAATGAGCTTGGGGTTGGGCGGAATCTCAGAGTTGGTATTGTCTAAGGCAGCTGGCAGAGAGCCGATGGACGGGGAACGCCGTACCCTACCTCAGGTTTCTGCCCCCACAACCCCATCGCCCTGACGGGCTGGGCCAAACCCAGAGGTGGCACAATTAGCGCTGAAGCCAGCAGCGTGGGCCTGAGTTCTTCTCAACGGGTGTAACTGGAATATAAAGAAAATATCAGACTATCAGCAACAGAGGATATACAGATTTTATTGCCTCCTCTCACACTGCCGGCAAATGCCACTATATGTCATCCTGGTTTGGCATTTCCAGAGTAATCCCTTGCTTTAAGGCAAGGATTGCAGAAGCTTCTTGGAGGAGAAAGAAACAAGGTGTGAAAAACTGCTCAGCTGCAGGAGCATTCCCAGCCCGCGGGGAGAACCCGGATCCTCGCAGGCTCACGGGGTGAGATCCCTGCTCCGCTCACTGGGACCCCGAGCACTCTGCAGCATGGGGTGACACGCTGGGACACCAGCTCTGCTCCTCGTACCCCGCTGAGCCGAGCCTGCCCACCCTCCCTCAGCAGAATCATGGAATCGCCTCGGCTGGAATGGACCTTTCAGGCCATCAAGTCCAACCATCAACCCAACACTGACAAACCTACCACTGACCTGTGTTCCTCAGCACCACATCTGCCCGGCTTTTAAATCCCTCCAGGGATGGTGACTCCACCACTGCCCTGGGCAGCCTCTTCC
>JAOXNH010000012.1:130776582-130792355 GCA_028566575.1 Bartramia longicauda
AGTGAGAGTGCTAGCCTGGGATTAGATTCCATCTCTGTCAGAACGTCCTTGCTGCACTTCAGGCTGGTCGTGTATCTCGTCTGTAAAATGGGCGCAAACAGCACTTCCCCAGCTCACTGGCCACGTAAATAAATGGGTAGCTCCCTGGGCAAATGCAAAGTGTTTGTCTTTGTTTCCTTTGATAAACCACTCCTGAGCTGCAATACGGGGGTCCGTTGCATTTGATCCTCATCAAATGTACATCAAATTGTACAAGAAAGCCATCTATACAGTGGGTAGCATGGCAGGACTTCTGATGTGTCTGGAGTTCGCTGGACCACACATTCATGCTGCAAGAGCAGTAGAAGGAGGTCTCAAAGTGACCGAGAAGCTGCCCCAATAGTCCCTTTCCTTTCCTATTTCTATTTTCCCCTGTTCTCTCTTCCTATATTATGGTGTTTACCCTTTATATTCATCCATGTTTCGGCAGTAGCACTATCAGAATGTCTGTTCTTCACACCAGCGCCTGAATTAAGGGATTTTGTTGTACATTGTAGTCAAATATATCCCACTGCCAGTGAGGTAGTTTGGTATTTGTTTTCAGCTGTCTGTGGTTAAACTGAATATTAGACAGCATCTCTGGCAGTGTTAATCTGTAACTTCTATTCCACTATGTATCATATACAGCTTTTTGCTGAAAAGGTTTATTTTTGGTGATAAAACTGAATGTTTGCTGTCAGTTGTCAGTAGCAATTAGACCAGATGGTTTAATATCAAGTGGAGGTTTTATCATAACGGGCCTGGCTGTTGGTACTCAAGCCTTGAAAGGCGATGGGCTGTTTTATTATTGAAATTAGAGAGGGGCACAACACAGTCATGTATTAACCTTGCACTGCTGCATCACTCCAACCCACTGTTGTCAAGTCTTGGTGTTGACATACCGGTACAACACATGTGAAACTTTTCGGAGGGGTTTCAGAACGGTGATTTCCTTTAGAAAAAAACCACCACCTTCTTCTCCCTGTCTTATCGCCTCCCTGCTAAGCTAAGTAGGGATCCCAACAGTTTATTCCTAGTTGCTCCATCCTACATCTGCCTCTTCTCCTTTTTCTACAGCAGGGGACCTTGCTGTTCTCCACCAGTGAGGTGAGACTTTTAAAGCTAAAGCTCACTCAAGAGAGTTTAGCTGAAGAGCCCAGCCCTCTTTTGGGTAACGGAAGCTTTGTGTCTGCCTCCCAGAGATGACTTCCTTCCACTTCCATTGCATGCCTATAGGTTTAGTAATCATAAGACTCAATGTCCAAATTCTGATGATGCTTCCCGAGGATAGAAGACATGCCAGGTTTTGTTTATAAAAGCTCGCAAGTTCTTTTAAGGGAGATCCATTGAAATCTGTGGGCATCCATACTTCTCGCTCTCTGTGGATGCCTGGCAAAGTATGTGAGTAACAGGGAGGCAAGGACCACTTTCTTTTTGCATTTTCTGAAGGTAGGAGAGAAGGAATTACTACTGCCTCTGTCATCTTTAGCACTTGCTTCTGCCAAATCTTCTTTTATGTAGCCAAGAGTGAAACAAATATAGTCATTTTTCAACAGTTACTTTGGTCACCAGGGAAATAGTCTAGTAGCAGAATGCTTTTATTCCCACAGGAAGTCCATCATCTTGTTTCATGGAGCCATTGCAATGGTCAAAGTATAAAAATCCTTGCTAGGCTGTGTAAGAGTGTTTTTCTACTGTTCCTGGGCCTTGAGGCCGGCTGGTATAGATTTTGGATTTCTGAATAGTCTGCATCAATCCAGAATGCTGTATTTTTCTCCCTTTTTCCCTCTGGTTGTTTTCTAATGTCTTGGTAAACATCCCCATGATGGATTTAAGCCTCTGCTGGTCTGGAATCCTTAAGTACATGTCAAACTTAACTTTGCAGTGATTGAAGTTATATTGTGCTAGATAAAGCTTGTTCTAAAAGGTGATTTTCTTTCTTAATGAATCCTAGCAAGTGTTGAAGGACTGGATATAACAATGATTTGTCTATTCCTTCTAGGTTTGTAACCAAGTTACTGGAAGATCTCATTTTCTTTGTTGCCGATGTGCCTAATAACGGGCAGGAAGTTTTGGATGTGGTCATTACCAAGCCAAACAGGGAACGACAAAAATTAATGAGGGAACAAAACATATTGGCTCAGGTATGTCCTGCTGTATTGATAACTTGCTTGTATTTACAAGCAGATTGTAGGAGAGGCTGTTTGGAGAAAATGTTATTTTTGGGTAACTTGGCTTATGCTCCGTTGAGTGTGAGGCTGGTTGAATCGGATACGACACGACTTAGTCAAGGCTCACCTCTTAGTCTCAGAATCAGATAGGAGCACGAGCAGCCACGTCCGATATCTTAGTTTCATGTGATTCTGATGACTTTTAAGACTATATTTGATAGCAAATTGTTGACAGAATTTGAAATGAGCTTGCAACACGTTGTAATCCTGCAAGTGTTCTCCATATAGGAAAAATTCTGATGCCTTTATGGATCCCTGACTTTGTTTGTATGAGGGCCAACTTGCATGTAAATCAAAATGAATATTATCTTTAAGTAACCTATTGAAATAAATAAAAAAAAAAAGTGAAATGGTTGAAACCGGCCAGCAGCCAGTATTGTC
This sequence comes from Bartramia longicauda, assembly GCA_028566575.1. Lineage (NCBI taxonomy): Eukaryota > Metazoa > Chordata > Aves > Charadriiformes > Scolopacidae > Bartramia > Bartramia longicauda. The sequence goes on from JAOXNH010000012.1 coordinate 130,779,213, forward strand.
CTCCTTTTTCATCCTTAATTTAGCCAAAGTTAAGGCACTTAACTAACAATGTTTAAAATGGGCAATTGCAGTACAGAGAAAGCAATGTCAATCGAGTTAGTTGGAAATGTAAAGCTAAATGCATAAAGCTGTAGCATCTGAGATTGGTCCCCCATTTGTATTTAGCCATATGGATATAAGTGCAATGGTTCACTTCTAACTTTGGCTGATAAGGCCCTTGTGCCGATCCTGCCAGAGGACGTTTTCATGGACTGCTACAAGTTAAGCAAAATCTGGGTTTAATTTTTCATTCTCAGTGATTTTGATTTTGAACAGATATTTGGCATCCTCAAAGCTCCTTTTAAGGACAAAGGTGAAGGATCGATGCTGAGACTTGAAGACCTGGGTGACCAGAGATACGCTCCATACAAATACATGTTAAGGTTATGTTACAGAGTTCTCAGGCACTCCCAACAGGACTATAGGAAGAACCAGGTCAGTGGTATTCAAGATAATTTCCCTCCTGATTCCTTTATTTATATATCCCGGGTTTGGCATTGCTCTCTGCACTTACAAATGGGGTTCTGTGGTACTAGTGAAAGTGGTGGGTTTTGGGTGGGATAATAGTAAGAAGTCACCATCGTATACGGCCTCGTGCTGAGGAACAGTGTGTTTTGTAGGCGTGTATATATGGATTGAATGGTCAGCAATGAATATATAGATTCACCTTATACTTACACAGCCTCAGACTGAGACTGGGGTCCACTGCTTTGTTCACCAGCTTTCTTTTCTTAAAATTACGCTCTCGGACTCTGGATTATAATGTGGGAAGTCTGCAAAACTGCCTGTCGCTTAAATACTTGTAGAGGGGCGGCAGTGAATCTGAGTAGATGTTATTCTACCAGGTAGCCTGACTTCCCACGGCAGGAGACTCCCCACGAGCAAGAAGGATTTCGGAACACGGTATCCAGTGCTTTGCGTATTGCTGTGAGGAAAAGCTGCACTAACTTATTAGGACTAAAGGGACGAGAGATTGAACCGCCGTGTGTGGCTTGTTTTCTTTCTGATGCTTTACAGCAGTATTTCTGTCTTGGAGGGAGACAAAAGGGAGGAGAGGGAGAGTCAGGAAAGAAAGTTTCTTAAATGTTATAAAAACTTTTTGGTTTTTCCTTTTAAAAAATTCGTTGTGAATTCTTGATTTTTTTATGTCTTTTCATGGATTCATTCTTATGAAAGAACAAGAAGAGTTAGTCATCCCTAATATTGAATGTTTCTTGGCGTACAGATTTTAGGTGTTCGGGTATACTTTTGTTCAGGTCAGGTCAGAGAGGAAAGTTTTGAGGGCTATTTTGATTGGTAATTGAGCTGGATGCTTCTGGTGCTAAAATAAAAACATTACTGCTTAACAGGTCATCATGAGAATTTTCATTTTTTTCAGGAATATATTGCTAAGAACTTCTGCGTCATGCAGTCCCAGATTGGTTACGATATTCTGGCAGAAGACACCATCACAGCTTTGTTGCACAACAACAGAAAACTGCTAGAGAAACACATCACGGCTAAAGAAATCGAGACATTTGTTAATTTGCTCAGGAGAAATCGAGAGCCAAGGTTTGAAATAGTCCATGTGATGTTTTTTTTTCTGTATTGAGGGCCTTAAATATTTGCAGTAACTGTGAACCCGCCTACTATTCATAGTTTTGTTGTCTCTTTCTCCCAGCTTTTTGACCTGGCAGATGAGAAACCCACAAGTAGAGCGTCATGCCAGAAACCATCAGAACTACCTGTAATTCTTGGGATTTGATCATATCTGCATTTCAGGGCGAGAGCTTACTGAAAAGAAGGTTTCAGGAGGACAATTTTGAAAATTTGTGTTTAGTTCTGATTGAGACAAAGAGAAACGAATGTGAATTTTCACTTCTCGTAACTCCGCAGCTCCTCTGTAAAACTGCCACTTGTGTTAGTTCCCCTGTTAGTAATCTTGATACAAATTACACACTTGTCCATTTTTCTGAGCTTTATTAATGCCAGTTTTCCTGCAGATTTGGATTCCAGATGAGACTGAAAGGGGCCTAGGACAGCGAACATCCCAGTGAACGTGTGTCCTAGACTAGATGTTCCAAATGAAAAATTCTGGCCTTGAACTTCTCACAGTTGGAATTTTTTTAATTTATTAGCTTTAGGTTAGAATATAAAGGAAATGGATTTTTTTTTTATGGAAAATCTATTTTTTCATTGGATTTTCAGTTGTAAAATTACTGAAGTAATACAAAGATAAGAAATGAAGGTACTGAAGGCCAAATAACATCCTCTGTCATTGTGAATACCGTTTTTCCGTTAAAGATTAAGGATATTGCTTAAGGCCCTGGTGCTTCCCGGCTTCGACTCTTCTCTCTATGTCTGAAACCACTTCGCCTCACGCCGTACTCTTGTTGCGTCTCCCACCCTAAAAACTGTGTAGAGTTTGGTCAGTGCTGAAAAAACCACATGAAATCAGATCATTCTCGGTGCTGAAGGGTCCTGGTGTTTCTTGATGATCTCATGGCGCTTTTTATTCTTCTGTGGTGGAGTATGTCATAGTGTTTGTTGCGTAACTCCGTTGCGCGGCTGCTGTGTGTTCACTTCTTTAAGGCTCCAGTCCTAAAAGCAATAAATGTTTGAGAAACGAGCCTTGCCAAGGTGGTGCAATCTGAAAGGCTTGATCTCATGACGCTTATTTTCATGAAGAGTCTCCCAGACTTTTGCAGCGCTGCCTGTGTGAGTAATAATTGTGGTGGCAGTATACTCCTAAAACACAAACTACAAAATCTAAAACCTTCTCGAGGTTTAACTCCAACTAGGTAACCCCCCCAGAATTCTGTATAATTATGGACTGTTTACTTAACATTATCTTTCTGATGCAATATTGCTGTGTGCACTGAATTTCACTGAATTTTTAGAGTCAGAAGGGACCATAGAGACCATCCAGTCCAACTCCCCTGCCAAAGCAGGATTGCCCAGAGCACATCACTCAGGACTGCATCCAGGCAGTCCATTCTTGAAAATGAAATGAAATTCCAGAAATTAAATAGTGTTAAAGTTTTGCCTGAATATTGGCTTAAGCAACCAAAACTTTAACACTATTTCATGTCTGGAAATACTGACTCTTTTAATGCCATATTTAGTCTGGGTTGGTAAGTAGCATCTCTGTTTGTTTCATGTTCATTCTCAGATAAATTAATAAATCAGTGTTTAAAAATGGAGGACCTGAAATGTCCTTTGTTTTTAGCTAAAAGCGTTTACCCATTTGAGCTTCTAAATACCTCTGGCCCTCCTGAAAACCACTTATTTTCATATTAATGGAAAAATGTGCATCCACATAATAGCATTCAAATTATTTATTCCACATTTTTAGCGACTGTAGTCGTTACTCTGTATTGTGATGGTCGGCAGCATCAGTGAGTAGGGATAAACCAATAATTTTCAGGTCATAATTTATTTGCTGAAATATGTGAGGTTGGGCACTCAGACATTGTGAAGTAAAGTCAAATATGTTTGAACTGGGGAAAAATCAGAAACATCAACAATTCCTTTTGCCATTTCCAAACTTTTTGATGTTTCAGGACAGTTTCACAAGGGGACATGGACTCTGTTTTCAATTGCAGGAGGAGGCTGAGTGTCCATGTAAGGTTTTTTTTGCTTTGGTTGCAAATCTCATTAAAGAAAACACTCCTTGTTAAACTGCACACTTTTACAGACAAAAGTCCTCAAAATACTTAGGATTGTTCCTTTGGGAAATCAGAAAAAAACCAACCCACAGTAGATGTAATCAGTATTTCTTCCTTTTTTTAATATCTTTAATCAAACAGCCACCAAGCAGCCCCCAGCCTTCTCTGCTCACTGGTGGCCATGCACTTTCACGGTTGAGGTTCTCACGGATCCCATGGGGGGATGGATACAGGAGTTAGTTTCTTTTAATCCCAAACCTCTGCTGAAGTTCTGTTCCCAGCAGGAACCCTGATTGTCCCGGGGCAGGGGGCGAGCAGAGACTAATGAAGCCCAGCACCTGGGCTAATCCTCTCCCTAAACTTGCCTGCTCCCAGAGCTGCCGTAATCACAGGGACTCCGAACCGGGAGGGACCTCCTGGGTCGCTGAGGACAGTCCTCTGGCACCACCAGCAGCTACATCACGAAATATCCTTCATAATCCAGCTGTGCTCTTCTCATTTCACCTGTCTCACACACAATAGCACCAGATTGCAAAGGGACTTAGAACAGAAGTGTCCGCTGAGCCGGGCTCATGTCCTGTGTCTCTGAGTAATGCCTGATCAACTTTGGTAAAGGGTGGCTCTCATTTTAGTGAACATTTAGTGATGCAGATTCCCCACAAGCCAGCATGTATCAAATAAACAATATATTTTTAATAGAATAAAAAAGGTCTACTTCTCATAAAACCAAAGGAAAACAAAATCATCCCCATTTCCAGTACTTCCCTTTCTTGGTGTTTCGGACTATTGCCTTGTCATGGCCGTAGGGTGTCTCAGCGCAGCACAGCGTTTGGCTTCTCTCTGCCGTGGCTGACGCCTCCCACTCCTTCTTCAGATGCTGCTTGTGCCCCAGCAGCGTGTGGCTCTGGACAGGCTGGGCTCTGCGGGGATATAACCACAGCTTTCCATCCCCACTGCAGGGCTCTTGGCTTAATGGGGCGGTTCATGGACTCCAAATGCCAAAATTTAGGCCTTTCCTCATTTTAGCCTTAGGTTTCCACAGACAGTCCAGCCTCACGCCTACGGCTGGTCTGTAAAATCCCCGCTGTAGCACCCACACGCCAAACACGGCGGGCAAACATGGTCCTTTGGCTTGGAGAGGTGGCCAGGGGACCCACAGCCTTCGTGGCCCACGTGGCCCACATCCCCTGCACCCCCGGAAAGCTACAAATCTAAACGGTCAGCTGGGCTTCACCCTTTCCGCAGGGACAAGTTGTTCTCCAGGCACCAGCACCAAGCACAAGGAGCAGACCTTCAACAGAAGCAGAAACCCGGAGACCTTTTAGTGCCATCCAGAATAACGGGCATGTCTCTGGCCCACCTTCAGAATAACCCGACACACCGATAGCAATAACGTGTGTCCACGTTCCTTCCTGAATAAGATGTTTCAACGTTTTTTAAAGTTATTCTAGATGTCCCGCTGAGGTTTTTGAGAATAAAAAGAGCAAGGACTCCATTTAGACCTCATCCCACAGCTTCCTGAGCGAGGGCAGAAGAGCAGCTTGGCACTCTGACACTATTTTGGGACTCAGTGCCTGAAGACAGTGTCGTGGGAAGCCTCTCGCTTCCTGCAGTGTACATACAAGAAACCCTCGCTTTCTGGTTTTCACAACTGTACAATCTGTACCTTCAGTAAAACTCTTTAAAAGCATTGCTTCTTGAAAATCTTCAGGAAATCTATACCCTTTGATAAACCACATAAAACATCATTAAGGCAATAAGGATGGGGTGAGGTTTGGGTCTGCACTTCAGGAAGAAGCAAATTCTGCAATGAGAATGTGGAGGGGGTCACTGGGAATGAGAGAGGCTCTGGGTTAAAAGACCACACATATTTACCCCTGGACACATATAGCCTGTACTGATCCTGAATGACAGTTTTTATAACTAAGCTCTGATTATACACAGGAAAATATGGTAAACTTTTTTTTATTATTATTATTTTTAATTTGGACGCTCAGTCTGACAATTCCAAGAAACAGCTAAAATTCTCTGCATGTAAATTTCCACTCTCAGCTAAATACCTAGGGATGTTCAGGGAAGAATTAATTGGAATCAACCAGAAAAAAAAAAAAGAAAGAAAAAAAGAAAAGAGTTTCAGTGCCCCAGTGAATAATTTATGGCTGTTTCCTTTTCAACAAAGGGAATGTTGAATGTTTTTGACAATAGCAGGTACATAATTGTTTTATGCTGGGGGCATTTATTGTAACTCATTCATTATATCATCTTGCTAGTTTTCATGGCATGCATTTATTTGTTCTCTTAGTGGAACAATTTGAATGACAACTAGGAGAAATAGTGGGGGACAGAGTGAGAGAAATGGCACGTTGAAAAGCTTAGAGCAGTTTGACAGGCAGCTTGAAAAACCCAGCACCAGCAGCAGCAGCAGCAGCACAGGGAGAGGGAAGGCTCGAGGTCCAGTGACCACCTTTTTGGAAAAATGTTCTTTTTTTGATGGATTTTTGTTTGTTTTTTTTTTCCCCAAAACTGTCCTTGTTCATTCATTCCAGTTGATTTGGGTCAGAAAGGAGACTGTTATACAATAGAATAATTGTAAAAAAAAAAAAAAAAAGAAAAAAAAAAGCTTAAGACTGTGAAAGAGGAAAAAGAGACAACACACAACCAGATGTGAGAAACTCTTGGGGGAAAGTCGAATCAATGAGCGTCCTCCAAAGCAATAACTGACCCTGTAAGTTGGACCCAGACAGTGAGACTGTATATCAGACAGAAGTCTGAGGTTTTTGTGACCCTTGTCATTGGGAAAACATTTTAATTACACTGAGTCATTTCCCCTCTATTTTTTTCAAGTTGCAAAAACTCAGAGGTCTCTGCGTTCCCCTCCCTGATCTTTCCACCAGAGAAAGTGTAATTGTGAGGGACGGCGGGCAGAGAGTGAATATGCATTGCAACACAGCAAAGGCTTCTTCTAATGGTCATGTCCTGCCAATAGGTCAATTTTTAGAGGTATAAAACAGTGTTCTTTCTGTGACCTTAATGATGCCACCATGACTTACAGTATCTGATCCAGAAAGCAAACATTTTTGGTTTAATTTGAATAATTTAAATGGTGTAAACAGAAAAAGTGGATGTTGAGAAAGTGGGATTTAGCAAGCAAAAACAGAAAAGCGTGTTACATGTAAATATCCGGAGTGCACGAACTCACTCCCTCCAGAGCCATTTCCCCATCTGAAGGACAAAGGACATCTCTGAAATACTGTGAATTACTCTGAAATATCAAAATCAGTGGAGATTATTGACCCCGTCAGTGCCCAAATCCATTGAGAATTGTTTATTATGGCCACATGTGTTACTACATGCACATACAGTCACCCTTCTCGTTTTCTCTCCAAAATACATCTATGTGGCATCCTCCAAAGACAAAAGAAGAAGAAAGCAGTGCAGCTCTCTGTGGCTCACCCATTTAGTGAGCACGACTGCGGTTCTGAAAGGCAAAAGGACCCTGGACGCATCCCATGCTGTGAATCCAACCCATCTCTATCATAGGAGAGTACCATAAATTATTGTTCTTGTCCCCCGTATTCTCTCTCCCCGTTCACTGGTGACGTATTTCTGCTGGCAGCATCTTGGGTTCATACGGGCCTAGTCCAAAACCCAGTAAAGCCACAGTCAAACCAGTGACTTCAATGGGGTTTGTACACTCCAGGCAAAACCACAGTGATGATCTTGAGGTAAATTAGGGCCCGGTTTGCCTTTTTTGACTCGCACAAAACTCCCATTGAACTAAAGGGTGGCATTACGTGATGAACAGCAGGAAAAAGTAATAACAGAGGAGTGAAAAGAGAAGGTACATGTTAGGGTTCTCAAAGGAGCGCTGAATTAATTAAAGAGGTAAGAAGCTCACATGGCTGTGGAAGAGCTACAGTCCAGGCACCTGCTGATGTCTGTCTGTATAAAGGAAACTTTGCAGCCCCCCTGCAAGTCTCTGAGCCCCCAAGACCATATGAAGGAGCGCCTGGGACATGCCAAGATGCCAATGAGGCTCAAGCTCTTCTTTCTCCTTGAAATCCATGGGATGTGAAGAAGTTGCCGCTTTCCTGGTGCCTGAATATTGGCAACGTCAATGGTAAACTTCGTCTGGAGGGGCAAGAGGGGACCATGCTTACCTCTTTTTGGGTATATAGAGAGGACTAGAATCTTAAACCAAAATCCTCGCTCCCTTGAAGCTAATTGGGGTCTTGCCACTGACTTCAGCGTGCCCAGAACTTCATGGATGGGCTTTACCAGCACTGACCTTCAAACCAAACAAAGCAAGGGGGATTTCGCTGCCAGTGACCCATGCACCACCTCACCATCAGCCATGGAATCAAAATCAACCAACCCAGAATACGACCCTGAAACCACAAACTTCCTGCCCCAAACCCCAAAAGAGAGGACATTTTGATAACAGAAGAGCAGTAAGTGGAGGGGCAACAAAGGAAATGGTGAGAAACCCAATATATTCAGTTAGTTATTGTCAGAGCCATAATATTTAGAATTTCAATATCCCTCATCTTTTAATCTCAGATATTACTTTGATTGCATTTAATTTTCTTAGAGTAAGGTTTCTATTTTTTTGGTTCACTTTCTTTTAAAGAAAACAGACGGAAAAGAAGAAAAAAGGTTTTGAAGTTCAACCCAGTTTTAAAATGGCTATAACTCTGTTTAATATCAAAAGCAATTTTATCAAATCAACTAAAGACGTTTAATGCTTACTGTTTCAGATGTTCATTATTTTTGCAGAAAACTAAGTTTTCTGAATTTACTGTGACTTTTTTATAGCTTGTTGAATTCTAGGAGAGCTGAGTATTTGGTCAGAGTACCTGAAGGGAAAAAAACATCACCCTGAATCTAGGATTTTTAGCTCAAAAGGAAATATTTTTGATGACTCTGAGTGAAGACAGAGGATAACAATGAACATGTTTTTACAAACTAAATTACAGGGAGTGCTCCCAGCACCCTGGAATGAATGCATCGCATATCTACACACATACACATGTGCGTATGCATATATGCATGTAGATTTTTTAAAATAGAACACATTTTTGGAGGAGGAAATCAAAGCATTCTTTTGTTTAAAGAGTATATGATTCTCTTACCCTATAGGCTACAGTTAGCACACTGAAACTCAGTTACATGCCTGGCGTTCCTGCTTATGGATCTAATGCAGTATTTTTTGGATTCCCATTCAAACCATCTGTTTATTTTATTCTAATGTATCATGCCATAATTCCATGTAATTATGGGCACCCAGCCTTCCAAGACAAACAGCTGACACCTGGAGACATGTAAGGAATAACTCAGGAGTTAGGGTTAGCCGCCCAACTCTCATTACATTGACATTTAAAGTATATTCTCTGAAGTTTGAGTTAAACCAAAACTGTTATTCAGTGGTTCTTGGATTCAGAAATAAACATACAATGGGCTAGACAGAGATTGTCAGCCTGTCATTACAATGCTGGCTGTTAACAACCACAATTAAGGAAGACTACATATCAATTATTATTTGTCTGGAACATGAACTTCCCTAAGCATGAAAGGAAGTGATGCAGCCTGTATTACTGTCTCCACTCTTCAGCTAATTAGTGCTGTTTTTAATGGCTTCATCTGCCCAGGATCAATTGTCTAATGGGGAACAGTTCTCTGTCAGTTAATAAGGTGAGGAACTGTATAATACGATTATGTCTGGCTCCAAAATAGTGCTTCAAACACTAAAACAATCATGTGATGGAATAAATAGACTGGTGCAGGACAGCCAGATAATTCTGGAGCAGGCAGGCTCTTCCAGTAAGGGCACGAATGCCTGGTACCAGAGTGCCAGGACACAGGGAGGGAAGGGCAGGACATCGTCTTGGAATGCTGGAAGTTTAATTAAGAGATGGAGCCAGTGGCAATGTGTGTTTCAACTGGCGTTTGAAGAACATTACTATAAGGAATGTGAAAGGGAAGGGCTCTACTTCCAAAAATAATCCTTGCTGAAATAAACTGCTTTGTGGTTGTCCTGCTTGGAAGACGCTGCATTTTAAACTTTCCATTCAGAAAACGCCAGCCGGTGCTGAAAAGGGTGAAAAACAGCCTGATGGTACTCACTCCCAGTGTCTCCAGGCGGCAAAATGTGGGCTATTTATATACACACACATCTATATCACAGCTCTGATTCTGCGGGATAAGGGGATGCTCCCCTCAGGGTCAGTCCATTGCTCCTCGGGAGGGAGGCAGGGACACCTCGGCACAGACCTGCCGAGGGCAGAGCAGGAGGCGCACAGGGAGCTGTGGGGCTTCGGGCTTGCCTTCCCTCTGCTAGGATTGATCACCATTCCCCACAGGCTAATTGCCATTGTTCTTGGCATTTACAAAAACGGATTATGCCCAGACCTTATAAAAACAAAAAGCAGACTTTGTGGTATAGGAAATAATGAAGCTTTATAATTAAGCAAGCACAGACGTCACTGGCTTGCCTGGGCTCGGGAGGGAGGGGAGAGCAGTTGGTGAAAGCATTACAATAATACCCAAAACATGCATTTTTTATTCCAGACCTAATTACCTCATCTGCCTTCTTCAGTGATGTCCAGTTTTCCCTTTGCTATCCTCCTTGGGATAGAAAAGAACACTGAAAAGTGATGAAGGGAAAAAGGAGGGTTTATTAATATATTTAATAGGACTTCCTTTAATGAAAGAGCTTCTCAAACTCCCGAGGTCTGCACCTTTACACGTACATTCAGATGTATTAAAGGAGAATGTCTGTAAAGGTTTACACCTCCTTCCACAGTTGACTCAAGCTGTTTGGACACCAATCACACACCTCCACACACAACCCCCTGCACCATGGGAAGAAGCTAGTGCTTCAGATCTTTGGATCCCAGCAAACCCAGGCTTTCCCGGGCAAACCACCTTGCAATCCTGCTTGAGCCTGTTGTCTCTGGAAAGACCACCAGCCATCACACTGCATGTCCAGCCCTCGCTCCTCCTCCGAATAACCTGAAAGGCCTTTCTCTCCCAGAAGACCATTTCAACGATTTTATCCAGAAATCCTCCCCGCATTCCAGGGCTCCCCAGCTCAGAACCCCGCTTTTCACTGCCCCGTGTGAACAGAGCAGAGCCTGGAGGAGGGGGCTGCTCGTGCGCACACGGAGGAGATGAAGACTACTCCATCATCAGAACATGGAGAGCATTTTTGTTACAACTTTGGGGGGGGGTGGAAAAGGCTTCTTTTTTCAGGAGTGGCATGTGTATTGTGTGTTTGTGCCAGGGAAAAGAGAGGTCACATTGTTTTTTGGAACGCTGAGCTATAACACATGGATGAAAGATGCTGCTCTTACAGGTAGAGCAGTGCAGGGAGACAGCCTAAGCTTTAACCTGTGCTGGCCAAACCTCAAAGCATTGCACAAACACTGCAATAACCTGGAAAAAGAGACAACAATGATCATTATGGGGCAGCCCCGTGAAGCCCGTATTTCTAGAAGGAAGAAGATATTTGCATTCCTTGAACAGAAGAGAATGCAACCAAACAGAAGGGCAGAGTCAGAGGTTAAACGTGTGAGAGAAAAAGAAGAAACAAATTCTTCCATCTGAGTTACATCACTCCACAATGGATATCATTTTCAGCAGACGGACTACCTCATTCCTATTTTTACTTTCTATTTCTGGTTCAACTCACTTCCAGCCAGCACTCGAGATTATTGTGGATAAGTGGAATTTGCATCCAAGGAGAAATTTCAGCTATTGCACGTGGGAGGAGTGTCAGTGCCCTGTCTGCTCCTCTTTGGCTCCCTGCCACAGCTGAGGAAAGGGGAAGGGCTGGCTGGTACTGCCTTCCGTCCCTCTTTCACCTCACAACTAGAGACAATCCCTTCTATTTTTTCCTTAAAAAGTAGATTACTGCAAATAGCTACAGCACAATCCAGACTGGACAGCCCAGAGCTCAGTCAAGGCAGAGCTGCAGTTAAGGACTCTAGGAGGTTATTATGATGTACCCATGCTCACAGGCACACTCCGGGATCCAGTGCTTATGCGGGAAAACGTGCTGTACACTCCACAGACGGGGAGGCAGCTTCCGGAGACAGATGCCCTTTAGGATTGGGAAACAAAGGAGCAGTTCTGAAACGGAAACCGGGCAGGGAGAAACGCAAAGGGGTGGAAAGGAAAGAACAAGTTTTAATTGTTTCCCTTCTCCAAACCTGGCTTTCCATCATCACTGAATGCACTTCCTTAAGGAACAGGTAAACTGGGAGGCATCGGCAGTTCACATGACTTGAAACCAACAATTGGAAAATTTATTGTAAAGAACAGTGTGCTTTCTGGGACAAATGATAGAAGTTTAGATATCTGGAGACTCTAGGTACTTTTAAAGGTACATTAACAAATATATCCAGAGGGATTAGGAAACTCGCTACTCCTTTCAGCAGGAATTATTTTTCATTGTGGAATGACTGTTGTTAACCTGATGCCTTCTCTCTCATGCTCTCTCTCCCACTTTCTTCCAACATTTTACAGTTGGTTAAAAAAAAACCCAATAAATTTAAGATTGACAAGTCATATGGCAATATCAATTAACAATTACATTTTCCCTACTGAGCATTATAGATTTGGCTTACATAGTCTGTACTTCAAATAGAACATGCAGAGATATTTCATAAGCCCAGAAGATTCATCACGTGTGGCAGAAGCACTTGTGCTTTTATTACAGAATAAGGAAGAACATGCTCAGTAAATGGATGCGCTTTTGTTGAAGGAATCTGAGGCCCAGGCATCTCTAATTGTTTTTATGGGTTTATGAAAGGCAGGTCCTGCTTGACAAACCTGATCTCCTGCTATGACAAGGTGACTCACTTGGTGGACAAGGGAGGGACTGTGGATGTTGTCTACCTGGGCTTTAGTAAAGCCTTTGGCAGTGTTTCCCACAGCGTTCTCCTGGAGAAACTGTCTGCCCATGGCTTGGGTGGAGTACTCTCCACTGACTTAAAAACTGGCTGGAGGCCAGTGATGGTGAATGGAGTTCAGTCCAGTTGGTGGCCAGTCATGAGTGGTGTCCCCCAGGGCGCAGTACTGAGGCCAGTTCTCTTTAACATCTTCATCAATGATCTGGACGAGGGGATCGAGTGCAGCCTCATTCAGTTCGCAAAGGACACCAAGTTGGGTGGGAGTGTCGACCTGCTGGAGATAGGAAAGCTTTGTGGAGGGATCTGGACAGGCATATCAGTGGGCCAAGGCCAACGGTACAAGGTTCAACAAGGCCAAGTGCCGGGTCCTGCAGTTGGGTGACAACAACCCCATGGACGCTCCAGGCTGGAGAAGAGTGGCTGGAGCTGCCCGGTGGAAAAGGACCTGGGGGTGTTGGTCGACTGTCGGCTGAATATGAGCCAGCAGTGTGCCCAGGTGGCCAAGAAGGCCAACAGCATCCTGGCCTGTGTCAGCATCATCAGTC
>JAOXNH010000012.1:130792455-130813706 GCA_028566575.1 Bartramia longicauda
CCCACATCTCATCTCCATCTCCCCTCTTTCAGTGTCAAACCCTTCCCCCTCCTCCTATGGCTCCCCTCCCTCATCAAAAGTCCATCCCCAGCTTTCCTGGAGCCTCTGCCTTGAGGGACTGGAAGGGGCTCCAAGGTCTCCTTGGAGCCTTCTCTTCTCCAGGCTGAAACCCCCCAACTCTCTCAGCCTGTCCTCATAGGGGAGGTGCTCCATCCCTCTGATCATTTTCGTGGCCCTCTGCTGGACCCGTTCCAACAGGTCCATGTCCTTCTTAAAATCCTACTTTCTTGCTTACTGACAGCATGCCCGATGCCCACAAAAAGGAGCCCTTTGTGAGTGTGAGGAGCAGGGTGCAACCCAACATCTGGCAGAGCATCTGTGCTGCAGCCAAGGTCGTTCCCCAAAGTGCTCTGGCTTTCCTATTTTTTCATAACTCGGGCACGCGCGGAGCCTGCTCTCTCCTTGGGCAATTGACCTCATTGTTTGGAAACGTCCCCAGTGCTTTGCCTGAGTATTTATCCTGTACACAGCTCCATCCTGTTTTCGCTGACTGTGGAGGGAAAAGCTCTTCCTGTCCTTGAGGCAGAGTTCCCGGGGCTTTTGCAAACCGCTCTCTGCCCGTCGCACCTTGCCCCAGAAAGGTTTAAAGCCTGGTGGCTTCCAAAGGAATGGAGAAACCTGAAGCACTTCATGGGATGGGCTCTAACCCGTCCTCTTTCTGTTCCCAATAAAGGAAATGGCAAAAATTCCCGCAAGCCTTATTTTGCTCTCAGTTATCTCCATGTGCACTGAAGCAACAGAACAAATGACAAAATGCATTTCCTTCTCCATAATCATGCTTCATTTTGCATCATTTAAGCTGAAATAAGTGACTAAACAGCATTTCTGAGCTTCTTTCTCCTCCAGGTTAGCTTAGTAATTTAAGGCTTGCCTCTGCCAAGCCCTTGGGAAAATTACAAACCATTAAAGGCACTCTTCAGTCTTCTTCTGCTCAAGGAGCAGCCTCAAGCACTTTTCTGAATCACAGCCTGAAGAGATAGTGTCTTTCTCACCTGGAGTTTCCCAAGGCTTGGGCCAGGTGTTGAGGGATCCACCCATGAGGGAAACCCATCCCTGGTCCCTCCAGGTGACAGGCAAAGGGACAATTCTCAACAGGAGATGGGTCTTCCTCCCTGGGTAAACGTTCCTGGTCCCAGGTTGGGTTTGCAGCCATCCCCCACATGGGTGGCCCAAGTAAAAGTATGAGGTCAAAACACATTTGAAAATACTTTTTGTTTTCATAAAACACTTTAACACCAGCGATGAGCCAACTCCAAATGTCTATTCAACTTACTCCAACTCCAAGGATATTGTCTGGGCAGACCCAAGGCCAATGGTACAAAGTCCTTTCCAACCGAAAGTGGATGAAGACCTGCAGATGAGCCAAATAACAAAGCCCAGACCTAATCTCCAGGGCCATTTGTAGATGTGGCACTTAGGGACATGGTTTAGAGGTGGACCTGGCAGTGTTAGTTTTATGGTTGGACTTTATGATCTTGAAGGTCTTTTCCAACCTAAACCATTCTATGATTCTGCTTCAGTAACAGATTTTGTATTACTGAGTGGCTGAACAGAAATTTTGTTTTTCAATGCCAAAGGACTTCACAAATGTCCAGAGTAAAACATTTCTGTTGGGCCATCAAGCAACACAAGGTGTTGACATGGAAAAGTGCATAAGATGTTCTTGTAGACGACAGAATGAACAGTGGTACATGTCCAGCTTTGAGACAGGTAAAGCAGCGGTCATTTCAGTCTGAACTTTTCAGCAGCACTTTTGTCCGGGGTCTTTTTAAGTGAAAGAAGAAGTGTTGCAATTAAAATACAGTCTTTTTGTCTAATAGTGAACAGAAGAATAAGACCTCGCTTATGTTCATGACATTTTAATCCACAACTATAGCCAGTGTTTCAGGGGAGAACCTGAAGGATTCCCTCATCTGATGTGGATTCAGACTCCTCAGATAGTGACTCCATCCTACAACCCAATGGCAATACAGAGTCTCACAACATTTCTAGTGGTATCTCTATGAAAAAGCATTGTCCTCTGTGTAGCTGGGACCAAGGAGAATTCAGCAAATGGCAAAGGTCCCAGCTTTGAGAGGAGGAAAACAAGACTCATCAGCAGTGAAGCAATGCCTCGGGACAGGCTGCACATTCTCCAGCGCAGCTGACAGTGACCCAGACTTGTGTATCACAGATTTCTTCTTCAAAGTATATTATAGGTCAGAAACACACAACATCATAGGCTCACGATGCTCAGCTGTTGCAGGAAACTCCTTCACTGATTGCTGTCAGGACACCAAGAACCAGGGACCTGAAGAGGCAGCAGCTGAGATTGGAGGTGGTGCTCAATGAGAAATGGAGGGCGGCGAGTTCTACTCCCGTCAGGTGCTTTTACTGCCCCTAGAGCTCTTGTAGGAGCTTATAGAGTCCACAAGTGGGAAGCACCAGCATGGAGCAACTGTTCTCATAACAACAAGTGGAGAATTCTGCCCAGATCATACCTTCAAGGGGGAGGAGAGGAAGGATCTATTGAATTAAAAGTGAGAGATGAGCTGTGAAAGGTCTTGACACTAGACCGATGTATCTGATATGTCTTATCCTTGCCTCTCTCAAACAAGGAAGAAACATTCACATGAAAGTGTATTTTTCTTCCTCATGATATTTGGGGCTTTTTCAGTCATTTGTCACTCTTCACTCTTCATTTTTAAGGTGCTTTCCTGTAGTGAGTGCAAAGACCAGCCTTCATTCCCTTCAGAATTCACTCCAGAAAGGGGGGTCCTGATGAAGACAACTGGAATTCTCAAACTCACAGCAAAGGCCTCAAAGTTTTCTTTATTGATTCACCCCAATGGAAAAAAGTACTGTGGGTGATGTCACCCTGCTACCCATCCTCTCTCAATAGCTCACTGAAAAACTTTCTATTGAGGGCATTTCTTAAGTTAGAACAGTGTTCTACAAATATTGTAGAATCACTGAATGTGATTTTAAAATAATGACTAGTGGCACCCAGCCTGGCCCATGCTCATGGTCCCATTCAGAATGTTGTTAAGAAGCTGAAGCACTCAACTCCTGCTGAAGCCGGAGCCGTGTAAGTACCTCCTTCCTAACCCGCTGATCAGATGCATTTATCTTTCGCTATATTTCTTTGATACCTGGCCAGGACTCAGGCTTCTCCTGAAGTATGTTCTATGGCAGACAGCAATTAAACATAATGACTGGCATAACAGAAAAATAGATAATCACATATTGAATATTAAGACAAGCTTTCTAAGGACTGGGTGGTGAATAGCTGAGGACAGATCGCCTGGGGAAGCCGAAGGGATTGCACTGTTTTAGGAGTGGGTTCCACTCTTTTAGGAACAGAATTTTCACTGCTGCTGTCCTGAGAATGCCCACCCAGAGGATGGACATGATAACTTCCCTTCTGTGCCCACCAACCTGATCCCTGCCATCCTATTCCATAGGAACTGCCCACTGGAAATCTTCTATCACCAGCAGTTTGCAGGTGACTCACATGAACACAGAATGACACAAGCCAAGTGCTAACTGCATATTGTTTACTTTCCCCTAATAGCCTGAGCCTGGTTATTATCTTGGTCAGTTAGAGAAAAGAAGTTTCTTATGGAAAAGCAGAAGTGATGAACTGTAAAGACAGGAAGGCTTCAGGATAATCTGGGTATTCCTTGGTATTTTACTAATATTAACCTCTGGCTACACACTACTGATTTATTTGTTAGGCAAGATGGAAAAATGGTGGTTGCTGAAGGAACAACTGAGAATATTAATTATTGTCCTGGCAGGGGAAGGAAAGAAGGACGTCTCTCAGTTGTCTGGTACGACTGTAGGTTACTGCTACTTGAGCCCTGATTCTTTCAACGACAGTTGGCTGCTCCCTCTTTCTCATCTCAAGTGGTAAGTTGAAAGCCTCCCTCTCTCCCATCCCTCCCTCCTTTGTGTCCGACTGTGCCGGGAATAAAGCGGAGGTGGGACGGCTCTCGGCTGCCGCAGCGTCTGCGGGAGGACGGGAACAGCCCGTCGCCAGCGGGAGGTCGAGGTGCCAAACCTCGCGCAGGATCCTCACGTGGCCCTTCTTGCTGCTCTCCCCTCCTCAAACCTCACCGACCTTTCCCTCCAGCCCTCACCCCACCATGGGTCTGCTTCCAAGTGGGATAGACTGGAAACTTTTCAATGATGCTAAAGAAAATCAGTGATGAGGAACAAAATGAGTTTGGGCTTGCTTTAGGTCCTGCTACTGTAAAACTGTTATGTGGAATGGCCAAACTCAGCAAGAACCCAGCTGTGAGCGATCTCCGCGTAGGAACAGCCCCACAAATCTCTCCGTGGGCCACAGCAGCTTAACCACTGCATGCAGCTATTTAGATGTATAGTTTATTCCTGCATAATTTATGCAGATCCATTTTCGGTTATTTTGCCCAAATACAAAATAATAGTTTCATGATTACAGCATCATCTGGGGACATCAAAGCACTCCACCATTCTGATTCACATCCCCATTAACGATAATGCACAAGACAAATGTGAATCTTTATTAGGTTAATTCTATTTTGCCCATTTTGCAGATGAGTAAGTGGGAGCACAGAGAGGTTAAGTGATTTGCCCCAGGTCACAGAGCGAAATCTGGAAGTAAAAACAATGTGTGAGTGTGGCCTAAAAGCCATATACATTACAATTAAATAGTGAGATATTTAATAGCAAAGAAATTCTAAATATTAGAGCTTCATGCCCCGCCTAATTATGGATTTAACAGGTAATCTCCCATTCCTCATAAATTTTAAACTTCCTGGGATCACTAAATAACTCTGAAGAATGCGGGGGGAAAAAGCAAGAGAAAACTTTTCTTTCCTTCTCTAAAAAGGAAATGAGAGAGGAGAAAGTGCTGCTAAAGTTGCAGCAAAGAAAAATGATCTGTCCTGAAGCAGCACAGATTTTCCTGCAGTGCCCTCGCTATCTCAAACGTCCTTGAGAAACAGAAAGCCACCTAAAGCAGAGCTCTGTGGGGGAGTAAAACAAAAGGAAAAATTTGTTCTTTAAATAACAAGGTTTTACTGACCTTTCTTTATTTGACTTATTAATAAGGTGGATGCAATTAAATCAGTAAGTTTTAACTTAAGGGTCACTAACAAATTGTTAACTGCTGCTTCTCCAATTAAGGGAGTTTCTAATAAATGCCTGCATAACTAGAAACACCGTAAAAAGCTTTCACTTTTTGCTGTAAAAGTATTTCCAAAGCAAGATCTAAAATACACTGAAAAAAAGTATAGTAAGCTAATAACAATATGCCAAATGCAGCTAGCTCGTAGTTTTGAAACAATCAATGTCCTCCATAGTGGCATTTGCTTTTCCTTCAAGGATGCAAAGCTAAAAGCCAAGTTTCTATCTCCAGCCATTTAAACGAGCACAAAGTTTAATGAGCCCACAGGCTGTAACTGTAAAATAGTTACTGTGCTCGCTTGTTTAGTTTGAATTTGCAAAGTTTCAGTCGCAGGAGACTTTACAGTACAGAAACTTCCACTACCGAGTCAAAGGTAATATTTATGATGCATAAGGAGCAGAAAGCCAGAGGGGAAGCGGGCATTAATTCCTGCTGTATTTAAACTATCTGAAGTCTGCCACCGGTGCTCGGGCGTTCGGTGGTGCCGACTGATCCCCGGAGTGCCACCGCTAGCAGGTTTGGTCCCAAGCACCCTTCCCCAGAGCTCAGTCTCCTGTTTGAATAAATGTATTCTCTCCCAGAGGGACTGGGTGTCAGTCAGATCTTATCCACCCCGTGATCAAAAGTGATTCCCCACTGACAAGCCAAGCAGCAGCTGGCCAAGTTTTGGGGTTTTTTTTAATATATCCCAATATGAATTTTCAACAAAAAGTCCCCTTGTCAACAAAGGAAGGGCTTTTTGTCATGAGCTACCAGAATAATAGTCTCATTCATCAGGAAGCACTGACCAGCTCAGCAATGTGCTCCAGCACAGCCTTGGTGTTTTTCTTGTAGCTCATTTTCATCTCTCAGATGAGTTCAGCTTCCTCCGATTCACAAAGTAGGGGATGCGCACGGAGGGCCCAGGGTTCTGCGTTCCCAGCCCCCTCCATCCCAGCAAACCCACTCCTTTCTGAACTGCTCTCTCGCTTCAGTCCAATACTTTTGTTAACTTGAGGTTTGCAGCTAAAAAGGTAAAGGTTAATAATGTTTTCTAGATACCTGGGAAGTCCGTTCATGCAATATATAGAAGACTGAACTTTCCTGGGCTAATATATGTTTATGAATCCGCTGTGAAATTAGTTACTAAGTTAGCTGGCTCAAACTTAAAACTAAAGTAAATAATCAAAGTCATTACCTTTGAAATCAGTAATAGCCCATTTCACCTCCAGTTTGCTTCACTAATAATTTCTTTGGAAAAAAGTTAGTTGCTAAGTTCAGTGTCAACATCGTTTCTAGAAACATTTCTGTTTGAACTATAAAAGTTAAAAGAAGGGAACGGATCAAAACTGAAATACAAAGTGATTACATTACATTAACATGATATATTCAATAAAATAATTGCATTTAAAGTTCAAAGATAATTTTTAAGAGCAAAAAGCAATTACCCATAACCCATGGAAAGGTAGAGGCATATGGACTGACGTGTACTTCCAGCTTTTGGGAGATACATTCTCACTTCTTGCTGCACGACGAACTGCCGACGGGAACGGGGCAGTTCTTTTCAGTGGTGGCTCCCGTGGACCCCTCTGACTGAATGTTTTTTACCAGAAGCACATGACGCCTACAGGAGCAACCAAACTAAAGGGCCACAGTTTTGCAAAGCATTTGGCCCGAAGCAATCCGTCAGGCCTGAGAGTGCCATTACCGAGCTGCTGGCTGCATCACGCGTGTCCGTGTGGAGCTGCCATCCACAGACACCACTGAGCGCGTTAGGCAAAGCTACAGGTAAATACAGGCAACAGCAAAACCCGAATGACGCGTTCTGGGGTCAACACGACCCCGTCGCTCACAGTTAATAACGTCAGTCATTGATGTACCTGACTTCAATTAATGTCCTTGGCTTGTTTCAACTAAACTTCACAAGTAACTGGAGTTACTGCTCACTGTGGAAAGGACTGCAGGATCTTTGCTAATCTTTAACCATAAATTATGGCAAATTTTGTTCTTTTTTAAAACTGGGTGGTTTTTTTCCAAAAATAGCAACATTAGCTTTTGCAAACATTATTCACTCCGCTCTGGATTGCTGGAGTGTCTGACAGCTCAAACACCTGTAGTTCACATCCAGATTGAATGAGAATATATATCTATAAACAACAGGAAGTGTTGTTCAGAATCGCCTGTCCTATTGCTAATCAAGTATATTCCCACACTTACGTGTCAAGCTATACTGGGTTTATAATAATATAATGAACCCTAAAAATGTTACCATTTCAATGACAAAAACATGAATCAAAGAGAGGTTTTTGCAGAATTTCTTTTCCTCACTGCAGGAATTTGTTGCTGGACATACCCAGATATCTTCTCTTGTCTCCTTTGCCTCTAGAGACTGACTGGGCAGGGAATTTGGGCCAGTTCTTAGGCTCTTTTTTCCTAGTCAGTTCTTTTTCACTTTGATGCATACCAGAGGGCTAAGATACCACCAGAAGAACTGGATATTCCTTTTCATTAGGCCTCTTAGGTCCAATTTTATGGCAAACGCAAACCAGCTTACTGAAGCTGAAGTTGCTCTGATCTACACCAGCTGAGAATTTGCTCTGAAATGTTTCACAGAAACACAATTTACAACTATGTCCACAAGTTTATGCATTGTTGGCAGCTCTTCATTTGAAACACCTTTTCTAGAGGGTTTACTGAAACCTAAAGAAGCTGAACATAGATTAAATAGGGAAAATGGGTTATGGATACAAACAAGGAAACAAGCTATTCTCTCTTTTCTCCATCAGCATAAACTGTTTAACAGTTGTTGTTGTTAACAATTAATGGGAGTTTGGTGAATCTTTGCAAGATCTCTAAGCCCGTGATTGCTTACACATAAAAAAGAAAACGAGCTGTGGCATTTTGGGTGAAACAGTTGCATTTGGTTTTTTTGTTATCCATATGTTGGAAATATTATCCTATTTTGGCATACAAAGCCCATTTAAAAGCCGTCTATTTTCAAATGAAGGAGCACACAAAAAAACGAAACCAGATTAGTTATATAGGTATCACTGAACCCCAACTTGTTATAGTAATGTCAACATACAGTTCCTAGAAGGAATTTTGAATTAAACCTTAAAATGAACCTATGTTTATGTATCCCTCTTACGGTGAAAAAAAAATATTAAACCAGCATTCTACTTTACATTCCAGCACTCCAGCCTCTAATAACAATGCAAGGAACATGCAAGTATCAAAGAACCCTTTGATAAGGTTTCCTCGCCGCAGTTATTTATGCTTGCAACAAGTTCGGGGACGACATTGTTATACGCTGGTAAAGGTACCCTACGGTCCCTGCTTAATTCCTAGAGAAACCTGTCAGAGGTAAAGGATGTGCTACAAAAGGGATAAAAAGTAAAGAACGTGTCTATTATCAATTTAATGATAGGATAGACGCTCCCTTCAAAGTTTTTCCTGTTACGAAGCCTCACCAGTGAATAAAAGTATCTAATGTATTATTCAGATAAAGGCCTCTGAACCTCAGACAGAAGGAAATCCATACCGCCTTCCATTGCTTTATTAAGTCTATATTAAGGGCTCCATTACTTTAAAGAAACTGTTTAAGTAACATTAAGGCTATGACCCAAACTGACAAAAGTAAGGAAATACAGATAGCTGAATTTCCATCTTTAAAATATGCTGCTGTGGGGAAGAAAAAGGAACAATGGAGTATGAGACTTTGCTTCTCATCTTGGGCTGAGAGAAATATTTGGGACCAAAAAAAAAAGAAAAGGGAAAAAAAAAAAGCCAGCCTGAATCTTCCCCTGGCATCCAATTGAATGCAAATAAAACCTGTTTGGAGTCTGGCTCTTCCCATTGCCTCAGGCCAGGGGTCGCTGGCAGGTGGAGGAGCAGGTTCCCAGGCTGCTGGAGGAACATCAGACCATTCCCTCCTCCCCAGCAGCCGGTGTCAGAGTGATGGAGCCCATCGCTGCTGCCGGGGCTCTGCGTGTGTCAGACACCGGCACTCAGGGGCTCTCACGTGTCCTCTGCCCACGAGCCAGGCTGCGAGATCTCCAGAGGAAAAGATCTCTCTCTACCTTCTTTTTCCTTTCACACAGCGGGAACGGAGGTGAGAGGACATAAGGGGAGAATAAGGAAAAGGCTGGAAAGTGGCTGTCACTGTGCAGGAATGGAAACTACCATCAGACAACTACTTCTTACCTCTATCTCTGAGCCCAGAGTGAAAATTAATTTGCCTTTATACCATGTCACGATTATATCGGATGAACTCTAACATAATTCTAACAAGTAATAAGTAAACTAGAAACATCTGTTACTTAAATATTGTCTTTTAAGGTTGATGTTAAGCGGAATTGTATTACTCGGGTGAAAGGCCTACATCCCTTCATCTCACCTGAAGGCCCGAAGCTCAGCTCTGTGCTGGGGCCCTGCTGCTGAGGGCGTTGGTACAGCCCTAATATCGGTATTTTAGCACGTATTTGAAAGCTTAGCTAACAGAGGAAGCAGATGAGCACGTGCTAGCGGCTGGAAATGTCTTTAAAACTCTCAACAGTTGAACTTTTAATGTTCCTGAGTAGTTTTAGTCATAAACTTCAGCTTTATTCTTATAATCATAGAATTTCCTTGCTTGGAAGATGATTCAGATCATCTAGTCCAACTGCCAACCTAATCTAATTCAAAGGCTTTCTGAAACGTAAGTTTGGTTAAATCTAAATTTAAACTGCAGGCGGGGGTAAGTGGGTGAAAGACAGCAAACCGCAGAATTTATACAAGATCCCATTCCATCATCTACGGCCTTTTTTTGGCCTTAACACTAGGACATTATGATAAAAGTGTATGATATCCAAACTAGAGGAGCATGGATTTGTGTAACTTCCGTGGAAAAAAAAAATCATGAAAATACAAGAGATCCTTTATAACAAAGCATTCCTTTAAAAGGACAAACGGCTAAATGAACAACAGGATATATTTAAAAGGTTCAAAATGAGCAAACGGGCTCAAACAAAATGAAAATGAACCTCCCCTGATGAGGCAAGCAGCTGACTTTCAACTGTCATTTTCTTTAGGATGGAAATAAGACACAGGACATTACCTTTCCCGACTGTGGTGCTCGTGTTATCCACATACGCATCACGGCCCAAGCCTCGCACAGGGAAAGCCAATCCCGGAGAGCCCCCCTGCGCAGACCCTGTCTCTATCATTCCATCGCAATGGGTGGAAACAGCCTTTCTTCCCTCCTCCTCGGGCCACTGTCCTTTAGTCCCACCGCTGCACGCCCCTGGGCAGTAACCTTCTGTTGGGGTTCCTGATGCTCACCACTCGCTTGGGCTGTAGGTAGCGGTCCTGTCCCTTTCCTCTTTCAAAGATGCTGTTTTCTGGCAAGTATCTGCACCCATCACTGCTGCATCTCCATCCCCAGAGAACCTCTTCACCACCTGTTTCCTGGAGAAACACATTGGCCTTCATCTTGCTTCCATTCCCCATGGATCTTGTTTGGAGCCACATAGCCTCAGACACGTGTCCTCTCCTGGAACAGCCAATAACAGTAATGGGAGACCAGGCAAATTCTCAAATGACACCCTATTCCTCTCTCTCCAGACAGGCTTCAGTTCCCTCCTGCCACACAAAGCAACAGGAAAACCAGTAACTGCCCGTCTGCAGAGACAGCAAATGACCTGGCAAAGACCCAGAGAATTCTGAAGAGCAATTCTCCCTGACAATGATCAGCAGAAAATCACGATTTCTGTAACAGGTCTGATATGCTTATTTGCATTTTCTATAATTTTTCAAGAAATCAAAAGAGTAGATGGAGTATGAGACCTTTCCCAAAGGCTCTTGCTCCAGCCAAGCCGGTGAAAAGCCTTCTGCACCACAGTACACCTCTGAGCCACGCAAGGTGAGTTATGCTCCACATGAATTGGAACGTTCTCCAATATTTCACCAATCTACATCGTTACCGACATAGATTAACCTTTCCAGGTCACTAGGTATCACCTAGAGCTATGGAAGGACGTAAGATGATGAGAAACAAGATTCTAGCTCTTTATGTGACACGATGTGTCGTTTACCGGTTCAGTATTTTCTTTTGTAAAATGGGAAGAATGGCTTTCTACATCTAAGTGTGATGTCAGTAAATGAGCGATTAGTACATTAAATTGCTCTGCAGACATGAAGATCAACAGCAATTCCAAGTATTCTCCCCAGTCACTGCCTGCGGCTGAGAATATAAGGACGGAGACGCTCCTTCCCTTCTTCTTGAAGGAATCCTGCTCCTTTATCCCAGCAATGTGGCTTTTAAAGAAAATATTCTTGCTCTCTCTACCTGCGTAGTGCATTTTATACCACAAAAGGCAAAAATTAATCTTAAAACTGGGACTTCTGTGCAAAACACGGGCTTGACCTGGCAAGAGACCGGCTGGATCTCCATCCTGTTGACTGAAAGGGTGTAAGGACTTTGTCCCACAAAGTGCTGTTGACCTGTGGAAGATCCGGCCCATACTAACATTTAAGCACCAGCATAGTCCTCTTGCAGGTTGTACAACAACATGTGCTGAAGCACATACGTACCAACACACTCTCGTAGGTCTCTACACACGGACACACACACACACAAGTGCTGGCAGTGGGATACAAACACAAAAACATGTCTCTGGCTGGGGCACTTTGAATTATTTCTAACATGGACAACGCAAACCATCCATTTGAAGTGTCACAAAGGGAATTTTCTCCCAGGACACATTCTTGTATGCTAAAATTCAACTAACGCTGGACTTCTTTTTGGAAAAAAATAAACGTTAAAAAGAGCGGGTTTCAAATGGAAGTGCTGCCAGGCCTTTAACTATCGCAGCTTGAACAGTATCACCACTGTATATTAACAACTGTACTCATCAGATCTCAACATCTTTCCCCTCCCTGTCTTTCCCTGGAGCTGCTAAAAAAGCTAAGCCCCTTTTCACATTCTTAATGATGAAAAGTTAAAAAAAGGAAAAAAAAGACTTAAAAGTTCGGCTGGATTTTCTTCTGGTTTCCTAATGAGCTTAACATCTCATAAGACGCCTTTGGTAAAGGAGGAAATCTTTTCAAAAAGACCCATTTTCCTGCTGACAGTATAATCTTTCTGAAGTAACATCAGAAGACCATAAGGGTGACATCCAAGCCACCTGAGCTGGCGATACAAGTTCTGTAACCAATAGATTTCTGTCCCCTCTTCACTCCATATTTTCTAGCAACACCATTCTTTAGAATAGGGTCAAAAGAAAAATTTCTGTTTGGTTGTTTAAAGGAAACAAATAACTTTTCTCATCAGATCTCTGCAAGAGCTTGACCAAAGTCAACGTATACTGTCGTTTAGTTTGTCATAAAAGACCCAAAGTAGCTGGCTCTCAATAAAACAGGAGATCACAAAGTTGTGTAGTTTCATGTCACCTTGAGTTTGCATGAACAATGGGACCGGACCTATTCAGTGATGGTTTTTGCTGACAGATGGCAAATAATAGCCTCACAGTAAACCTGAACCCTGCACTGGGACAAATGAAGTAAGAAGCAGCAACTGCTCCATGCGTGAGGTCTGTGAAAAGGAGCTCTGTCCTGAGTGCGCTGGGTCTGACCATGTGAAATGGTGACTCCAATAACTGCCACTGGTTGTGGGAGACGTCTGATGGAACACAGTGCGGAAAAGTACCTCAGGGTTTGGGTTATTGCTGTATCAGAGCAGCTACCAAACCAGGCCTTCCTATGGACTGCATCAGGTGTGTAGAAAACCAGATGTGGTTTTGCCACTGGTGTTAGGATGTGGTGGCGCCACAGGAGAGCAGGAGGGCCATTCTCTCCTTACACAAGTGGAACACCCTGCTGTTACAGGATGGGGCTGCGTTATTGGGTCAGAATCAACAAATTCTGCAACCGATTTTTGTGACAGAAATCCATAACCAGTGTGTAGCCTTTAAGGGGGTTTGTCACAGATCAGACCCAAATGAACAGGGCAAGAAACTCAGTAATGCTCAGTTTTGAAATACCACTTCTCATTTTCTGTCTTTTTACAACTTCTATATTTTTTGCTATGGTTGTTCTAATTCTGTAATTTCAGTAATTAGGGAGCATCTCTTGTGAAATGAGCCATTAACGGTAATTCCAGTGTACCTGAGGGCCTCTTCTAGAGCAATGTTTTTTCCGAAACAGACTACCAGACCAAACAGCATGAAAAAGGCAGTTCTAACACCCGAGTTCCCACTCGTACAAGTCCTGCTCCTGGGAAGGACTCGACAGTGAGTGAAGTTGGGATGCCTGGCCATAACGGGGGAGAACCCGCAGGATTCACCTCCAGAATAAGGACTTTCCAAAGACCTTAAACTTGATCTGGCAGTTGGTTGTCTCCAGAGGCAGGAATTAATTCTGCCCCCAGGGCAGCTTAATCCCCTTGTGAGAAGAAACCTTCAATTATGATAAACTCTGCTAAATTATTTATGCTGTCTCTGTGATCTAATGAAGCTTTATTCAGTAAGACTTTTGTCTCAGGCTCATCCAGGGAACGGAATGGGGCAACTGATCATGGGACTCCAGTAACTGCAGACTTCTGGAGCAGAAGCACTAAGCAGGCTGGGTCAAACCTACTCTTAAAAAAGCTGTTGAGTTCAGATGAGTTAATGTAAGAAGGAATCTAGACCATAAAACCCAATTTTACACTGCGTATGGTATCAGAGAGGCAACCAAGTCTGCTGGGCAGCGATTCAGCTCCTGAGGTAGACTGCAGGAAGTCCTAGAGTCCTGCCATTCTCACGTAACCTTTATCGTCTTATTTTCAACTGGCTGCTGTAAGCTGTAAAAATGAATTTGTAAAAAAAAAAAAACCCAAACCCACAAGACTGGTGCTTTGGGATATCCAGCCTTAGAACCTCACCCAATAAAAAATATGTATGTACATTCAGCTTCCACGCCGTTAAAGCCAGGCATGTTCTTTTAACAAAACCTGGCCCTCAGCTGTAGTCAGTACCGTACAGAGGCATTTGGAGAGTACAAAAATCTCACAGGAAATCCTTTATATAAAGAGATTCAGAAATGAAAACACCATGCAGGTCACAGCCATTGGCACATAATGGTACACTTAAGCTGTTCGTTTCTAATTAGGCCTGTGATCAGAAAATAGCCAATTTTGCTTTCTGCTTCTTGGTGTGTTCAACAGCTTTGTCAGCCAAAAACTGTTAGCTGCTGAATTTTTAATGAACCTTTATTGGATAATAAGGTTTTGTTTTCATTTCTCTCAAACTGCTGGAGCCTCCGTTAACAATTATATTGGGGAAAAGGTTTCCACAGTAGGTGGGCCCCACAGTCTGTCTAAACCATGGATTAGCGATGTAGGGAAAAATAAAAACCAGAGGGAAAAAACAAAGAACGCTTAAGAAAGGCAGGTTTGGGGTGTGTACAGAACCAGGTCACTTCATTACACAAATTAAGCAAAGGAAATTAATACATTCAATATGGTGAAACTTATATGAATCCGCTACTCTCTGGGCTGGCACAGTGCAGCCACCGAACTGAAGTGGTCCTTAATTAATGGTCAAATAAAGCGACACTTGTTGGTCAGGAACAATAGGAGGGTTTGACATCAGAGGTGGCCAAACCCCTGGCAGGTGCCTGCCTGGCTCTGACCCTCCCTCTGTCCCACCACCATGTTTCAGTGACGCATTCCAAGGACAAGGTCCTTCTGCTTTACAGCGGGAATTGTTCACATTTAACTCAGAAAAACTGCTCCTCTTACCATCTCAGGAGTATCTTCTCTTCAAACTAAACCACGTTTTCCCATTTCTTTTCATTTCCAAGGCAAAAAACCCCTGGTTCCTGATCGGCTCCACAAGCTCCATCTCTTGGTTTCCAATGTTCTTTGTTTCAGAGGAGAGTGTTGGGATGGGTGGATCACCTCCGCCTTGCTCCCCGCTCTCAGTGAAAAAGTGAATGTAGCTGTGGATGGGGAATGGGTGTGCAGGTGCGGAGGGGCACACACAGACACGCCGACTGAATGAGTGGGAGGGGTGATGCCCGTGACCTGGTGAGACAAGGCTGCAGGATGAATTGTGCAATGGCGTGGTCCATCCCAACCACGTGGAGAAGAACTGCACACCCCATTCCATGGGTATACACTGGCGGGGTCACGCTCAGGCTGACATTGCAGCCTCTCCCTGTCTGGTGGTGCCCACCAAGCCCACCCCAGAGGACAGGTGAGAAGTTGTGCTGCATCCACACAGTCAGTGGAGCGGTTCCATGGGAGAGCTGCAGGAGAGGGGAAGGGGACCGCTCGAATGCCTTGGGGTACAGGAAGTGATGAGGAGCACACGCAGTTTGCCATGAAATGTGTGCGTTGTGGGGTTTGGAGCTCGTGCTCGAATCCACTCGCTATTGTAGTCAGGAGAAAGTCTCCCTGAGGAAGCAAATAACCCCAGGCCCCTCTGCTGAGGAGCTGCGTTTAACCTTCCGTGCCTTCAGGAAATTGGGATTGCCCAGGGTCTCCTGCCCAGAGGCCTAAGGGCTCGTCACTTCTCCATTGTGCTGGTCCAGCTTCTTTCAAGTCTCAGACTTCTTCAGTTTCTGCTTCACCTGCTTTTCTGGGGTAAACTTTTCTCCGTGCTACGTTAACAGGCTGCCGGATGGACGCTCCAGATGGAACGAGCTCCGTGAAATCAATGGGAAACATCCGCCTGCACCAAAGGCCAGGTTTTGATCCATTGTGCTGGAGCAGAATGATCCTCATTAACCTAACAGATAACGGCAGCAACGGGCGGCACTGCTGTAATATCCATGAAATCACTATTTCATGATACCGGCGAGAGCCCAGGGAGGAGGTTTCTTGGTTGCAATAATTAATAATTTACAAAAAGCTTTAACTAAGCAAGACATTGCCCACCTGGAAATTGGAATGAAAGGATATTAATGAAGCTGCAATGCAGATGGTCATGTTGAAGGTGATGAAGAATTTATTAGGGAGACAGCCATCAGAGGCTGTGTAGTATATGAAGCATAAAACTGCTATAACTAATGACAGCGAGGAGTTTAGGCAAGTAATGGACAGCACGGCTACAAAAGGGAACATGGAGATATATTATTTAGTAATAAAGTTCTCATAAAAATGTGAAATATGAAGTAGAAAGATTAATATGATTGCACAAGCCATCTTAAATATCCATACCCAACTTCTGCCTTTTACAAGAAGTAGGCTGAATTTATGCCCAAGCAGCAACACGTAAGTCACAGCGCTTATTTACATAGTTTATGCAAACTACTACAGATCTATGGGCTTAATTTATTGAAATAATGTTTGAAAGTGGTTTAATTTATTGCACTAACAATAGAGCAGACGCTGTATTTCTACCTGCCAAGTGATCCAAGGAGTGCAGGTCAGGGTATCAATCACCACATCACACTCCAGAAGACCCAGGGACCTGTGGGTTGGTGGCTGCTCTGCTTTGTAATTTCAGTCTTCCCTGAGACCGAGCAATCATCCTGTCTTTCCATCCCCGCTGCTGGAATTCACCTTTGCACTAACCCTGGGAGAAAGAGTTGGCTGCAGAAGACAACACTAATATAGACATTGCTAAAGACGCCTTTTCTCCAGCGTTTTGTATGCAACTGCAGCTAGAAAATATTTTTTTATTAAACCATCTCTTCTGTGGTTTTATTTTAGCAGCAGAAAGCTGAGGAAGTACTTTAGATTATGCTAACACTGGTGTGCAGAGGAGGTGAGGGGGGGAAATTACTGAGGATTCTGGGCTATTTTTAAAAGCTGTTTAAGCCTGCTTTTCTCTCACCCATCTGAATTCATAATACATTAGGAAATGTGTCTTTAATGCATACATTGATCAAGCTGCCTAATTAGAGCAAGCCATTCTTTTTTCCAGTTCTTTTTAAAATGTATGAATGCTTATCCCAGACCAAAACCACCGTATTTGAGTGGGAATTTTCTGTCCAAAATAAAAGATTGCTCTAATGCAGATACCCTGTAACATACAAATCATTGCAAATCGCTACACTTCAGTCCACAATACAGGTTTACCCTTCTCCCAGATTAAAAAGAAAAGATTACTCTAAAATATTCTTGATGTTATCAAAAAAGGGGCATTTTCATGCATTTGCCCAAATTTATCTGTACTACTTGTCCCTTGTGGAATTACAGCAACATGAGGTTTGCACCAAGCAAAACAGACCCGATCACTCCTGCAGAAGGAGAGCTGCTTTCTCAGCCGCCCTCTTACTGGTTGGGGTTTTGATCAGTTTGTGTGTGTCACAGCTCTGTTCCACACAGCAACGCTTCTGGAGATGCCGCCAGTACCGGGAAACACTGCCTGCACCTCTGCTTTGCGGAGATGATTCTGGACAGAAGCAGATGCTGAGGTGATGTACTTCTGGCTATGGCAGTAACTGGGATGTGAGGCAACGCTTCCGTCAGAGTCCCTTGTTGCCCACATCAATGTGGACGGGAAAAGGAGCTGCCTGGCACCTCTGAGGGCAGCCCTCGCCTCCAGAGCGCTCGGTCTCTGCTATTAAACCAGGACTTAAGTCGTGAATAAAATACAGCTACTTATACAGCCATGTATAGGGTGGTATGGAATGAACACATTCTGAGTCACAATCTGAAGACTAGTTCATGTGTTGGGTTTTATTTAAAGAAATGGGAAAACTACACTGACAGTCATTTGCATAATTCAGAGATGTACTGAACGAAATGTAAAGGGTTATTTTGCAGTAATACTGCATTCACAAATTCTGGGTCACTCACTATACAGAGACTTATAAAGTCTCCTAACAGGCAGCAGGATGAACAAATCTGTAGCTTTTGTTGCTTTGGGGCACTTGTTTACAAACCATACAACATCTGCTATAAGGAATATTCCGTTTTCCTTTTAAACTCTTTTGTTTCTTTCCCTCCTTCTCTCTCCCTCTCTTACTTTCTTTTGGAGGGGAAAAAGCTTAGAAAAATTAACCTACAGGGTGGATAATTTTCTTTTCCCATAGTACACCAAATTATTCTGCTACCTGGATGTAGTTTGTCATATTTAGTAGAGGGGTTTTTTGAATCATAAATGAATAAAATAGTTCATTTAACTGTTGCTGGAATTTTGCACTTTCCCCTTGTGAGCGGTTTTGCTGGCCTCGTAATACTGTTTTGGCCAGTTGAAATCTCATGAGTTATGAGTGTTATTTCCTTACAATTGCACATATTTTCCATATTTCACACAAACCAATTATTTATCACACACATATACATGTGTTTCAAATTATTTTTAAATTAGTTCCTTCCTATTTCATACAGTTTTTAAATTACTCAGTGTTTTGGATCTTAAAATAAATGATCTATTCAGCACTTATTAATGTTTCTCAAGACCCCATAGAATAGCTGCTGGTTTGTTTATGAAGAACACACTTTCTCACCCAGGCATCGTGTCCTCTTGCACCAAGGGGTGCTTGGCTACGGGTTCTCCCTTCCTCTCCTGTCAATGGTGCAGAGCCTGGCCGGTGTGGTAGGAGCTGGGAATGCCTGAGACGTTCCTGAAACCACCTTCATCATCGACTGCTGTCGTGCCAGATGGCACAGGCCACAGAGTTCCACAGGCCAATCCTGCAAATGATGGGCTTAAGAGAAAGGTAATACATGAGTGACACCATAAGGTCGTTTTTAATACATAATACGTTAAATACATTTAATATCATTTATATACCATGTTTTATATAATATTTATATATTATGTATTTAAATTGTATACGTGGCTTTAATATATAGTTAGGCATAGCTAGCTAGCGTTTGCAGAGCTCTCCATGTGCCCACAGCACCTTCTGCTGCTTTCTCCTGACCCCCCTGTAACGGGTCACCGTAAGGTGTCCTGGGTGCCCAGGAGGCCGTTCCAGAGCCGTGACAGCAGAAGGGTTATTGCCCTTTCTGGTTTGTGATGTGACACTTGTGCAGGTCCTGCCCAGGGTTGCACTGGACCCTCCTGCTCTCACGCTGCACTGTAAATTCCTGCCGATTCCTCTCCCCACCATCATTCCTCATCCCTTTTGCAGTGTTGCTGCTTTCCAGGTTTCACTGTCTCCACAAAAATTTGAGTTTTGAATTATATTCCCCCAGACAGATAAATGTTCTTTTTTTTTTTGTTTTCCACATTGAACTTCATTTACTTCTTCTTTGTCCCTATTTTAACCCCTGCAGCTCCACTTACATTATTCGGGTTTATTTTCAGTAGTGAGTGCAACCCTTCCAAGCCCAGTGCCATCACTGAGCTGCAGGAATAGCCCTATTGCCCCACTCAAAATCCACATGGAGAACGTTAAATGAAGTAGAAATCAAAACCTGTTCAGTGTCCTTCACCAAGCTCCTCCCTCCTCAGCCCGTGGCAGTTTGTGCTTCTGGCTTTGTGGTCCTGCAGTCAGGATGCAGGCTGGGGCTTCATCTGAGACCATTCCAGGAGATACTGTGTCAGAGGAGTAACAGGAATTCACACTCCGGCTGCCTCTCTTTCAGCCATTCCTTGCACAGGCAGTAAAATCTTCATCTGTGGAGGTGTCATCTTCAGAACCCTCTGCTGCTCTACACATCCAGGTTGCTGAGGCTGGTTGTACCTCAGCCCTGAGCACACCCACAATTAACGGCTCATAACGGCAAAAGATTCCTGATTCACTTTCCCTTGGGAGTGAAGGAAACTGTTTTGTTCCTTTCCCAGTGGCAGGTGATGAGATGATGCAGAAAAGGGTTTTTTGGGTTTTCTCACCTGCGCCGCCAGCTCACATCCCTTCAGTGCAGCTGCCTGGAGAAGCAGGAGACGACCTGCTCCCGGGTACCTCAGTACCCTCATTCCCAGGGAGCTGCTTCCTCTCAGTGTTTTTCCAGTACTGCCCTGGGATACAGGGAGAATCCACAGAAAACAACTGCCAAAATTACTGTTCTTTTTTTCCTTTGGAATTTGTTTTGTTTTCTCTATCATGTTTTGATAATTACCCACATTTCCATGTCTCATCAGGAATAATTGCCTGTGGCACAGTAAATGAATTTCCTAATTGCCTTCCTACCAGTTGGCCTGAACAATTTGTAAGTGTTCCACTTTTCCAAGGACTCTCTTGTCTGGTCTTCATCAAAGTGTATTTGAATGTGTCATAAATCACTAGCTACATAAGCTTTATTTTGTATGCCTTTTGCTTAACAAAGATTTTTCAAAGGACACTAAATTTCAATAAATTTTAACCATTACTAAAGTCATTTTCTCCCTCTTTTTCTAAATTATATATTTTCTTTCCAGGATTTTTGCTTCCTCAAAAAAAATTTTTTAAACCCTTTTCATTTCCTTAACTCCTTTGGCACACAAGAACTAACATAGATTAATTGATTAATTTTTATTACCCTTATTTTCCTTCCACAAACTCTTTTTTTTTTCCCTATGTATTCCTCATAAATCTGGGTTCATTCTTATTTTCTAATTTTGCATTTTGGAAAAAAAATGTTTCATACCATTGACAGAGCCTTGGAAAATGACAAGTATGGGCACTTCTTCTTCCTTGCATTCTTCTTGCATAGATATAAATATAAATTGTGTTGAGCCGTAATTAAGGTCTACTGAAAATGAGCTGCTCTGAATGACGAGAGGGCATCCTAATGGACAGCAGGTCCCAGCACATCCTCCTGCAGGCTGGGCATGAACAGTTTTTCCCTTTCGCCTTCACTAGAGGGAAACAGCCAGAGGCCTCTTCATACGCTCGGGTTTTAGTCACAGCATATTCTTACTGAGGAAGAAGGAACTAGGGGGAAGTAAATGCTGGTTAAAGGTTTAAACACGTGGACGCAGATGTCTTAATTTCTTCCATGAAGTGATTTCTGAACTGTGTTCCCCTCTATTGGCTTTATTATAATTGGAACTGAGAAGAGAGTTAGTCAGAAATAGCACTGGTCTTATACTCTTTTTTTTCCTACTTTTATAAAAACATGCAGTTTTAAGATTAATTCTCCTTTATTTAGTTTATCTATTTTTATTAGCAAAGTGATTTCAATCCTCATTGCCTCCAAATATGTTTAAAACCAAATAAT
>JAOXNH010000012.1:130852748-130864873 GCA_028566575.1 Bartramia longicauda
TTAACATTCAGCTAGTCAGTGAGTAAAGAGTTCATTTACTGCATTTCTCATCGCATCCATGCTACCTATCACAGACTAGACAGTCTGGGCACTACCTCTGTAATAGCCAGCAATTAGAGATGGCAGTAACAACCAAGGTAGAGGTGACACCCTCCCGTGGATCAGGAATTGGATGTTGGTCACACGTTATGCAGTGATGCCCTAGAGAGAAGAGAGAGGCGGGCAACACAAATCCTCTGAAGAATCCTGAGGGCAGCTAGGAACAAAGCTCCCGGCTCCATCTTTTTGGTGGTGGTTTCCAACACCTGTGAAAATGCAGCAGCTCACAACGCTTGGATTCATTCACGTGAAGGACTTGGTTGTAATAACATCGTGGCGTGGCTTTCTAAGAGTGCCCATGTCTAAAATGTTACCTCTTCCTATGACACAGCTTTGGTTATTATCAGTTTTGGTTCAACTAAGAAACTCACTAAGAATAGTTGAAAAAAAGCCCTATTTTCCTTTCTGGCTATTGATACTTTGAACAATAAATATATCAAAATAATTTCTGATAGGCCTACCTTATTAATACTTAAAGAAAAAACCCAAATCCACTATTTGATGGATTACTGTTGAAAAAGCCAATGAAACTGCAGCTGGAAGTTTGAAGAATAAAAAGGGTACTACGTTCAACTGGTCTGCATTTGGCAGCCAACTGCCAGCTCCGGCCGGCAGTGTTAACAGCAGCTCCGCCACATACTACTCTGTCTGCAAATTAATGGAGAATTAAAACAACCATTCGCTTCCAGCTAATTGTCCATCTCCTACAGAGCAAAACACACTGTAAGCCATAAAACGCTCCTGCCAATGATGTAAGAATACATTTCATCTTCCTTTCCATCTTCCGAAATGTCAGGATAATGCCATTTTGCCATTTTGTTAGTTTTAGGTACTTAGAAACTCTGTGCACGTCCCCTTATCTCTGCAGATGAAAGCAGCTTAAAATGGTTGTTCCTCTCCAATATTGCATTTGCACCATTAGCACAACCTGCACTTTTTAGTCTCTCTGAAGATGAAGAAGATGGATCGGAAGAAACTGTGCCCGATGGAGAACTACTCCTATTTCTCTAATGCCATAATGCACTCATTGATGGGGGTGGTGAGTACCAAAGCAAAGCTTATGACAAATCCTTTTTTTCACAAACTTAATACACCTTAAAAAAACATATAGCTAAACAACAACAACAAAAAGGGAAGAAATTTAGTTTAGCAGTAGCTCTTAAACTTAACATTCAAGTGTCAGCAACAAAAACCCCCAAAATAACCTCTAATATAAACATTTCATTGAAAAAGTATTTGGTATTTATTTTACTTCTAACAAACCTGTTAGAATTATTATAGGGCTGGAGCCTCACAAAAGACTTACTATTATGGGTTATTTGCATAAGGAATGTTTTAAAGGAGATTCAGCAGAGTATGCAAATTAGGAAATTAATATTTTTTCTCTTTAAATCAGATTTTCTTAAGTTCTTAACAAGTTTAAAATGTACTATGTCTGTCCCTACCTCAAATGCAGTGCTCAAAATAACTATTTTCCTAGTAAATAGTCTTGGAAAAATTGCAGAAACTTCCCTAATATTAATTCTGTTAACACTGAACATCAAAATAATTTCGACTACATATGTAAGTTATTAAATGTTTTAGGGTTTTAAAGGTTTGAAATATATTAAAACTGGAAACCATTTGTAACTAATTTGAGACAGTAATTTGGTTTGTGTATATAGGAGTAAGAAAAAAATAGATATGAAAGATAAAGTCATAATACACTGGAGGAAATGGTGGGTTTTCCATAATTACCTTTGAAATATGATCTATTTTTCAGTTTTCCTTGTATCTCGTTGCTTTTTCCCATCCCTGGAAGTCTCCCTGAGACCTCTACAAGCCCTCGGCAGCTCTGGCAGTGATTCCTAACCAGGCAGACACCATTTTCAGTGCTCTGTGAATGAAGAGTCAACGACACCTCCTTACTGCCCTATTGTAACCTAGCAAAGTTAATTATGGACCAGGAATCTCATTTTACACCTTTTTTTCTTCTCTACCACCAGTGTCCCCCAGATTATGGGTGACAGGGATGAGGATTTTAGTCCATTGCTCCTTTTGGCCAACACAAACCCACCACTTTGAACCCAGTTTCTCCCGAGGTGCTACCAGCGCTGGCTCCTGGCTCTGCCGCAGTGACCTGGCGTGACAGGGCTCCCGGGCCACTGGGCATGGCACGTGTTAATGAACAAATAAAACCAATTAATACTATGGTGTATTAGCTTCAGAACGTTTATAAATGTTTATTTAGCACATTTACAAGCTAACTACTAAGAGCGTTTTAGCATCAGTTTTCCGTATCGATGCAGCTTGGCTGTATTTTCCGTCATTTCCCCAAGGCACACTTCATGAAACACCCCAAGGCCCAGGGAAAACGGCATTTATCAACAGATTGCTAAACGTGGGGCAGGACACACACCAGTGACTGCAGCTTACAGATATCTACAGCAAGGAATTGCCTGAGAATAAACTGATATTTTAAGGGGTTAGTCAGAGAAGAAGGTGGTTTAAAAAGAGGCATTTCAGGATATGCCTAACCCACCAGAGAAACATCTTGTGATAGAAGAGCTGCTAGGGGTTTTGCTTTGTTAGAAAGTAAATTCTAGTACAACAGTAAAATATGAAGTATTTTACACCTTGTTGTTTTATGGTGCAAGCAAATATTACCTCCTAGAATAACTCAGGATTTTTTTGTGGCGAATGTTACAAGGAATCAGGGAGCCTGTCTCTCTCTGTATCTGGCCTTCTCAAGCATGTCCTGTTCGTGAGACAAAATAGGGGTTGCTGTATTTTAATTCTAAAAGCTGGATTTCTCTGCTTCTCCCTGTCACAGAACTTCTTCAGTAAGTTTTTGCCTTATATTTTGGATATTACATTTATGCATATATTTTATTTAAACACTCCAATAAGTGTAACTAACACAGCAACAGGCACGACTTCACCACAGGAAACTACAAACGTATCTGCGTTGGGTTGGGTTTTTTCTTTTCCCACACACGTTCTGTCTTTCTGAGGCAAACAGGATTTTTGTAGCAACAGAGGCCCATTCATTAAATGAAAAAAAATTTAAAGTTAGTTTTCTAATTGGCTTTTGGTGCACTGGTGCTATTGCTCCCAAGGTCTCTCCCGAGCTGTCAATTCTCTTTGGTCCATAGCACATCCATCCTCTGCCTCTCGCAGCGGGAGCCATCCTTTGATCACGGTACCATTGGACAGACATCAGCACCGGCCCATCTGATGCAGATTGGTGTGATTTTGGCAACACAGCACTCATGGACTCCAAATTTGAGCTTTGCTTCCCCATTTTGTTTCAGATTCTCTTTCCTATTTTGGGATTGGGTTTTTTCCTTCTTTTTCTTTTTTGTATTCTCTCATACTCACGCTATCCAAGAACTTAGTAAGTTTTCATGTGGGTTGACAAATTTCCTTTGCTTGGCAAATTTTAATTCCTTCAACAAAAATTAGTTCTTTGTGTTTGAGATCTGGGACAAGTCACAACCTGATCCTTTATAAAACCCCCAGCATTCCTGCATCATTAGGTCAGTGTATCTGACCTCTTTTTCTATCTATCTCGCTTTTATACAGACTTTAAAAAGGTTCACTTTTATGTATACCAGTCTAGTTTTTCAATATACTGAAAAAAAAACCAAACCAACAAAATGCTGCAGGCTGGGTGAGGGCTGCACCCACCCACGCTGGGTTCCAGCACCACTGGCCAGTGGTCCTGGCTGACACCAGCCCTGCTGGGCAAACCCCCAGAGCTGAGGGGGCCACATCCTCTCAGCAAGGAAGGACTCCAGGCCGTGGCTCATCAGGAGCTAATGAGGTACTTTAAGAAGGTAGAACATACTTTTAAAAAGGTAAAATATATTTTAGAAGGTCAAATCTCTCACTAGGTAAGAATAAAGAGCTATAAAAAGGTCAGAAGGCCCTGTGAAAGCAGACACTTGGGATAAACAATAAATGCCTCGCTAATGAATACACCCTTGGAGAAGAACAGGAGGCTGATAATAAGGAACGGCCCACCACAGGAGGTGGGAAAACTGGCTGAAGACCAGCCAGCTGCTGGGTAAGGCATGAAGTCAACAAAGATCACGGTAACTGGGGGAAATGTAAAGGTGGCAGTGGGAGATGGTGACCCCCAACTGGACTGGAGACTGAACTGGACTGACCCCCACCCCGGTACTGGAGCACACACACATCAATTAAAGGACATTGTACCTTTAAATGAAAGCGAGAGCCTGTACTACCTAATAGAAACTGTTAACATAAGGTACTAACCACTAATTATAATTAAGGGTGTGTGTTTCTGTGTTTTGAACCATATAAATATTCCTAAGGGTTTGTGGGTCACCACCCAGCTCTGCAGCACCCAGCTCTTTGACAGCTGGCTAAATCATCGTCTAATCACCCTCTACATTATCATTTCCATCATTTAAATCATTGCCAAATCATCCTCAAATCACTGTTAAATCACTGTTTAATTAACATCCAATTATTGCTTAATCACCATTTGATTACCATTTGATTTTCATAGCATCATCAATTAATTACCCTTTGATCATCTTTTGATCATTAATAAAACCCTTTTAGTTAACGCCGTAACAATGACTTCTCTTAGTAATTCACCTGCAACAGTCAAGATGTGTTTTTGGAACAGGCTGATAATTCAGCTTTTCTTCCTTTACTAGATCTCAGAAAAAAAAAAATCCACAACAAACTTTAGCCAAAATCTGAATTTACAGTGCAGGTTGCTAGCAGACAGCAAGGTCTGGTTTGAGGCTCACACATGAAGGTTAGCAATAAAACGGAGATTCTGCTGCAAGTAAAGCCTTCTCAAGGATAAAGCACTGGATCTACAGAGTTCAAGACAGACAAGGCCCCCCTTGTAAAAATATTCATGGGAAGCGCTGAGACAATGCATATATTGTAAAGCAGGGCAGGGAGGGAAGCAGGAGAGCTGCCCAGTCCGTTCTGAGAGAGAAAGCCACACTATTGTTTCTCTGGGCGCTGTCAGGGACAGGGAATGCTGAGCCAGTGATAAACTCGGCGGCTGTGTGATGGAGTGCACCAGCTGGACTCCCCAACTGCAACAGCCAACTGCAAGGTCTTCAGTAACCTCTGAAATGAAACATTTGCCCTCATTCTTCAATGATGGTCTCTCACATAACGCAGATCTGACCAGCTGCACACAGCAGCTCCCTATTCTGCAACAAATGGGAGGTTTTTAATGTTGTGCTGCTTCAAATTGACATCATTTGAGATATTGGGCATCACTGGAACAATGCCTGTGTGATATGACACATCATAAATTGGTGCAAAACAACCTAAAACATCCCAATGTTCTAGTATGCCATGTTCATGGCATACTGGTAACTGGTGTTACCAGGCAGGCTAGGACTTTCCTGTAATATCAGGAGAAACAGCCCATCCCAAAGGATGATTTCACCGAGCAATAACCAGACAGAGCAGACAGAAGCGGGAGAAATGACACCGGCAGGGAACATTCCCTACACCAGCAGGGTGTACAGATTATTGGTACAGACACGCACACAGAGTGTTAATTCTATCAACACTACTGGTTTGCTTGCTCAGTTTTAGTTTCTCCAGTTGAAGATACTCCCTGACAAAGGGGAGATGCCACAGAGCTCCTGGTATCTCACAGGGAGAAACAACCTCTCACCCAGGGGAAGAATGGCAGCATTTAATTAGCGTGAGCCATTGTGGTGCCAGGGCCTCTTCTTACCCCCCCAGGACCAGGAAAGACCCCTCCCTGTAGCCCACTCACAGAAATGCTTCCTTCCCGGGGGCTGTCCCCGATGCACAACAGGAATAAGGGTCACTAGAGGCCTGACAGGGACAGGCACACATGAGTAAATTCCTGCCCTGACATTATTTTATTTTTGGTGAAGCTTTGAGAAAATTTTAGGAAAAGCTTTAAATTCAGCCCTAACCATGGTACCTCCCGAGAAGGGCCCGCTGGAGCACACCCTTCCAGCAGCTCCCAGACCCCTGGGGGCTGAACCCCGACCAGGAACACTGACACCACGCAAATGCCACTCACCTTTCCCAAAACCAGCGATGGAGTCAGGCTTGTCCCTGCTCCCTGGGACCCTAACCATCTGTGCCAATGCCGAAGGCAAGGATGCACTTGTTGAAAAAAATCTTTGAATTACAGAATAGACTTCATTCGCAAACCCAACAATTGGAGGGGTGAAGTGAGGAGCTTCCTTCTGATTTGCTGTGCCTTGAAATAACATGGTCACATCGTGTTTTATTGGAAGTTCATAACTTTGAATAAAATCAGACAATTACCTAATTCTTAAGATTTACTAACTAAAACTAAAAGACTTCAGACACAACTGGATGCCATAAGCTAAATAAAATGAAATAGTTTGGCAGATATTCAGGGTTGGTTGTTCTTTCCTTAAAATCAAGTTGATATAAAGCTACTCTGCTATTTTATCACATGCTGCAAGAAGGGATCTTGTTCATCACAAGTCTCACCAACGGAGCAATTCCATGTGTGCTGAAAAAAGGGACTACAGGAGCCACAAAATTTAGGTTTTTAGTAGAAGATAATACAGTTCATAATTCTTCCCTCTTTTTGTGAATTGTTTGACATTTGAGGTAAGATTGGTTCGATACATTATAAATTTCCTCTGTAAACCCCTTCCCAAAGCCACCCTCTCTCTCGGGATGCGGTTTGAACAGCTTTGATTGTCAGAAGGAACAAGCGCTCAACAATCTTTGGAAAGCTGCTCCATCTGGAAATGAAGACCAGCTCCATAATATTGCCTTTCATTGCTGCAAAAACAGCAGCTGTTGAAAAACTCAAATTTAAACAGTGATGCAAACAGAATTTAGGGTGAAGAAAAAAAATAACAACAAGAAGGAAAGAGTCATCTTCTGATAAGCAATAGAGTGGGGAAACCAGCACACAGTGAAGAGAAAATGGGTGCTTAAGGCACTCTACATTCTCAGTTCCATTTCCAGCTTTGTCCAGACTCCTTGCTTGGCCTTGTTCAAATGTTAACGTGTTCCAGCTCTCCCTTCCAGCAACGACAGGCTCCTCTTTCCTTTCTTCTGTCCCCGTGCATTAACGACTCAGGCTGAGAGACAGCAGCCATACACCTACACACCCACATAGACACCAACATCCAAGGCAGAGTGGGGTCCAGGCTGCTTCTGACAACTCCTCACCCTGCAAGAGGTCCGGTCTCACTACCAAAGGTTACCAAAGTCTCTTTGCTTCCTGGTGTGGGTTTCACCTCGCAGCGTGAAGGTGTGAGGGGGGTTACTGCACACCAGGGAATGGGATCTACAGCCTTGGTCCAACAGAGATTGCCTGCTCCGACTTCCAGCCAATATCTCAGGCTGCCCAACAGAGCTCTCTCCCAATGAAGACTGTAGCAATAATGACAAATCTCTTGAGCTATCAATTTTCTCTCTTTTCAGATTCAAAGCACACCTATCCACCTAGCTTAATGAACATTGCTGTACCTGCAAAATTAACAAAAGGGCATTACCTCTGCATTTTCTTTAAAGTCTTGTTTTCTGATAAATTTATTGACATTTCACAACCAAGTCTCACAAAGCCCATACTACAAAGATATGCTCCATTTTGGATGTAGTTTTAATTTAGAATTTGTTTTCTACAATAATTAAATGGAAGATTGCAGCTCAGTCTCTTAGAGATATTTGAAATAAAGTAAGTATAAAAATTGAGAGTTTATTCCCCATTTTAGTGACATGGTTTAGTGATGGTTATCAGAGTTGATGGTTGGACTAGATGATCTTAAGGGACCTTCCAACCTAGACAATTCTATGATTCTATGATCTAAGGACAACTTCCAGCTGGAAAGCCCTGCCATATAGTGGCAATCTATCTGCTAAATCCCTGAAAATTCAGATTCTAGAGCAAGCTAAAAATCGAATGGCATTATTGCTGTATGCAGTAGGTGTTTTAAGAAACTGAAAGAAGGCAATTTTGGGGGGAAAAAAAAAGCTAGGAAAGACTGAGCTTCTGCTTTGTCCTCCCACCACTCTACCAAAATCTCAGAACCAGGAGTATTCCATATTCCCCAGTGACTTTTAACCTGCTGCCTGTGCAATTTTGTCCTTTCTTAACTGTTGTGAAGCAGTGTTCTTGGTCTCTGCCCACTTCTGTCAGGGTGGCCTTTAAAGTAGCTTTCTTAACTCCTGTCTTTAGCTTCCCAGAGTTCTGTCCTTACTTTCTTTCTGGTGTTCTTCTATGCCTTCTATATCTTATTTCAACCATGGCTCCGTGGCCTCTCTTCAAAAAATTTCTAAAATATCTTTGCTTTTTTTTGCCTATTTTGCCATGCAAATTTGCCATGCAAATCTCCTTTACGTTTTTCTGAATTGCCACAATGTCCTTATTTGGCTTTGGCACATGCCCTGCTTGTACAAACTCCGAGCACTGTTACAACAATGAACTTTCTGCCCCGTTTGACTGCAGAATTCGTTTCTGTGCATTCCTCTAACTCCGTTCTTTACATCAAGCTGCTTTACCCACCGACAGAACGATCTTCACCAAGCGCTGTTCCTCACTCGAGAGCATGAGGTCTGAGATGGGACACCTTCACAAGTCACCCCATCACCAGATGAGAAGAACAGACTCAACATACCACATCTAAAAATGTGGAAAACCTAAGGCTGACAAGTCAAGCACTAAGAAAACATTATGGCTAATGCCAGAACTGAGAATGCTAGTACCACCTTAATTTCTCCCGTTATGGCAGAGGCATTATAACAGCATTACATTATTACAAGCTATTTTTCCCACATGGAAGGATGTTTTCTCTTACATTAGTAATACATTAGTAACGTATTTTTAAGCACAGAAAATGCTACTATGGGACTATTTTTCCTACGAAGTTTAGAAAATGTAAAAGAAGCAGTGAAGCTGACAGTGGAAAATGAGAAAACCCAAGCAGGTTGCTGTTAGAGCATTAGGACAATGCGACTCCTTTGTACTAAGGCAATGCTGGAAGCCCCAAGGAGTGGGGGGGGGGAAGAAGAACCCATCTGTTCCTAC
The DNA here is from genome assembly GCA_028566575.1 of Bartramia longicauda. Lineage (NCBI taxonomy): Eukaryota > Metazoa > Chordata > Aves > Charadriiformes > Scolopacidae > Bartramia > Bartramia longicauda. The sequence continues at coordinate 130,861,888 of JAOXNH010000012.1, forward strand.
TGGCATCAGGAGGCTACAGCCCGGCTCTACCCCTGCACACACCGCTTCTACTGCCTCCAGCTGAACCAGCGTGTGGCACAGGGTAGAACTGGGTCTTTGCATGAAAGTCAAAACATTGTATGAGACACACAAGGGCCATAAATTATCACCAGTGCATTCCACAGGTGCCTGACAATGCTGTACAACTGACAGCCCCTGCTTTGAAAACCTGCGTATCCTGGTCTAAGGAAATACGCAACCAGCACTAAGAGGGGGATACTGGGAAACACTGGTGGAGGCTGGCTGCACCCAGAGTTGGGCTATTCTAAACTCTACACAGCCAGATCACACTACTCAAAAATTCCTGTTGCTGAAGATTAGAAACTAATGTACTGAACACAGCATGACCTCTTCGCTTTTTAATTCAGATTATTTTGATAAGAGTTATCAAGTAATCTGTCAAAATTTACTTAAATAATTATTCCCTCCCAAATGTTTTGGAAATTATAGCAGACATATATCACATATTTTCCTGATGATGGTTTTAGTTATACAATTTGGGGATTGGTGACATTGCAGTTCCTCTTGCAATGTTCTTCATCACCATACTGGGTTTGTGTCACCACACTGCTTCTGAGTCACTGTGTCTGCCACACACACTACACCTCATCAGTACAACCAAGTGAACAAAAGGTGTTCACTTACTAAATTTACTTCAAGGCTTATCTGTATGTAACAAGCTACAGTGGCAATGAAAGAAGAAAGAAAGAAAGAAAGAGTAACGAATTGAAACAGTGGCCATGAAAAGACAGCTTAGACTATTTGCTTTTGAAAAATACCTGATGAAACAACACTTCAACATTATCAGTTTTAAGTACTGTTTCTTCTGAGTAGAAAGCCTACAGTAATTTTTATTTTGTGCATAATTTTATTTATAGGACCCGAAATTATTTCATCTAAGCAGTGTCAGAAGCATCAGATGGACATTAACTTATTCATAGGGATAACTAAGGATTCTTATGATGCATTCTCACATTGCGTGTCAAGATCATTAAGACTGTTTTGATGTCCAGTAAGGATACTGGGATATACTGACTAGGGATACACTTACTGTATTCTCCATGGGAATTGTGAAGTAATGTTCAGTATCTTACGCTGCACTGCTGGTGACATGTGACGGGTGGTTTTTCTGTTGTTTTTTGAATGCTTCTGTAAATTTTTTGCCCAGATCTGTTATAAAAACTGGCAACACTTCATAAGAACTGTTTATTCGTTGCCTTGCTTTCATTTAAAGAGTATGAAGAAATCCAGGAAAAACCTGTTATCACAGGTGTAAAAATACTTTCAGTGTAAAAATTTTTCCTAATATCCAATCTGAACCTCCCCTGAGGTGGTGACGATGATGATGTTCATCATCATAGAATCATCATTCTATTTTGCACAGATCAAGGATTTTCTAGTAGGCTACTGATGTAGTGGGGTGTGTTCGGAGCTGCTGAACCATGTAGCCCAGCAGGAGAGTGGCTGCCATGGCTGCCTTTCCCTCGGGGCTGGTCAGCAGTGAGTCTGAGCACATTCTCCGGACAGGCACACAGGGTGTGTATGGATACACAAATAAATATATAAAAATGCACAGGGCCAACCACACCAATCAACACAGACACAAACACTCAGGCAAACACAGATGGCATGAGTGATGCAATCCTGTCCTCCTCTCTGGCACGGGTCCCTGTGACCTGAGGTGTGAGTCTCGTTGCTGGCACGTACACCCCCCACACACTCACCCCCACAGAGAACAGGGAGTCCTCTCACCCACTAAAAGAGTTAGAAACAGAGTTCAGTGCCAAGACAGGAGAGGCTGTGCTGCCCGTGCACGGGGGGTAGCCAGCCAGGCGTACTGACCACAGCCTGCTCACACAGGACTCCCCCACCCTACTGTTCTCCCACGCTTGCTCATTCCTGCAGCACCTCAGTCCCTGCTATTCCCTGCCTTTGCTTCTTGTCCTAAACAAATAACAAGCCTTGTACAATCCCAAAATGCTCTTCCTACTATGCATCCCACAATGCATTCTGTAATCCTAGGCAGCAACCCTGTCAATAGGGCCCCATGGGGCTGAAGCTTCCCTGGGAGAGCACTGGGAGGAGCTGGGCAGGGGTCCCTTTCTCTGACCCAGTTATTGGGGCTCCCCTGCCTGCCCACGTGCCCCGGAGCTCCTCTGTGTATGTGAAGATGAGCCTTTCATCACCCAACCTAACACACTGTAAACAGAGATTAGGTCTCACTGCTGACATACTGCCAGCGCCGCACGCCCAGCTCTGCAATGCCAAGCCCCAGGAGAGCTTCTGGGCAAGGCGTAAACAGCAGCAGCCCCAGACTGGTGCAGCTGTGGGGCTGCACAGGCACGGGGAACCAAACCAGAGACACTGGCACACTTAAAAGCCTTACCATAACCACTACAAACAATGAATTTCCGAAAGGGATCTCTGGCTCAGAGCCATGCGGGGTGAGATGGTGAGAAGCCCAACATGAGCCAGCAATGTGCACTTGCAGCCCAGAAAGCCCCCCGCAGCCTGGGCTGCATCCCCAGCAGTGTGGACAGCAGGGCGAGAGGGGGAATCTGCCCATCTGGGGAGACCCCCCGCAGTGCTGCCTCCAGCTCTGGGGCCACCAACATGAGAGGGACATGGACCTATTGGAGCAGGGCCAGAGGAGGCCACAGAGATGCTGGGAGGGGGCTGGAGCCCCTCTGCTGTGAGGACAGGCTGAGAGAGTTGGGGGCGTTCAGCCTGGAGAAGAGAAGGCTCCCGGGAGACCTTAGAACCCCTTCCAGTCCCTAAAGGGGCTCCAGGAAAGTTGGGGATGGACCAGGGATCAGGGAGGGGAGCCATACGAGGGGGGACAAGGGTTTGACACTGAAAGAGGGGAGATTGAGATGAGATCTGAGGAAGAACTTCTTTGCTGTGAGGGTGGTGAGAGCCTGGCCCAGGTTGCCCAGAGAAGCTGTGG
>JAOXNH010000012.1:130899624-130931804 GCA_028566575.1 Bartramia longicauda
TTCTCCGCCCAACCTGTATTTGTGCCTGGGATTGCCACGTCCCAGGTGCAGGACCCTGCACTTGGCCTGGTTGAACTCATGGCGATGTGCCCCGTGACTCCTGCGCTCTCCCCTCCAGCCGCCTGAGAACAGCGCCTCTGTGTAGCACTTGCTTTCACTGGATGGTTATGGAATGCCATCAAGTTGGGATTTCGTTTGTGAAGCCATCGCCACCTTTTGAGGGATTTTTTTTAAGAATTATTTCAGTAAAACCAAAGTCCTTACAAGAAGAAAAACGGTTGTAGAAATTTGACAGTTACCTTCAGAAACTTGGGGGGTAAGATTCATTATATATAGCATGGGGATGGAAAATTTAACACAGAATTGGGTTGTGGAGATCAAGAAGTATTCTGGGAACCTCCTGAAAACACAAAGACTATTCTTTCTGTACCTGTTAAACAACACTGCTCTTGTCATCCTTCTTTTCTCCCCCAGCATTCTCTGGATACTGGTTCTGCTCCTTATGGTGCTTACCCCTAAAACCTTCATCGGCACAGGGTATAGATGTAAGCTTTCTGCAGGTGTAGCAGTGTGTGTTATCCAGAATATTCATCAATAGCACTGAGATGTCGTGTTACGCTGGCTAAAGCTCCAAGAGAACAGCTCTGCCTGCCTACCTTCCTCAGCCTCCGGAATTCCTTAGGGACTTTCAACTGATTTTCAGCACACCTTTCTTTGGGAGGAAGGAGTTGGAGGGGGAAGAGACAGAAGTCTCAGGTACCCACATTCCTAAAGTTTTATGGAAGGAAGAAGCCGAGGAAAGGAACCCTGCCATGGGAAAACCCCCAGGGCTGTACTGCAAGCTCTAACCCGTGATCAGGCAAAGTGATTCGGGGGGGAGGGAGCCAAAGCAGAGCTGGGGAGACCTCAGATGGGATAAATCCTACAGCTGCCGAGGGATCCATCCTGAAACAGCCTTGTGCTCACGGAAGGGTGAGCGTTGGTTGGAAGAAATGAGGTGTGCAGCCTTGTTTCGGTCACATACCCTGTCGCAGAGTACGGCCTTTGCTGCAACTCAAAACGAAATTAAAAAAAATTAAATAATAAACAGAAAAGTACTAGAACTAGTGGGACTGTGACCACAATCTTTAATGCAGGAATGTCTGGTAATGCAATTAGTTAGGAAATTCAAATTATGCTTCACAGAATTATTAGCCAATTCCACTCCTTCCACAGAGACTGAAGGAAAAAAGAAAGGCTTTTTGGAGTGAATGGTAATTCCTTAATGACTGGTTCAGTGAATAATTGCAGACTGCTGGGCATTGAGCCACTCACTGGAAGGGGAGCTCTTGGGTGATGTCAGTGGAGTGCCATATTTATGCAGTAATGTCTCAAGATAATGCCAATACAAAACAGAATGGTGTTTGACATTTAGGAGAAGACACAGGCAGGAAAACTTGGACGTGTTAATAAATGTATGTTTGGTAACATTCATTTTTGATCAGAATGTTGTTAGTAATGCCATATTGAGCCTATAGAATATATACCTTTAAAATGAAGTTCTCCACGAGCACATTTTCCTTTCTAGCTTGTTTCATAGCTAAAATAAAACGAGCTTGAGATTTCCCCCAGTGCTCTCTGTGGCTTGTGGGATGTTTCAGGAAGAATACAGTCCTAGAGAAGAGTGTTGTGTGGAGCGGGGTCTGTACGGTGCAGCCCTGCAGCCCCCTCCCTTGTCCTTCTTTGCCCACCCTCTTCCCCAGGCTCCGAGAGGCAGCTCCCAGAGCAGCAAGAGGAGATGCTTTCCCGTGCTGTTTATTCTAGGCTAAAATGAGATGGGTGTCACGGCAGGAGTGATGGCTTTGGTGCCACACGAGTGACAGAACCCGAGCCTCTACGTTCACTGCGTTCAGGCTTTGCCCTCCCTCCCCACAGGCAGGAACAGACATCACTCGTGTAGGTTACACTTAAAGCCTTATCTTCTGACCTTGCTGGGCAATGCTCTGCAGTGACCAGGTCTGGGAAGGCTGGAAAGTTATGCCGTTTTCTTACCTTATCGCAACTGTCCTGGCTGCTTCTCTTCCCTGTTGCACGTTACGTGCTTTGTTACTTTGTGGTGGTATTGGGTTTTTGGTTAGTTTAGGTTTTGGGGCCTTTTTTATTTGTTTGTTTGGATTGGGGTTTGGTTTTGGGTTTTTTTTTAAGCAGTTTCCTGTTTCTTAGTGGTTGATCATGGGAGTAAAATTACCCTGTCAGCCCTTCAGCGTTCGGCAGGGGACACCAAAGCCCGATGGCAACGCACTTCTTTTGAAGTCAGTCTGTCCTGCAGTGGCACTCGATGTAGGTATATTTAGAGTGAGTAAAACAGAGTGTGGACCCCTTTTCTGGCTGTGCAGCCACATGGTGTGTACCCCCCACAGCGCTGGCTGGGGCTGGGGGGACACTGGCAGGGAGGGGGAGGATGGAGGGGGTTTGTGCAGTTACTGGGAGCAGAGGGTGGGGAAGGGTCGGCCGATGTCTTCTCTATATCTATTTTTAAAATAGATATAATGTTTGTGAAAATGAGTTTTTTTTCTTTTTATTTAGAGAGAGAAAGCTGCATCTCGTGCTGCCGTTAGGGATGCTGTCAGGGGCTCTCCAGCCCCCCGCACCTCGGTGGGCACTGCCTGTGGAGATGTGTGCCCTCTGCGGGGATGGCGTTGGGGATCCCTTGGTGACCAAAGCCCGAGCTGTCCCTGTGCAGGGACGGTGCTGCCGTGTCCCCTCCACCCAAACACCCCGCACAAATTACACTGGGGGTGGGGGTGCTGCGTCTGGATAGCGGTTCTTTCCTCTGGACTACTGCTCTGGCACAAACCTGGGATGCAATGCTTTCCCATAGAGTACCTGAAACCTCTGCTTTGAAATCTGGCAACTATGTCCATTCCACAGCTCTGTGCAGGTTGTTAGCTTGGCATGGACACAGGGCCTGGAGCAGTTCTGTGTCTCTACTACTGCTCTGGCAGAAACCACCCCGCTTCCCCTGCAACGTGAACCGCCAGGGAAGCCACACTTGAAGCAGGGCAGCCCAGCTCTCTGCAGAAAACCTTAAAGACTGCAACTGGGAGCTCTCTCTGTGATCAGCAAGAGAAAGTGCATTCTCCTCCCTGCTCCCCAGGCTCTGATTACCATTATTTTACTGGTTTTTTTTAATCATGTATAGAATTGTAAGAGGTTGGGTCTGTAGCAGATAGGGCAGGCTCTGCAGCAGGGATGCAGATCTCTCACTGCGGTTGAACTGGGAGTTCCCTGGTGCGTTTAGCAGCTCTTACATTCAGGTACATCATCACAGTGTTCTGTGAGAACATGAGAAGTCATTCTTTTTGAAAGAAAAGGAGTTTCTGGGTTTATCTCTGGGTTCCTGAGCATAGTTTCTAAGCTGTGTGTTAGAGTTTAGCTCTTCTCCTCGCTCTGTTGGCGTGTCCCCGCTCCTGTTGGTGACACTCTGGCGGTGTGCTCCCTTTGCTGCAGCTGCCACAGGGATAGATGGAGGTGAGCTGGAGAGGTCTGAGCCTGGCAACCAAACCCATCCTGCTGCCTGAGAGGGCACACACCATGGCTGTGCCTGGGGATCAGCCCAAGGAGGGCACACACCATGGCTGTGCCTGGGGATCAGCCTGAGGAGGGCACACACCATGGCTGTGCCTGGGGCTCTGCACGCGCTGGCATCAGCCGTTTGTTACTCCTTACACTCGGCTTTCTGTGCAGAAAAGAGCTTTCTTCCACCCCCTACCTACCTCCTACTTCCCAGCTAATATTAAAAGCAGAGACAGCTCTATAAAGAAATTATGTTGCTGAGGTCATTGCTTTTATAAAGTACTTACTAGCGCTTTATGAAGTATGAAAAATGCAGTTGTTTAAAATACTGTTGAATAGAGATTGCATATAATCCACACACCTTTCTCACTTTCTTTTTCTTTTCCAGTTTCTCCAAATTTTGAGATTGAAGCATCTCCTTTTGCTGCTTACTGTAGAGCCGATCTGCTCCATAAGGAGAACCCTCCAGTTCTTCTCTTCCCATTCCATAACATCATCTGGTGTTCTAAGCGTTGTTCTTGTTCCTCCGCTCCAGGTACTGCTATGTGGATATTTGTTAGCAATGACTGATGTGGAATCTACATATGCAGACTTTATTGCTTCGGGAAGAACGGGTAGAAGAAATGCGTTACATGACATCCTCGTGTCCTCTCCGGGTGGGAACTCCAGTGAACTAGCCTTAAAGTTATCAGAGCTTGACATCAACAAAGCGGGTGAGTACCTTTGGGGCTTTTATTATCTGTATTTAAAACCAAGGGTAGCACACCAAGCGCACAGAACATGGTGTGTGTGCGTGTGTTATTCCCTTGCCCCTCAGCAACACAAGTAAGATCTTCCCACTGATGAAATGGGGGTATTTGCAAGCACAACAGGTTACTGGGAAAAGGAAAATCATTCTGCAGTGAGCGCCAAGTGGCAGGGTCCATGTCACGATGAATGTTACAGAAAATTGAGCATAAGGAAGAAAATAAGGAAGTCTTTATTGAAACCCAACTCTTAATAGCATGCTGTAAAGGAGACCTTTCTCATTTGGAGCCTGTAGGAGAAACCGTGTGTCTGCTTGAAAGGTCATTGTGGAGCCTGGTTTTGTTTCAGCTGCTGCAGGACAGAGTAATAGCAGCATGTTGCTGTTTGCTTTACTGGGGTCCCGCTTTCTGGGTAAATTGCCCCTTTCTCCTCCCTGCTGATGCTTTGTCTGCCTTTTGAGGTGATCAGTACTAATGCAATCCCCAACCTCACCTCACCACTGACGGTACCAACGTCTTCATCTGGGTGTGTGCCCGCAGGTGAGAGGCAGGAGGGACCGTGTGCGGTGAAGGCCTCACGTTAAATAACCACAGTAACCTGGCTGTGTCATTGTTGGCGTGTTACGTGGGTGGGGGTTAACCAATGGACCTTGCAGATTCTTGAAAGCCCTTTTCAGATCTTAGAAAAGAGGCCTCGTGCTTGTTTTAATAACACTGTCTGTCACGTGTTTCTCTGCAAGACACCAGCCAGGGCTCTGGGGGTAGCCTCGTCCCTGGGAAAGGGGACATGGCAGCCTGACGTCTCAGGGGGCAGTGCTGTTTGGATGGGGGGGGCTTTTCCTGGCTTTCAGACTAATGTACATCCTTAGTCATTCCTTCTGCAGCCGCCAGTCTGGGGCCTGTAGCTTCTAGATGCACACAGCTCTAGCTGGGCAGGGCCTTTCAGTTTTTTTCTATTTGAAAAGACAAGCTTGATTAGTCTGTGTGTAGGTGTGTCTACTTATTTTAATGTGGGGATACGTGCAAAATGTTGGAAAAATAGAAAGTAGGTGGCATTTGAAATGCATAATACCAGCCTTCCTGCTTGCTTTAATTTTTGGGGGGTCTCAAATTTACATTTATCAAAATTGATATATCAAATCTTTGGTCTTGTCCATTTAGAAGATACAAGCGATCCCTGGTTTGAAGTGAAGCTGCTGGAGCGATCATGAGCCAGAACTGTGTCCCTTTGTGGGTTAGGGAAACATGCCTTAGTGCCTGTAGTGGATGTTGGTGTGCATGTGGTACATGCAGTTAGCTCTGTAGTGATGAGAACGGTTTAAATAACTGATAGCCTAAATTTTAATACAAAATTCAGCAGTCTAGTTTTTCTTGGAGGCTTTTTTTGCAGCTTCAGTAACTTAATCATTGCAGAAAGTGTGTGCAGCTGCTGCAGAACCTGCCTGAGGGAGCAGATGCAGAGCTGCCTGCAGGCTTCTGCAGCAGGCTCTGCACTTTGAATTGCATGCAGTGAAAATAAAACTAAACTTACTACTATTAGTACACCTAGATGCCGATAAAAGCCTCCAGACCACAAATATTGGAAAATGCACTGTATTGTCATTCATACAAGTATCAGTGTGTCATCCAGCATGTCTTTCCCAACCAAGGAGAGGCTCAAAAATACATTGCACCCCACATCCCAGCTCAGACTGTCCCAGTGCTCGCCGGGGGATATACATCCCACCGGACAGGATTCTGGGAAAAACACAGGCGTGGGGGTTACATCTGGTTGCTGTCAAGGTGCGTGTCAAACCATTTATGCTCCGTCTTACCTGGTTGTACAAATACAGACATACAGGTTTGATTCTTTTATTCTTACGGCAGCGGTACGCGTTTGCTTGCGGCCGTGCAATGCATTTGCTCTCAGCTGCAGGGAGCAGTGGCAGAGTAGGGTAATGCAGGTTAAAAGAAAAAAAGGTTATTATAAACCCTGTGTAAATGAAGCCACCCAAGCATATTTAGCACACTCACTTTGCAAAGCCTGTAGATGCATTTCTAGGAACAGCTTTGAGCAGCAGTAGGCAGGGAGGCCTCGGTCAAGCCCACAACAGACAACCAAGAGTTTACTGCATAATTATTTATAATACTTATAATTCCTGTATAGTACTCTCCCTTCAAAGCAACTCTCCCGGTGTCCTGTGTCCATGATAAGCTAACAACCTGCAAAGAGCTGTGGAATGGACATAGTTGCCAGATTTCAAAGCAGAGGTTTCAGGTACTCTGTGGGAAGGCATTGCATCCCAGGTCAGTAAAAGCAACCCTGTGTGCATCTGATAAGCGGAGAAGTGCCATAGACATCACAGGAGGGAAGGCAGGGAAATCGGGAGGTAGCTCACCTGCTCAGCGCTCCCTCAAGGGAGCCAGTGCTATTCCGAGAAACTTTATGGTCAGTCCATCTTACAGGAGAAAGACCAGTGAAGAACAAGGACCAGTCTCATCTCTAAACCAATGTACAGCTGTCTGCGGATACGCCACGGAACACAAATCCAGTGCAGAAGTGGAGAGGAGACTTCTTGTCAAAGTGGCAGTGTCTGACCACCCCAGCCATCTGCAGTGAACTCACACGGAGCTGGGAATGCTGCCGGAGTCTCGGCTCTGAAGAGTCTGTAGCCACGGCGTTCCCAAGGAAGAAGGGTGCAGGGGTGTTTCTGCCCAAGGTGGGGCTTCCTGGAACGCAGGGCGCAGTTACGTCCCTGCCCGTCTCCGAGGCCCTGGGCAGAGGCAGCTCCTTACAGACTGCAGGGAGTCACACCAGGGAGCGGTTATAGTCGGCTGAGAAAAATCTTCTAAGTGGCATTTTAGAACCTTTGTGCTCTTTCTCTGACTGTGCTCGATGTTTAACATTTAGGTAGTGATGTGTTTGGGCTTCGTGTCCGGGATGATTTTTCTTTTAAAAGCAAATACCTTGCAAGGCTTTTTCTTTCTTAAGTTTTGTCAGGTTTGTTTGTTTTGTTTTGTTTTGTTTTGTTTTTAAATAGGAATTCTCTCAGGAAGCATGGCTTGCCCAGACAGTATGAGGGATATTAGAGACTCCCTAGTAGTGACAATGAATGGGGTACAGAGCAGGCAAAAAATGAGTTACAGAAATCGGATTCCACTCATCTGGATTTTGCAGTGTGGGAACCGAGGCAGGAGGCTTTGCAGAAAGTGGTCAGAGAACTTAGGCCAAAAAGGTTTCTGTCCCACAGGAAATAATCGTGTGAGATCCATCCCGATGGAATCCTCTGTAACGTGGGAGATAAGACTGGGAAATAACGAGTTTTCTGGGACAGTGCCTTGCACAACAAGTTCTTATTTATTACTCAACCCATAATGAGCAGAACAAACCTCGCTGTTTAATAGGTTAATCAGCCTTCCATACACCTTTTGGTCAGGCTGGATTTGGTAATTACCAGTGCTCTCTGCAATGCAAAGAGCTTTTTCTCGCCATTAGCGATGTGCCGTTTCTTCTGTACAGAAAAGAGAAGGTGTTTATGGTGCTTATTTCTATAAATTAAAGCTGCAGGTGTACAGTGTGATTTGCAGTGGGGAAACAGTAACTATCCGTGTTGAGAATCCTGCCTTTATTCTAAAAATCTGTGGATTAGAGGCACTAGTACCTCTGCTTAGACCTCGTTCCGGCTCAGTCCATGGAATGTTCAACTACTGGATGGAGCCAGTTCCGTACAAGTTACTCAGAGTCCTGGCAAGATACAAGAGGCGACTTCTGTCTTAACACTATTCGTTACCGTGTGCCTGTAGCTAATGAGGGCAGTGTGCGGGGACTTCTGTCTGTCCCGCACTCGGCTGCCAGCTCTCTGACCTCGCCAGGCCTGCGGCTGTTGGGGGCGTACAGCCTCTGCAGGTGGCTGCTGACAGCCCGCCGTCACTGCCCTTCTCAGCCTTCCTCAGGCGGGCTGTGAGAGCTGCCTCACGCCGTGCCCCACGGGGTGTTCCCGAGCCTCAGAGGCTGGCCGTGGGACAGCCGGACCCACCACCCTGGCTGTGGTACAGAAAATGGGCACACGGAACCAGCACAGCCTTAACAAACCATTGCTTTGATCGAAGGTGCAGCTCTTTGTAGTGAGCTCTGTTCAGACTCCCTGCAACGAGGCTTTTTATCTTATGCTGTCATAGTATCACAGCGAATAAACTGTCAAAAATACCCTACTATTTTTGTTGAATTCTTTCACTTCTAGCTACTTTATGTCTATACTTAAAATGGTGGTGGTGGTTGCAGGTGTTTGGCTTTGAAGGTGTCTCTTGAGGTGCAAAGTAGGGCTCTCTTAGTAGTAAAAGGCTTCCTATTTAATGCGAGATTTCAGTTCCGGTTTCCTTTTCCTTTGCTTTGGACACGGGTGGATGGACAGCTGGGGTTGTGGGGGCAAAGCTCTTTGTTTGGGGGTGGATTCTCTCATCCCGCCCTTGTCTGTTGCAGAGGGAGAAGGAGATGCGCAGCACAAGCCCAGCGAGCAGAGCGGGGAGGCGCAGGGGGAGGCAGCCAAGCAGGAGAGCTGACGGCCAGCCCTGAGCGCCACCCTCCAGCCCCGGGGACCACTCCGTGCCCCCGAGCAAGCCGGGGGGGAAGCACCTGCACGGGTCCTCGCTGCTGGAGCCCCCACACAGCGCTAGACATGGGGGCAGGAGCTGCGGCAGGAGCCAGGATGCCCTCTACCTCCGTCATGGGCAACGGCTGAACACGTAGAGACCCTTTGGGATGGCGTCATGGATCCCCTCCTGATGGCTACTTGATGGGAACGCTTTTAGAAAGCAGAGCAGGTAAATCTTGTAGCAAATGGCCCGTGAGACGCCAGAGGATGTAGTTGTGTATCTTAAGAGAAGGCTTGTGTGATCCTCAGAGTTTAAGGTTCTCTGGCCAGAGTGTTCTCCCATGAAAGGACTGTAAGGAAAGCACTGTTTTTAGAACTCTGCCTGTTTTACAGCTCTGTGATTTACAATGGGGTTTGTATTGTCCCACTCCAGCGCTCCACACTGCCCCTTCTCGACTGCTTCTGGAGAATAGTTCTGGTACTGTGAATTTTTCTACCACGCGTTTTGAAAGGGCTGGTTTTTTGCATAATGTGGTGATGTGCACACGATAGATTTACAACGTCAACCGCTAAATTGATTATGTCTAAACCTAAATGACTCAGCAACACCCTAATTTGTTACGAGGTGAGCCTTCAAAACGATCTGTTAATGTGAATACTTGGGCGTGTTTTGTGTCCTGGGTAGGTTCTGCCACTTGCCTGTAGTTAGTTGCATATCAGAGACTCAAATTGAATCTTTTACGTTATTTGTCCCCATTTTTCTAATTTTGCTCCCAATTTCTTAATCTTTCTCTGAGATATTTTTTTAAAATGTTAGTCCAAGTATTTTATTGTTACGGTAGTTTTAAGAAAGCATTTATAACCTTACATGGGTTAAAATTCAGACAAATCCCGTGGTGCTAGAGGTGTTGCTGGTTCATGTTGTTGAGGACGGGCCTCGTTTGCCCCCGGCAGGGCAGCTGGCGTGGGTCAGTGCCACCCGTGTGCCCTGGAAGCAGGTTTGGGTGGCGGGAGGGTCCCGCTGGTGGGTCGTGGGCCAGGTCCAGCCAGGGGGGCTGGTTTTCCTGTGTCTCGCCGTGTCCCCAGCGGCTGGGGCTGCTGGGTTGGCACAGCCAGGAGCCCGTTGCTGATGCCACAGCCTGGTGCCTCCCGGCGGGATGTGGGGAGGGATGTGGGACTTGGCATCTCGCATCTGAAGGATGGGGCTGTTCCAAAACAACCGTCCGACCCGGGCCCTCACTGGAACAGCGGGCTGGCTTGTGCATCCATTGGTCACCAGTAGCGCTGCCGGGTGAGTTCCTTGCCCCATCCCGCCCCACAGGCCAGGCCGGACCCTGCAGAGCCCCCTGTGCCCGCGGGAGGGACTGGCCCTAGCCCACGGCAGTCACGTCAGCACCCATCACACAGCCAGGAGAGCCCTTTGCTTTTATTAACGGGAGGTGAGGTCACTTTCTTTATACATAGTATATATAGTATATATATTTTTGTGTTGTTGTTGGTTTCGAATGTTATGCACTTTTTAATGTTTGTAAACTTTTACTAATGAATAGTGTGATTGCTTCCTGGATATATTAATCATCAGTTAAGGAAACATCTTTGTGGCCACAGCTGTTTGTTTCTACCATATGTATCATAGTACTTGTCACCTGGAATTTTTTTGTGAGATGTGTGGAGAAAAAAAAAACCACCCACTTCTGATCAGTATTACGAGCTCTTCTATAAGTGTTAATAAAACCCAAGGCAGCAGTATGCTTGTGGCTCCTTAGTGGAATATTAACTCTCACCCTTCATCCTTTGGAAGCTGAATGCCTTGCCGTCTCACTAGCTGTCAGAAGCCCTGTCCTACTGGTAACAGAGGTATCCATTTGCTTTGAAAATACTATTACCCTTAGACTAATTATTTATTCATTTGTTTCACTCGCTGTTCCTTTCACAGTTAACACCTTATTATTGATCTGTTTGTAGTTTTCCCCCTCGCCCTTCCATCAGGCCTTCAAGCTGAAATGGGTGCCCCTTTGCCATGGGCTGGTTACTGTCCCCGCAGCACAGCCACCAGAAGGGAAGCAGATGCTAGGGCTTTGTTTAGTGTCACTTTATTGATGATCCATGAAGCATCGTCAGTAAAGTGTTGCGGAAAAAGGCATTAGTGGAATAAGTAATCACAGTACATTAAAGTGTTGGGTTTCCTTATTTTCCTTCAGAGCTTTTCTTTATTTCAGTACATTTTCCTCCTTAATTCTTCTGTGTTGTGAAATAAAACTCATTTCAGCCTTTCCTCTCTATTTTGTACCTGTTTCTTCTATTTCTCCTCTTGTTTTCTTTCATTTTTAAAGCCGGTACGGAGGCCTCTGCTGGTTTTTGAGCCCCGTCTCAGTGTGGTGGGGCGCCGCGCTGCTCCTTTTAGCCGGGCGAAGGGCTGCGTGTGTCCCGCCTTGCCCGGAAGCCTGGGCGCTGCCGTCTCAGCCCAGCACTGCTGTTGCGCTCTGCCCTGGGGTCTCTGCTGCCCGGGCAGCTACGGCAGAGCTGGCTCAGGGCTCCTCACCCCTTTGTTTCCGTGTAGCTGTGTCCCCCAACAGGGACAGGCGGCAGAGTTGGGCTGTGCCTGGGGTGTTTGTTCTCAGTGAGCCTGACGCTCTGCTCTCCGGCCCAGCCTCTGCTTTAGATTTCGCTGTTCTCAGGATAGGCAAAATGTTTAAATGTTCGTTTATTCCAGGATTATTTTAGAAAAATCTCTCCAAGAACCCTATAAACTCGGCAAAGTTGGGTCTGGACTATGGGCTCGATGGAATACCCCTTGGAGGTTTGGTGGTGGTGGGTTTTTGGTTGTTTTGCTGTCTCTTTAGTTGCACGTTCCCAGAGGTTCCCTCACCCTGCCAGCCCCAGCCCTGAGAGCCGTCCCTGCACTCCTGTCCCCATCCCCCGTAACGAAGCCTAGGGCTGCCTTTGCCAGCCTTGCGCTCCCAGGGTTTCCATTCTCCATTTCCCTCAAACACAAAGAACACAGAGCTAGGACTGGCGGGGATATTGGCATTTCTTTCTTCCGCTTATTTCCATTAATGTTGTCCGTGTGCTTCAGAAAGCTGGGAACAGAGAGCAGCGAGTGTGCACATCCCATCATTTCATCAAACACTCGTTTTACGACAAAAGTTCACCATGACCTTCCAAACAACAATTATTAAATAAATATGGAAAAGTGTTTTTTCCACAACTTTGAAGTGGGAAGAATTGCATCCTGGTACGAGTGACAGGTCCTGAGAGCTTGAATTCCCTGGAAAGGGGTGAGGGGGTGCGCAGAGGGAGGGCGCGCGGGAAGCGGCTGTGCTGGGAGCGGTGCGGCACCAACACCTCCTGCAGCCCCCGCAGCTCCCCGTGCCCTGGGGGGTTACGGGTTGTCTGGGGAGGAGGCAGAGCTGCTGGTGAGGCTGAGTGCAGGCACCAACCCTCTCCCCAGCGCCGCTCCCCGTTACACTGCTGTGGTTTTGCCCTGACTGGTTCCTCCGCTTTGCTCTGCCTCCCCTCCGGACCCTTCATCCTCTGTCCCCCGCTCCCTCCTGTCAATAGCACCCTGGGAATGCAGCGGTAGGGAGTGCGCTGTGGGTCTCCTGGGTGTCTGACCGACTGAAGTCTGGTAGGGGAGAGGCTGTTCCTCTTGGTCCTTTCAGTCAGTGCCAGAGGGGAACGTGCTCGGGAGCTGCGGGAGGAGGGAAGCCGTGGGGCTGAGACGGGCCAGCGGCAGCAGGAGGGGTCTGGTGGTGAGGCAGGGGCAGAGCAGGACACGGCTGGATTGTCCCGTCCGGGTGACGCGGTGGCCTTGCAGCCAGCTGCGGGTTTCCAGCAGTGCTCTGGAGCAGAGGCACAGACCTGGCCCTTGCCCTTCAGACAGACGGGATCAGCAGGTTGCAATGACAGGAGGAGCGCTGTAGTGAGGTTAACAGCTGGGGTGCAGGGAGGATGCCTGCCCGCTGCTTTAACCCTCCCCCTTACCTGAGTCCCGGGGGCCAGGGACACTCAGCAGCATCCTGGGGCTGCCACCACCCGTGGGAACCCAGTAACTGCCCTTGGAGGAGACGGAGTTTGATGGAAGGGTGTTACAGCCCAGTATGACAGAGGAGGACTAGGGGTAAATGTGGGGGGAAAGGGGCTGGGGCAGGGCAGGCTTGTGGTTTTACACGAGTAGCCTGAAAATCATCCTTGGTGGAAGGTGACTACTAAATTAGATTGGGCAAACCTACACATCTCCTAGTGCCTTAAGGAGTTTCCCGTGACCCACACAACACGCCATTGTATTCAGAAACCTTTTCCAGGCACATGATTCCTCCTTGAGGGCGTCACCCGCTTCACCACAGCCCATGCTGGTTGCAAGGTGCCAGGGAGAGCAGAAATGCTCCACCTGACCCGACGGCCGGGACAATGGCCTCACTCTGGGCAGTGTCCCCTCACGTCACAGCGTCTGCAGGCTGTGCTCCTGGCTCTTGTCACACGCTGAACCGTAACGTGCCGGGAATGGGGTTTTCAGGAGACTCCATGGAACACACCTGAGCCAGGCTGTCCATCACCAAGCAGGGCTGGGCCTATTTTATCAACTAATTATTTCTTCCTTCTGGTGTTCCAATGAAATCAGATTCCCTCTTCGCTCTGGTGCGTGCGTCCGAGTATCCCTGTGGTAATAAACAGGGCACCGCTTCCGGCTGGAGAGCAAGGGATGTCTGGCAGCTGTTCCTCATGTCCTGTGGGTCACTGTGAGTCTGTGCGTACTTTATACCCACACTGACACTGAAAATACACCAGATACTTTCCAATTAAATACCACGCTCCAAATGGGAATATGCAGCATAAAAATACACTGTGGTATTTAGCTTCCGGTAGTCTGTGCTCCTCTCTTCTTGCTCATCCTGGAAGTTACACCCAAGTGCAAATAGGACACGGCCGTGTGTTCCGGTGGAGGATCTGGGTTTCCACAGCTCGTGCGTGATCCCGCAATGCAGGCAAAATGCCGCCCCTGGAACACCTCCTTACAGTCGTCATTTCCCTGGCAACAGCCTGGTATCC
Organism: Bartramia longicauda; assembly: GCA_028566575.1. Classification (NCBI taxonomy): domain Eukaryota; kingdom Metazoa; phylum Chordata; class Aves; order Charadriiformes; family Scolopacidae; genus Bartramia; species Bartramia longicauda. Next base: position 130,913,546 of record JAOXNH010000012.1, read on the forward strand.
CCCGTGCCTCACTCCCCGGGCTGCGGAGCGGGGTGCGCTGCAGGGCAGGCGGCTGGGGGCATTCACAGGTCTTTTCCATCTGTAATTCTTCTCATCCAGGGAAAGAATGAGGAACTCTCCCTGGACACGAGCACAACGTCCTCCTTTGTCAGGAAGGGCAAACAGCAACGCTCTGTGATGCTGCGGCAGTAACTGCCGTGGCTGTGGGGATGGTGTAGAGCCCTCCCCCAGGAACAGACACGCAAAGTAAGGGAGAGAGAGCGCAGGGACACCTCCTGGTGGCACCTCCTGGTGGCATCCTGCTAAACAGAGGGATTAGACCTGTAACCGGCCTATAGAGACAAAGGTCCAAGGAGCCGCGGTGGGCTGGGGTCATTGAGGTGTTGAGAAATTCCTTTGGAAATCGTGAGGCAAAGGATTGTCAGTGCATCTTGTACCTGACTGAATATAGCCTTGGCTTCTCTCCTGTCTCTCACACGTGTCAGAAAGCTTTTCTTCCGCAGACTACCGACCCCGTGCGATTGGAGCCCTGCCACCCCACCCCCAGACCGTGTCCTGCTGCTGACGCCGTCACACTGAGGCTTTGGATTTCTCTTTCTTCAACGAAATACACCTTTTCAACATGTTTTTCCCAAAGGCCAGAAGAGTCCCGAGACAGGATGTTAATCTCAGGTGCCGAAAACAGATCAGACACTTAAAAAATCCTCAGGGAGAACCTTCTTCACCAGCCTTGGTGCCTGGTTAGATACATCCAGCTAAAAAGACAGAAGGTTTCTGCTGTCTGCCGTCCAACGTAGCTCTCCAGGGTGTCACTCAGTCCACTTGTTGCTTCTCTCTCTGCTTCCGTGTTCATTCTGCCACCTTTCAAGAAGGTTTGGCAGGTGTTAGAAGCTCTGGAAAAGTCCACAATCCAAAATACTTGCCTTTCACAAGGCAACACTTGCCAACCTGAAGGACTGCCTGCTCCCCTGCCCCCGTAGCCCCTGGGTCACCCAGGGCCTTCGCTGCCACAGCTCTGGGCAGTGAGCCCGGTGCCTGGTGCCTGGAGGGCGACCCAGCGCACATCAGCTAACGCCTGGCTGCACTGTCTGTCACGGGTTCTGTCCCTGCCTCAAAGTCGAGTCTTGGGCTTTGGAGCAGGCATTTTTGGGATGATGAAACGGTTCTGTGTGAGACAAAGCCCCAGGGACACCGCGGTCCCTGCAGAGCAGCCTGGCTGTGCTTCCGGCAGGGGAGGGCCCACAGAAAGTTGTAATGCTGGGAATTATGGCAGTGATGGTAAGTTCGTCTGCAGTGGTGCTCCCAAACATAGCAAAAGCATTATGCCTGCATCACTGAAACCCCAGAAATTGCTCTTTAACCATTCCAGACCCAGCGCTGCCGGTGCCCAGCTCTCCCCAGCGCAGTTCCTGACGCGCCGCTGGGGATGGAGCTGCTGCACACCATGTCCGGGTTCTGCTGCTTCTGCTGGGAACACCTTCTTCCCTAAACCTTCCCTGGTGCTGCAAGCTGAAAATGATAAATCTCCCTGATGAAAGCTGTGTACGATCCTGATATGTATATATATGTGTGTGTGTGTATATGTATGTGAATGTTCAAGGACGGCAGCCATTCCTTCCTTTGCTGTGCCTTGTGCTCGTTACTGGCCTGTGAGAGTCAAAAGCAAAGCCAGTTCCCATGTTCAGTATTACAGAAAAATCCACACCCTTTACGAAATAGCATTCTTTCTTTGCTGAATTTTGCCCATACAGTATCTGATGTTTATGTCAGCTCCTTGTATTGTCACCGTATTGTCCTGCAAACGCTGTTGTTTCACACAACAAAGTACCTCACTGATTCTGCCGAGGTGGCTTCACCACCAGTTCTGCTGATGCAGAGCCCCTGCACAGACCCCTCAACACCCCATTGCCATCGGTGTTTGGGGCACAGGAGGCCCCCCGTGCATCAGCTCCCTGCGAGGCACCGCCTTCCCGACAGCCCACCGGCCCCTCTCCCTCTCCCTCTCCCTCTCCCTCTCCTCCCGGCAGTCGGGCTCTGCTCTCCCAGCCATCGCTCCGCCTCGCTACAGCTTCTCCAACCCTCGGGCAAGCGCTGCTCACCTCTTGTGCAGCCAGGAAATACTCACAACTTAACACTTTTATCTCCCACACTAAAACTGATGGTTATTTTTTCTCTGCTGTTTTTATTTCCTTAGGGCAAGATTTTATTTCTTTAGGCAAAATTCAGTATTTTATTCCAGTTTTCTAAACATGTTCACCCTGACAGTGAATGTAGGTGAATGTCAAGAACTGAGCAGTTAATTTCAGGCTGGAATCAGGGGCACTTGGAAGGACCAAGCAGGAAAGAAGCGAGTAACTCCTTAGAGTCTGCCTCCACACTACCTCTGTGCCAGTTGTAAGTACTCTGCGCTCGGGACCTTCTGAAGAAATAAAGTTTTTGAAAGAGAAGGCTATGATTTATTATAAAGCAACCTGGTAAAAACTCCCTTCTCTGAAAGAAGAGACTCGGGCGAGTACAGAGCTCACGTGGGGTCCGCTCTGACTGCCAGAAGCAGGATCAGCTGATACATTTTTGGTGAGGGTTTCAGTCCCAGGGAGAATTAATGGAATATTTTTTTCCCCGAGGTTTCACTGAATAAATTGCCCCAATTTAAAACCAACAATTATCCCTCCTGTGACCCAGTGCAGTGGCTTGGGCTGAGCCGGAGGTAATTTTCTCCATGCAGAGTCAGCAGAGAGAGCAGTTTCTCCAGGGATGATGAGGGAGCACAATCCAGGGCAGGTTCTTTGCCTTGTCCCCTCCCTAAAGCGTCGGGTTCCCCGGAGGTCCCTGCGGTGCTGGAGTGAGCCTTTCCTTACACTCTGCACCACAGAGCCAGGACTCACAAACTCGGCTTTTCAGCTTCAGTTCCTGCTCCTTTTGCCCGGGCTCATGGGATGAGACGGCGAGGGCTCGTAGCCAAAGTGGAACGGCTCTTCCAGAAACACGTGCCCTTGTCACTGCTGTCACCCTTACACCCTGGGCAGCACTTTAACTGCTTAAACATTTAACGTGGGGCTCCTGCATTTTCTCCCTGTGCGAGGGAGGAAATTTTTATATTGCATATAAAATTGTGTGACTGAGCTGAAAATTTGGTGCCTTCAGAGGGAACAGCCAACTACAAGTCCCCACTTTAAACCCTCAGTGACATTTGATACGAATTCAAAAATTGTTCTTACACAAGAAATGGAAAATATTTTCATACCTGAGAAGCCGTGGCTTGGGTTGTGATGTGATCGTGCAGGGACACGGTGAGACTGCATTGTCCTCTTTCTTTACGCTTACAGGGCAGAAGGAAGAGGGAGGTACATGTCAATTCCAAACATACTTCTTTCCATCTACTACCACCTTCTCTTCTACTCCAAGATTTGAATAGTGCTGCAAAGTGACTGTGACCGAGGACCTGCCATAAGGAATTACCCCAGTGATGGTGTCTGGACTGAACACACTGTCTCATACAAGGGAGTATCGTTCCGTAGAGCCCGTTGCTTCATGACAAACTCCTGGTTTGTTCCTGTTAGTGAACTGATCTCATACTGGTGAGCTGATTCCCTTCTTTACTGGTCACGTGCCACACACTGACACATCTCTGCACTCTGCCGCTTCCTGAAGACTGGATACAATCCTTGTTGGAGCCTGAGGCATCTGCTCTTAATACTTTAAAGATTAGCCCATTTTGGTCCCTTTGAGTAAAATAAAAAGGCTTTTAAAACATTTTTCTGTAGGAAATGTGCAGGCTCAGAGCAGCGTGTGCCCTCTGACAGCTTCAAGGTGAACATTCAAGGGGTTTTATTTTGCTGTTTTGTCTGCAGCCCAGAGAACATTAAGGAAGGTTTCAGAAAGATCCTGATGAGTTTTGTTCATAATCTCCGGACAAACCGACTAAGGAAATCAATCTTTCTTCTGCTGTGCATCCAGGAGTGACAGATTGTCCCCACCTGAGATGTGAGTTCAGATCAGTGAAAGGCTCCCTCCCTTACCACTTGCTTCTTGGCCCACACGGTTCATCAATAAAGTATCTGTATCCGTGTCTATGTATCTCCATCCATGTCTCCATCAAACCATACAGATCAGATATAGCTATATGGGGGTAGACTAACTGCATTTATATAGATAGAATTATGTAGCTCCTGTATCTCTATGATCTATAATGAGGAGAACAGTACAGTTTCTCCAAGCAGAGAAATTGCTTTTCTCACCAACTGCAGTCCCGTGCCGAGTGCCTCGGCATTGCTTGGCTTTCAGCAGGAAGGGAAGCAGAGCACATTTTAAGGAGCATTAACTCCCCAGCCAGGCAGGCTGGGGTTACTTCTGTCTGTTGGAGGAGATGAGTGACTGGATCCCAGGCTGTTCGGCTGAGGACAGTGCTGTGCGGGGTGTAACGGCGCCTTAGCGCTCACATTGCAGCACAGAGAGGGCAGCCAGCCTCTCGCAGATACGCTGCAGGGCAAGTACACGGCTCTAGCTGGAAAGCTTTTTGCTGGAGTTGGGCAGCTTGGGCTGTGGTTTCTGCGGTGTCTGTGATGGGCTCTGTCCGGCTGCACCACCAAAGGCACTGCCCGAGGGGTGAGGGGGCAGCGCGTCACCTCGGAGCTTCACACAGGAGAGAGGCAGCCCCTTCCGGCAGTTCCTGTCCTTCAGCTCATATGCTCCCTCATCCCAGAAACGTGAAATACACATGGGAGGGAAGGGCTCTCCCATAGAGATTGCGTCCAACTTGGCTCGTTCAGTGATTCTGAGCGTGGCAGCCCCTGAGTATGGGACTGCCAGGGCAAGAACTGCCCCAGAGACCGTCGGGGCTCCCCCTCTTTTCGACAGCTCTTCATCACTTCTGCCAGATGTGACCTTTTAAAGTCAAAGCTGAAGGTCGTATGTGAGGGATCTAAATGTACCTCAAGTTGTAGATGCTGCGTCCCTCTGTGGCTGACGGTGAGATCTCTTCCCCGTGGAAAGGCACAGAAACTTTGGGACATTTTACTCTTTAAAGAAAGCACCTCAAGTGTATTTGAAACAAAAGAAGGGCAGGATGACCACGACAGTACCCGGTGTCTCAGCCTGATGTTCTGTGGTTCAGGAATACTGGTTTTCCTAGGACATCAGTTTATCCATGGATGGAGCAGCAGTTCCTGTTTCCCCATCCTTTCCTCAACAGAGTAAAGCTTTGATCCATGACATCAAAGGCTCAGAATAAATCCCATTCTTTGTCTGAGCCTTTGAATCTCCACCATCTACCTTCTGGGCAAGAAAGGATTCTGGCGCTGGCACTCTCAGGCCTTCCCTTCAGCACCTTTCCCCGCTGCGTACAAAGACGTTACAGGCCCTGCCTTCTCCCGGGCGAATGCTCCAACCACTACCTGACAGTGGCCCCAAAACTTTGCTGATTGTTCTCCTTGAGGAAAAGGATCAGGATTGATAAGCTCATCTTCAAAGGGAACTACTCAAAGGGATTTACACACTTAGTAACAGCAGTCAAGCCAAAGAGGAGAAAAGCAGCCCCAAACCCAAAGGCAGAGATTTGCGTCCCTGACAAGCGGGTCTTGAACACCACCTTCTGCTCAGTCCCCAGCACAGGACCCCACAGACCCCATCACCCAGAGCCAGCCCAGGCTTCCCCAGAGGAGGGAGAACTGTGGTAGCTGCGTCCTCCTGGTGAGCGCAGCCTGGCGTTCGTGAACCCTTCAGCTCCTGGAGGCAAGATCACCATCCACCGCTGACCTCACACCTGGATACAACCAGCATCTTCCCTCCAACAGCAGCGATGATAAAACCTCCTTCACCACAACACTTCAGCTGGTCCCAGCAGGGGACTGGTCTCGGGGCAGGTTTCATCCTGGCATTAACATTCCAGCCTGATCCTGGGAGAGGCCAGTGACAAACAGATGCATTTGAAGTTGTCACACACCATGTTTCTGGTTCCATTCCTGCTTTACAGCAGTGTTCTTAGAAATAGTGGGACACAATTTTTTTTTTTTGCAAGGACTTGTCTTGCTCACTGTTTCTGTGAGTGTGAGTGCCTTTACTCAGGCTTTCACAGCCCGTTTCTGCTTGTTGTAGCCCGTCTCTTGTAGAATTCCAGTGGTGGAAATGCTGAGCTTTGTCTCCAGCCCTGCTGGTCACAGGATGTGTCCCCTTCCTGCTGCAGCGGGGCCAGGCCCCCTGACAGCAGCCAGGCTTCGGGCTTTCTGCTGCAGCCCTGCGGTGGGCATGGAGCAGCCAGACGTCCTCACCTGGAGCGTCTCCTGAGATCTGTAGGGTCCAGCTGGACTTGGCTTTCCCAAATAATTGCAGGTGACTTTGCCTTTTTCACATGTCACCTGGTCCCGTGTCCTGTCTGAAGCCCTGCACAGCCCGGCTGTGCAGCCGGGCACCATCCTCAGGAGGCTTGGAAAGACATCTGGGGACATCTCTTGTGGGGTCACACAGCAGATGGGTGCAGTGTAGCACCTAGAGCACAGCATCTCTAGGATAGCATCTATAGCATAGCACAGCATCTATAGCACAGCATAGCATAGCATTTATAGGATAGCACAGCATCGACAGCATCGCATCTGTAGCACAGCATCTATAGGACAGCACCCCATGAAGTGATGGAGCAGGTGGGTGCCTACTGGGGCAGTCACACACCATGCCAGTCTCTTCTTCCTCTTTCCCAAGCCAAGCCTTTCTTTTCCGGGTTTTCCATGCCTTTGGCCGTGCTGCCGAGGCTGACCCAGCTGTCCCGCCCTGAGGGGCGGGCAGCGGTGCCGCTGCTGGGGTGGCAGAGGCTCTCGGGCCCCCCTGTCTCTGCTGGCACAGGCTCCTCTGCCCTTGCTTGGGTTGAGCCCCACTGGGACTCAGCAGAGAGATCTGAGCTCCGCACGCTCCCGACAGCTCGTGGGCCAATGGATTTGGGAGGACACTGTAATGGCAAAGCTGTAATAACTTGATTACAGTTATAATAACTGGAATTGGTGATCCATGCTTTCCAGCACCCTTTAGTGAGATTTTGATAGAGAATGATAAACCTTAGTAAGTAATTAAGTCTTACTGGTTAATTAAACCGTGCAGGAACAGGAGCAGACTCCGCAGCAATCCCGTCCTGCGTTGCTGAGGAGCTGCGGGAGCGATGCTGTCGCTGCTTCACACGACGTTACAGTAGCTCGCAGGAGCAGGACCTGCTGTCCTGTATCCACCCGGAGTTTCAGGAGGGCCGTCAGGAAAACAACATTGGTATTTCTGAAATGCCGTTTGGCCACATCCCTGCGTCTCACTGCTCCTACTCACAAGATTCCTAACCCGGCTGAGCCTGCACAGCTTCAGGAATTAACCTGTGAATGAAGCACAGGGGCATTTTTGCACAACTCCTTCAGGCAGAATCCTCTTTGAAATGGAGAGGTTTGCACAGCGACTGTAAGAAGGAAGAATAATGTGAGAAACTTTAAGAATGTGGGGTCAGGTCTCAGGCTGGTGGTTTTGGAAGCACACACTGAACCCACCAAAGGATAAAATGGAGCTTTAGCATCTACTAATAACAAAGGGTCACATTCTTTCTACACCAGTTGTGGGGGTGCAACCTCCTTCAGTCAGAAAGTCAAGCACTGGGGTCAACACCTTTTAAAATCCAACCCGCTCCTCAAGTATTATTAAGAAAGGGAAAAACATCACATCTTGCAAAATGAAAGGCAGAGCCAAATAATAGATCAGTGCTCTCATTCACCTCTTTAGAAAGTGAAATAAATAAAATTAACTATACATTTAGCAAACTCCACAGCATTTCTGCATGTCACAATATGTATATTATACACATATATATGTACGTATGTAACATATTTGGTTCTTTTCTACAGAGCGAACATAATGCCATTAAAAGAGAGAGCTGTCTTGGTGAAAATCAAGATTTCTGCCTGTTTTCCTGCCCGGTAGCAGGCAGGTGAGTAGCCATAAGCAGCGATCCAAACACATGACACTGCCGCTGTCACCACCCCTCGGCACAGGGGACAGTCCACCCCCTGGAGATACTGCTGGGCCTGGCCCGGTGGCCTTGCTGTGAGACAAGGGCTCAGTTGGCCTGGGTTAGTGTCCTGCTGCTCGAGCCTCCTGGTGCTGCCTCCCGGCTGGACAGGACCTGTCAGCCTTTGTCACGTAGGATCTGGCCGGACCAGGACATCTTCCCTTATCTTCAGGGGTGTCCCAGTCACAAAAAGGCTTTCTGCTGGTCATCTGGGAGAACTGTAGCTAAAAGTGAGTCCTGGCAGAGGAAGAATGAAGCCGAAGTAGCTTCCTGGGCTGGCCCAGCGGTCACTGCCGTGGTTCCTGTGCTGGCAGAATCCTGCCTCCTGCCAGCGTCCTCCCCAAAGAGCTGCCGATGGCAGGGTAAGGACATCAGTCCTCTGTGCCACAGCAGCAGGCAGTCCCGCCTCTCTGCTCTCTTCTGGTGTTCCAGGGATCCGCAGGAGTTACAGGGATGTGTCATAACGATGTCTGCTATTAAAACCGTGTTTCCTCACACTGGGAACGGCTGGTGGTTTAGAGCTGCAACCACAAACCATGGGATGGGAGCTGGGAATAAACACTTTCTTCTAAGCAAGCGAAGGGGGGGATTTGCCTGGCGGGGGTGGGTGTGCTGGCCTGGCACCAACCGCATCCCGGCACGGAGAGGAGCAGCGCAGAGCTCCTCTACATCCCTCTGCCCACCGGCATCCTGCACCCTGGGCCAGGCTCCTCGGATACGAGACGGGAAGCACAGCCCCTCTACTGGAAGTGGGAAATCTGTTATACCCAGGATTGTGTGTCATTGGCAAGAGAAAACCAGTTGCCTCAGAGAATGTCAGAGGCAGCATTTGCTTCTAATTTTTGTTTCTGTTAAACGGCAAAAATAATAATCATTTTGTTAGCAATTACCACATGTTTGTGCATGGAGCACATTAACTGACTGGCACAGACAGCGATAGGGTAACGCACACAAACGAGGGCTGATTGAGATAATGGCTGATTAGACACATCAGCTGATGGGAACGACAGTTGAGATTTCGGTGGAGGACTTGCAGGGAAGCGCAGATTGGGGAAGAGCTGAAGTGGCAGCTCAAATCCAAGGTCCAGACGCCTGGGGTAGGGAAAGGGAATGACCGAAGAGGAACCTGCCTGTCCGTAACAGGTTGCAGGGGCACATGCAGCAAGGCCTGAGTGGGTGATGCCGCGGGACTGCCAGCAGAGAGGGCCCGGGCTGAGAGCTGAATTCCGGGGGTGTGGAGTGCTGGCTCCTGAATCACCCAGGGGCCTTGCTTCACTGCGACTTGGCCACGAGGCCCCAGGCAAAACTGGGTTTCTCTGATGCCTGGGTGCACTTCAAAGCCCGTTCCATCCCACATCCATCTGAAGTGCAGATGGGCTCAGCTCCCAGCGCCTGGCCGAACAGCCTCCCTCTGTCCCAGCCGCCTGTGGTGACCTTGTGTCTGGTGCTGGGCGGACATGAGAAGCTGGGGTGCTCTGAGGCGCCCAGGAATCTCCCTTTACAAGGTTAAATCCCGTCTGAATGCCACTTCAGCTCGTGTTAGCTTACAGGGGAAAGCAGGTACGAGTAGTCAAGTCTCTTCTGACTCAGCTGTCCCCCACTTTGTTGTGGTGTATGAACTGTCTACAAGGGGTAAGGCAGCCACAGCCATCAGGGTGAGAGCAGAGCTGGAAACGAGGGGCTGGCTCCTTTGGCTCTGCAGCACGGAAACCAGCACAGGGACAAGAGCCGGAGGGAAGCCACGATCAGGGAGAGAGACGGAGGGGGCAGGAGAAATTCTTGTAAGCACAGCTTTGGAGAGAAACGCCTGAAAGTTTGGACAGAGGAGGAAGGAAATGGCAGTCTGAAAGATTCAGAGTCGTGCCAAGAAAGAAACACGGGTGGCTGCCTTTAAGTTACTCAGAGCAGTAACAGAATTCAGCAGGGTTTGTACCTGAACCGCCGGCTGCAAGGCACTGCTGAGCAGTGTCATTCTGCTCTACTCCGATGAACTGAGGTCCACAAAAAGCAGGAATGTCAAACTGGTAGGAAGTGGGTGATGTGGTCCCTGGAACAGCTGGGGCTGCAGGAAAGAGGGTACTGCACTGTGAATTTTTCAGGAGTGGTAAGAGTCAGTATATTAGGGCCGTACAAGATCTGGGCTGGCTTAGTGGCAGGGAGATGCACACAAAGAGCATATACAAAAAACATACATTTAGGCTTGAAGCTCAGTTTTACTTCCTTGTTTTTCCTCTTCAGTTTAACCAGACCTTTCAAAGAATCAGTTCTGCAAAAGTATTTAAAGAAAAATGAAAGGAACGAATCAATAAGGAGGGGAAACAAACAGTGCCCAACAGCAAAACACCCATTTTTCCTCTCAGCACTGCCTCCGGCTGACCTCAGAGTAGTTCCTTTGCATTTTAATTGACAATATTTGGCACCATCTGATACATTTAAGATCTAAATGGCCTTCCCAAATGGATATAAAAATCTACTAAACAGAGCACTTAAAACACGTTCATAGGTTAAAGGCTAAGAAGAGGCACGTCAGAGATGGGGATGTACATACACACAAAATTTAAAAATATTTGAGGAATTTTGCCATGCCTATTTTATCTTGAACTTATTTTATATATTGTCTATTGAGAAAGTAAAATTGAATCCCATTTAAAATCAACAAACTTCTCAAGAATAACATTAAAGTGGTATAAGAGAAACAAACAAACAAAAACCCTGCTGCAATCATGACCAGTGTTATAATCAGCATGGGATATTGTCTTCCTAACATCTCCCTTGGCACCCAGTATGAAATAAGAGCCAAACTCAGATACTGAATTTTTCATTTTGCAAGTATTTGACTTTCTTCCTGCAAAGGAAAGGTGGAAAGGAAAGGATTTTCCCACCATACCCATGACTACATATTCCTAAAGAGAAGCACTGCAAATGTGCAACTTCTTTAGTCACGTATAGCAAGGTGATAAGGGATGATACGCACTGCGTAAGCTGTCTAGGGGTTTGTCTAAGAATACAAGAATCATGAGATCACTTTCTGGGACAGAAAATGGCAAGAAGCTGAGTATCTCAAGTGGTAAATAAAAAAAGCAACCAATATGTCAACATAGCCTATTCTGAAACAAAATCTAAGTTCAGTCAATAAACTCTACTCTGACTATAATATATGTATATTACTAATATATGACTAGTATATATGTATTGTTGGCTACAATATATACGACCTTTTCCTCTGAATAGTGAAGAAAAACACTATAAAATTACAAGTTACTATAAATACAGATTAAATTGTAGTGCCATTTTAATTTCTCAATTAAAGAAAGCATCTCCTCCCCCCATCCTCAGGAGCACAGGACACGTATAATTTTAATTGCCAGTAAGTATCTCACCAGCTGTGCGGTCCGTTTGTGCAATACACAGATGCAGCAGATTTCTACACGGCTACCCAGCAAAGTCCATCCTCTGAGCAAGTCCGTAGGGAACAGAAACACATGAAGTGTTTTGTGGAACTCCCTCACACAGCCCAGCTTTGCCAAATCAGCTTTGCAGCACTGCTGTGCTCCTCAGGAATCTCCGAGCTCTGGCTTGTGCTGTGCCTCGGGGAACAAGCTGGTGCCCCAAACCACCCGGCTGGGGAGCGGAAGGGTGCTGGAAAGGGAACCCAAACAGTGCATACCCTCCTTTTCCCACTCAGCTGTTAAGAAATACCCTGCTAGTAGAACTGTGAGGGCTAACACCCCAGCCCCTGGAGGCTGTCACACAGGTTGCAAATGCCAATACACGGCAACAGGGAAACAGCAGAGTACGACAGGGCATGAAGCTGTGACTATGTCTCTGATCAGGACAGACTTGAAAGCACATTACATGGAAAAACTGTGTGTATTGTGTAAATGGAACACTCAGCATAAATGTGCAGAGTCATGAAAGACCAGGATTTCATGATCAATGCATAAATTTGGAATTACCAAATTGGTCTTGCAGAGTAAATATAAAGCTGCTTGGGACAGAAAGGTGCAGCGGGGGCGGTGAGGGGGTGGTACGTAGGCAATCCTGCTTTCAAAGAGAAAATGTAAGCAAATATGTAAAATGTAAGGAACAAGTAAGAAAAGAACTCCATAATCCTCCTGTCTTTTCAATCCTGAAACCTCAGCTTCTCAGCCCCAGCTTTGCAGACACCCCAAACATACCTTGGCAGCAGAAGAGAGCCCTTATCCTAATTAGAGGAGACTGCCACCTTGCCCTGACCCAGATGGGTGTTGTCTCCCTCTCTTCTGGAGCTCTGGTTCCTCCCTCTGCTCTGGGCACCACGGGGCACTTTGAGGAGTAGAGAAAGGCCCGTGGCAGAAGCACAGACAATTGGGGAAACCAGCTTCTCCGGAAGTTCCTACAGCTCTAGCAGTTCAGCGTTTCCCACAGCTGCTATTTTGGTCCGGTCTCTAAATAGTCATTTATTTCCAGGAGCAAAATGTCAGAATTTCTTGAAAAGACAAGGAAGAAGAAATTTGCACCAGTCCACGTTTCAGCCACAAGCAGGAATGGCTGCTTTCTGCAGTTTGCCCCTTCTGCTTTTGAAATGGCTGATACAAAGCCATGCCAGGATTTGAGCTCATTTAAATAATGAAAATGAAATGGCTCCTGTGAGACTTGCATAATGGATCCGTTAGCGTTCCGTATTGCACCTTAGAGACAACACAGCCCAGTCCCACACACAGGGCTGGATTTTAAGTGCTCGGGGGTTTGTGCTTCTGGATCAGAAACATTTTAATGGACATGGGATATTAAAAAAAAAAAAGCAACCAACCAACCAAAGAACAAAATCAGCGCTCGGGAAGGATACTTAACATCAGAGAGACAAGTCCCCAAACCACTCAAGCACACAAGCATCTTCTGGGCCAGCACAACCAAGAGGAGAGGGATGTCAGAGTGAAGAGCTGAGAAATGGTGGTGGTCAGAGAAGGACAGCCAGTTCTGTGGCAATGATGCTTTACTGACCAAGAAGGTAGAGCATGACTCCAGCGGGAGAGTGACCCATGGAAAAAAAATGCCTTTATTTTGTTGTTTGCTGTTCAACTGCAGAACCACAGCCCTGGACCAAGTCACAGCCCCTGGCCTCCTCCTGTTACTGGCTGCTCGGCTTGAGATAATCTGTCTACCAGTATGGCATCCCAGAATTTCAGCTGTTCCTTTATCTGTGTTTGGGGCACTATTACATCCCATTTGCTCTAATACCAGTTTATACTCAAGTTTACCAATTCAGGAATTCCTGTTTGGAGAGAACAAACCTGCTCACTCCAGCACTGCTCACTAGTTTTCATTGTGGCCTCTGGTCTTGCTCTGTCTAATGCGGGAGTCCCCCAGCAAACAAAACTACAGAAGGGCACTGAAAACCCCTGGGCTGCTGGAAAGGTTGGTGGCAAACTCACAATACTCCAATCCTGACTGTAAATCGGGACTATAACCCACAAAAGAACAAAAGGTGCTCTTGTAGTAATTCAATTGAGGAATTATTTTAGTAGGAGAGTAATCATTCTTGTCTGTAGTCCTCAATTAGGGTTAATTGTAAGAAAAAGCTTATTAGGAATATTTAAATTTTAAAGTCTCCCTGTGCAAGCATATCTAAATTCCCAGAAGGTAGTTACAGTGCAAAGTGTATTAATTAAAATGCCACTGTGGGAAATCCTTCTTTATCCAATGTTCATTATTAACATGAAAGAGAGTGAACAGGTTTTGATTTTCTGTAAGGATTTTAGTCATTGTGACAGGAATTCAAATGGTGAAAGCATTTGAAATGTTAATGAAATTCTGATCATTTTACGGGACTTGGTCCTTCTATGACACTTGTGCCCCAAATGCAGGATTTGCACAGCTTTGCAAGGATCCAGAGCAACGTACTGTCAAACTCCGGATCCCAGAGTCCCTTCCTAAAGTGGCTAAAGATTTGGAGCATGTCAATTTTTTGTATATCGATATATCCAGTAAGCCGTATTCATCCCACAGCCCTGCTGTTTCTAGGACTCAGCCCGTGTCCCGCAGCCGCCCTCCCTGCCCAGGGTGACCGTCATGGCTATATGTGTATTTCTAAATGCCTTTCACACAATATATCCTCTGATCAATACCTGCCTTTCAGACCATCCAGGTGTGGCTGTCACAGGAGGAGCTGGGTGACAAGCAGGGCCTACACGTGGGAGATGGCTGGAGTTTGTTGTGTGACCAGGCAGGATCTGCCGGTCACGAGCATCACACCCAGGGAGAGACAACCCATAACTCACAAAATCATCACTCATCGCTTTCCCTGGGACAGACTCCTCTTTCCCACCAACTGTACGTGAGAAACCGCCTCCTTGCTGGCCAGCAGAGAGGGACCTGAGTCTTTTTGGAAACTGTGTCTGAACCTGAGGTGGCACCTCTACACTCCTGCTAATGCCTGAGCTTACTGCACATTGCCTCTTGCCTCTCTCCTCTGGAATTCCCTCTGGAATCTGGTCACGGGGAGTTGTGCCTGTGTTAGTTCTGTGTTTCAAATAAGTGTGAATAAGGAAGATGTGACTTTTGCATTTAGGGCCATATTTACTTCGTCCTCCTCAGAGTTACTGAAGATTCTGAACAGAAGGTGTTCAGATTGTATTACTCTTTAGAGGCAGAAATTCCTGTCGTTGTTGCTGCCTCTGCGAAACAACTGATATGGAAAAGGAGCTAAATATATACGTGGTGCCCACAAGCTTCCCATAGCATACCAGATGTAACCTAAGAGGCAGCGGCAGAAATAGTCCCAGCAGAGGCAAAGGACTCCAAGCAATGCAGCGAGGTCCCATCTGAGGGGCAGTTTCAGATTTTGGTCATGTATGAAATATGAACTGAGGTGGAGAAGGTGCAAAGGCTGCCACGGTGACTATGGACATGGGCAGCAGAGTTTCTGAGGATAGTTTACAAGAGCTCTGCTTTGTTTAACAAGTCAACTACTGAAACAGAATGTGTGCTAATTGCCTGAAGTACATCAGAGAGATAGACACTAAGGACAATATTTAAGCCAGAAACCAATGTTGACACAAACTAGTAATTCATAAATTTAGCATACAAATTGGGGGGAGGGGGAAATCCCAAATGTTATAGGACTGTCATTGCAGAACAGACTTGTGCTTGGAGCAGTAGGTGACAGCAGAGTGTGGAGATCAGGTAAGTTTATGAAGGGATTCATGTGGCACGGTGGCTTTGATAACAGAGGGGTAGTCCTCTGTTCCCCACATGGAAACCACAATTAAAAGACAGACACTTTTCAGCATTGGGACTTTTTTAAGGCACGCTGTCCATATGCACAGTTACACAAGGAGCGTTCATCCACCAGAGCCAGAAGAACCTTCTGTCTTGGCAGCAGACCAACCACTTGCCCATTCATTCTATCAGCCAGTTCTTTCTTTCACGTCTCAGATGACTAACGGGATGCCGCAGTCAATCAGTGGCACTTTTGCAGAGCAAAACTAAGCATTAAGTTTGTTTTCAGTATAAGATTCAGTCTGGGGAAACCTGGAGTAGGATTTGACTGCTCCAGTGGGGGTGCTGACTGTTTACTGGTCTAATCCTGAGATGGGTGTTCCACTTGGCAGCGGATCATCCCCTCAGTCCTGTCTTACCTGGGGAGACAAGGCTCTGTAGGGGACACTGGACGGGTAGCTCAAGGGGGAGCACCACATCGTAGACACCTAAAGATGGGTGAGCTGAATTATCTCCTGCCCCTGTTTTCAACAAAAATAACCACAAATTTCAAAGAGAAAAAACAAACTGAACAACAAAAAAATTGCTCCTCTAATATGAAACCCTTCACTAAATTGAGAACACAAGATAAAAATTCTGTTTATGTTTTCATTATAAAGGATTTGCAGGCTGAGAGGTGAAGTCACCCAGGCCTCTGTTGCTGAGTTTGCAGTCCAAGAGCAGAAATAGCACACGAGGAAGCGCATTTCTGATACTCTGCCCTAATGGCCCAGCAAATCTTGCAAGCTACAGGCTCCTTTGGGTTTTACCTCAAAGATTTAATGAATAATTTGCAAAGCCCCAGACTCTGCAAGATGGTGGCAAACTGGTTCCTTCTGGCACGGCCTGTAATTTCATAAGCATAAGCTCTGTAGAACAAAGCAAAACCTGAAACCTATTTTTAGTATGGTTCTAAACTACCTAGAAAAATTGCAGCTAAAATTACCAGATGTATTCAAGCGTTTGGTCTCAAGGGATCATTTTAATCACATATTAATCCTGGTTTGCATGCAGCTGTTTGGCATGCAGCATCTGCATCTATTTGTCCCATGCTAAGGGGATGCAGAGAAGACAACATGATAGAATCATAGGATCATTCAGGTTGGAAAAGACCCTTGGGATCATCGAGTCCAACCATCAGCTCCACTCTACAAAGTTCTCCCCTACACCATATCCCCCAACACCACGTCTAAACGGCTCTTAAACACATTCGGGGATGGTGACGCAACCACCTCCCTGGGCAGCCTCTTCCAGTGTCTGACCACTCTTTCTGTGAAGAATTGCTTCCTAATGTCCAGTCTAAACCTACCCTGCTGCAGCTTGAAGCCACTCCCTCTCGTTCTAAGAGGGAATGGCTTGATCATAACCTCCGATTTAATGAGGTTTTATGTACTGGGTTTGCTTTCTTTGCGTTGCATTCCCAGATGTACCATGGTTGGGACAGTAAGTGTGATTCTATGGACAAGCAATTCTGTATCAACTTGTCTAGAACAAGAAGAGAAATGACTTGCAGGTGCCTTTAAAGACAGTGGTAATTTCTATGACATTGTAGTTTACACAGAAAAACTTTAGTAGATGCTCATAGCATATTGCCACAAGAAAGATAAAGAAAAGATATTAAGAATTCTAAAATGCCTTGAAGAAAAAAACCTTGAAATGCTTTTGTTGCTAAAAATGTGGAGAGCTCTTGTAAAAGGAACAGGATTTCAGTTCATTAGTCAGCAGCAATTTAGCAGTGCTGCTTTCCAAAAACATCCATTCCTCAGATGTTATCCTGTGGCAGGAGATACCCTCACATATTCATTTAATATTAGCATCTCTCTCACTTAAGAAAATAGCAAGAGGGAGGAAAAGGGGTAGGAATCCATTGCCTGCAATTATTTTCAGGGCACAAACCTGAAAACCAATTTTTGTGTTTTTCCTGTGGTTGTCCATAGCCCTCCCCCCAAGCAAGGGGGCTGTTCCAGCCTCCCATGGCTGCACCCCAGCAGCCCTCTGTTGGGCTCGTGGGTGCTGGGGGAGACGGGCCCCTGGCACCACCTCGGCTGCTCCCCGTGTCTCCCTGGGGCTGAGGCTCTGTTCCTCTTCCCACAGCACAGTTATTTCCACTTACTTTACTTTGGCCTTCATACACAAGTGAAGAGAAGGACCTGGGGCTCCTGGTGGACAGCAAGTTGCCCGTGAACCAGCAATGTGTCCTGGTGGCCAAGGAGGCCAATGGTCTCCTGGGGAACATTAAAAAGAGCATGGCCACAAGCTGAGGCAGGTCATCCTCCCCCTGGTGGGGCCACATCTGGAGTTCTGTGTCCAGTGCTGGGGCCCCCAGCTCCAGAAGGACAGGGAACTGCTGGAGAGGGAACAGTGGAGGCTGCAAGGATGATGAGGGACTGGAGCATCTCTGTGCTGAGGAAAGGCTGAGGGACTCAGGCTGTTCAGCTTGAGAAGAGCAGACTGAGAGGGGATCCCATTGATGCTGAGGTGGGTGTCAGGAGGACGGGATCAGACTGTTCCCTGTGGTGCTCGGTGACAGGACACGGGGCAACGGGCACAAACTGGAACATGGGAAATTCCATCTCAACATGAGGAAGACCTTCTTTCCTGTGAGGGTGGCAGAGCCCTGGAAGAGGCTGCCCAGAGAGGTGGTGGTCTCCTTCTCTGGAGACGTTCAAAGGCCCCCCGGACACGTTCCTGTGGGACCTGCTCTGGGTGACCCTGCTCTGGCAGTGGTTGGACTGGGGGGCCTCCAGATGTCCCTTCCAGCCTGTGATTCTGCTGCTCTTGGAAGAAGAAGATCCTGATCATTGATAACGTCAGTGTATGGACTCGACGGCACGCCAGACTGTCCCAGAGTCGGCCTAAGACCGGTTTTTTCCAGGAAGATGCTCAGACGCGGTGCCCCGCTCCCTCAGGAAACCGAGGGGAGGCCGGGCGGCACCACCCGGGCCTGGCGGGCGCGGGGCGGGCTGAGGAGGGGCCGGGGGCTCTCCGCTG
>JAOXNH010000012.1:130953471-130965305 GCA_028566575.1 Bartramia longicauda
CCTGCCCATGGCAGGGGGGTTGGAACTTGATGATCTTTAAGGTCCCTTCCAACCCAAACCATTCTATGATTCTATGAATGGTGCACCTATCCAGTGTCAGTAAACCTTAAATCCCACTTACATATTTGCCATACAGCATGTGGAGCCTTTAAAAACGTTATATTTTTTTAAATAGCTTGTTCCTTTCACTAAGGCTGTAAATTACATGGCTTTGTGCAATGAAATCAAGGTCTTGGTGGTCTTTGCATTTCAGAAGATTCTTAGAATTGTGCTCTCTTTTTTTCATTAGTGCATGAAAAGGCTCTCAGCTTTGGGTTTTTTAGTTTTGTGAAGTGTGGAAGAACCCTGTGGTTCTTTATATGGGCAGTGTCCTGACTGCTGCTAGGTTATTGTCTTCTGTTTTCTACAAAGGTCTGGAGTTCACTGATGATGTTGATAAATTGTTAAAGGTTCAGTCAGCAGAGAGCTGAGAAAATCGTGATAGGCTGCAGTATGTGTCTTGTGGTGTCAAAGACCTCAGTCTCACTTCTCAGTCCTTGGGAAAGACAGAAAAAATGTATATGTGGTCAAACAGGAGTTGGTTAAGCATTTCCCGAATTAATTAGTTTGAATTAGAACATCTGTTTGGGAGGAGGAGTGGGAAGAGGAACTCAAGGGGAACTTATCTCACAGCCTGCATTATCTGGGGCTGAATTATCAAGACTGAAATCTCTAGTGTTCCTGCTGACTTCATGAGGAGTTACTATCATTTAGCATTGCTGAATGTCTGTTCCTTACGGGGAGATTTCCTCTCGTGCGTTACAGATGTAATGTGGATTTTGAGCTCTACACCAGAGCTTTACACCAGAAGTTATGTTGCAAACTTTATAGGTTTTGTGCTTTTTAATACGATGTTATTTTAAAAGGAGTAGGTAAAGTAGTATGATGTGTGTGTTGGAGATATACCAGAGCCTTTTATATATATTTTTTTTTTAAAAAAAAAGCTATATTGAAAATCCTGTGCTTCCTTGACAGCAATTAGCCATGTAGTAATTTTCCAGGCACTGTGGTTTATTAAGGTTATGTGACAAGAACCAGAAAACTGCACAGTAATTTTAAGAAATAATTTCTCTCAGCATGAGGGTGTGTTTTGTTGGGTTTGCCTGGTTGGTTTTTCCTGATGGCATCCCTTTAGGGGTGGGAAACGGAGAGCTAAGCTTCAGCTACACACCCATTTCCATCAGTCTGGCTTGGTTTTTTTCTTCTTGAATTTCAGAAAGATCAATAAAAATACTCCAAGTGTCATAATTTTCCAGTGAAGGCTTAAGTTACTAGCCTTTTTTTGGGAATAAGAAGAAACTTGCATTACATCATTGAGATGGGGTTGGGGGTATAATGGGCTTTTTGCAGGTTTCACTCGATAGATTAGGATGATAAAAATGCAGAACTTTACTTGAAGACCTAATTTTCCTAGTAAAAGTTGTGATTTCTCAAAAGCTTCAATTCTCCTTATGATGATCTGTGGGAGGGAGGGAGGGATGGTGGTGTGTTTTATTTTTTAAGGGTTTCATCTAATATTTTTAAAATTTGATTTTGGGTTTATTCTATTTGGTTTGGAAATGTTATCCATAATAGTAAAAAACTATTGAAGTATTGCCTGTGTGTATAGTACTGTCTGTATGGGAGCTGAGGGGGGGATAGCATAACAAAATTGTTTTTCTTTCAGGCTTTCCTCTGTACTTTTTTCCTCTCCATAAAAGAAAAGAATGGAAAGCATGTTATTCTCTCTGCGCACAATGTTCAGCATATACTGGAAAAAATAAAAAGTGTAAGAGGAAAACTTTTTTCCGTCTTGCAAATTCTGAAGCTAAGGAGGCTTGTACTGACATCTCTGCTGTCTTCTAACATCTTCATGAAGTTGCTGTGACTTGTAATTATGAGCCCCCTTTTCTAGATGTGATGAGTTTGACATTGTGAAAGCTGTTCTTAAAAGAAAAAAGGGACAAATGCCTTACATTGTGCAGCTGGGGAGGATAACTGGCATTAGGGCATTTCTTGTTTTGTCTAAAAAAGAGTAAAACAACGCATTGGAAGCCTAATCCAAATATAAGTTTATGAAATCCCTTCCTCTTAAAGTAAGAAGAACCCTTTTGTTTGGATTATTATTATTTGTACATTTTTTTTAAGTCAATGGGAATTCTTTGGGAATCTAAGTATTTAATTATTAGTATGTTAATTTTATATTTTTTTTTGCAATAACTTAAATAGCAATCTGGCAGTCTCCTTATGAGTACCCCTTTGTGTATTTTAGTAGTAAGATGGACAAGTTAGGCCCACCACTGCGAACTGGAAGAGATGTGCAAAGGTTTTATGACACTGATACAAAAACAGACAGTACCATCAAAAGACCAAATGAGTTGTTGCCTATAAAGAAGTAAGTATTACAAACCAGCGTGGTTTATCTCTGTTGCAGAAATGTTCCTCCAAAGCATTGGAATAGTAAAAGTGTGACCGTGAGAGACACCTAGCTGCTGCCCAGTATGTCTTCACTATAAATGCTATGGGAGAAGTGTTTAATATAATTAGTATAAGTCCCTGGCACGAAACAGATAACCAGCTGCATGGTAGGACAGGAAAGGTGAAGATTTTTCTCAGATTTGATTTCTTCTGTCAGTGACCGATTATGGAATAAGAGTTAATGAACTTTTATCTTTGTAAAACTGAGATAAATCTGAATTTGCATTATATAAAGCTGAAGTAAGCATTTAAGCCTGATACTGTGCAAATATCTGCCTTACATGCAAATGTTCTATGACAAAGTAATTTTATTGTCTTAAAGTCAAATATTTATCTATCTCCTGCTTCTGGAAGGTAGCTGTGGTGGTCCAGGAATGCAAGCAAGGCTGGCTTGGGAAAGAGAGGTGAAGTCTTTAAGTCCAACTTACCTGATACAGACTTGTGAATATTCAGCAAGTTTAAGCTCTAAGTTTGGAAGAACGGGTATTCCAGTCTCTTAGAAACAAACAGATTCTATATTGTAGTTAACCCTTTGATGTCATTTGGAAGATGCCAAATTCAAATGGACTGATTCTTCATAAACAATACCTTAAAGCATATTGCAAAAGAGAAAATAGTAATGAATTATATGGCACATGCATGGAATGTAAGCTTTTAAAGAGGAGAAGTGTGTCTAAACCTCTTACTGCTATTTTAGTGGTGTAACTGGAGTTGAAGTGTCTTTGAGACAGGGCCAGAACATTTGAACTTGGGTTTCTATTTTACGAAGCAGAAGAGGGGGAACTCTGTCAAAAAGAGTTTATTTGTTGTTGTTCCCCTGCATGTTCAGTTAGAGCTATAAATCCTGGGAACCATCAAAATTAGGTCAGCTTTTCATTTTATAATACATTACTGAAATGTTGAGAATTTGGCATAGTGAGTTACCAGACGTGCTTACAATAGCCCCTCTCCATAGAGCAGGGATTTGATCTTTCTTCTCCAGAGCCCCTTTAGGAGGGTGGGTGCTCTGCTCTTGATAATTCAGGAATTAGCTCTGCCTTCCCTGTGGGAGGTAATTTGGTGTGTTATGTGCCGGCAGCACTGGCCAAACAGCTCCTAGCCATGGTTCAGTGCATCACAGCAACGTGGATGGGCACAGTTTATGGCAGAGGTGGCTGGACTTTGGCACGCCTACCATTAGTCATAGGGAACTTTTTATGATTTTGCACAGAACTATGAGCTGCTGTGGGTGAGAGTGATAGCTGTCAAGGACACCTGAAAACGCCCTGTCTAGGAACCAAGCTTGATATTTCGGTATTGTATAGCCAAATCCAACCATATTGTGAATGTGTGAATAGAAAAAGGCAAGCTGCTTTTACAAATTTCTTTCAGTTTTTCATTTTGCAAGTAGTGGTAATTCAACTAGATGTACAATGTGAGCTGCTTTAGGAAGGGAGGTCCCCTTCCATCTTACTTTGTTTGAAATTGAGAATAGATAATAAATGTCTTTAAAGGTATGTCCAGATTTTAAGAGTTCAAGGTGGTATTGGTGCACAACCTCATCTGCTGCCTCCATTAATACCCCCTACGATACAACTTAGAACAGGGATTTATATGCCTTTGCAAGAATAAAACAAATTAAAAAAATTTCAACCAAACAGGAAAACCAGCAGAAGTGGACAAGTAGGTAGGAATGGCAGAGGGTGGACAGAGCAGGAGAGATCAAGATGTGGTGACAAAAGTTGAGATAGTGAAGGTGGTCTGACTTTGTTGGAAGACAGCTGTCTCCAGAGATCAGACTGCAACATAAGAATGTGATTTCAAGATTTGTCATCAAATACACATGAAACCTGATGCTAATTATGTGTCCAGATCTGGGATGGATGAAGATATAGATAGTGGGTGCCTGCTACTCCTGTTGATTTACTCATCCAAATGTCAGAAATCATTGCACTTAATTGTTTAAAGTTTCTAGTATGAAAATAGATAATTTTTTTCTGTATTTTTACAAAATTAATGGGGGGAGGAGGAAGCTACAGAAATTATGCAGAAAGCTGTGTTTAAACTCTTCAGAACTAAGATGTCCTGTTAAACCTTTAATCAATTATACTTTATCTGTTCATGGGAATCTGCCTCCCTCAATACCCAGGGCAGACAGTGCACTTTCAAAGGGGCTTTTCAGTGGTTTGATTTATTTTTTCCCTGGTTCAGTGGGTGGCCTGTATGCTGTACCAGGCACCATACCAATCAGGGCTATTGATTTCTGGAAAATTTCTCTAGTATACACCTTGTATTAAAGCATCGGGTGAATTTTCTAAGTACCTAGTGGGATGAGGCTATATTACACACATTTTAGAGAACCAAACAGTTGAAATACAGGAAAAAATAGTGGACATTTTTTCGTGTTAATTGCTTCCAAATATCTGTGACTCTTAGCGTTGTGTTCAAAAATGATTGATTCAAACTACACCCTGAAGAGACTTTAGTTTTAGAAATCAATGCTGTTAGTTTTGAAAAAGTAATATGTTGGTCCCAAGTTGAAAATCTGGAAAAAACTAAATCAGTGAAGCTTTTGAAAAATTTATTTTAAATTACTTGGAGTCATCTAATCAGGAATTGAGACATAATTCTGTTCTTTGCATCGTTGTCTGATCCTCCCTGCTCCAGGACGATCCACACCATTTCTGGGGCTACAGATGAGTTGTTCTCTATGTGCTTTTCTAGCTTCCATAACAAGTATGTTTTTTCCACTCTTGAGCTCTGATGAATTTTACTCAATTGTTAGGAAAGGTCTCTCTTCAGCATAGACCGAGCTGGGGGAGATAAGACAGGAGAGTGTCTGGCATCTGTGCTGCTGTGAGTCATTTAGATTACGCTTAGAACTTTCATTCAAGCATTCTGTAACTTTTGAAAGACTGACATAACATTTAATAGGTTTTAATTTTGATGTAACTTATGTAGTGCTTCTCAGTCTGCAGGCTATTTTTTTTTTTTAAAAGAAAACCATCTTTAGAATCTCCTTGCTAAAAAAGAGGGCAGGCAGGAAAACTAAGAGAGAAGGCCGGTGTCCTTCCCAGTGAGCCAGAATCTTTGGTGGTTACTCTCTACCTGTTGAATGTAGAAGCCATTCTTGTTAAACTTGAATACTTTAGTTAGATACAGTTTCACTTAATTTGAATCTTAAATTTAGGTCCTGACTTCCACTTTTGCGCTCATTTGATCGCTTTTCCACTGATGTGTTTTAGGTGGTGGGGAGAGCTGAAAGGCCATCTTTAGCCTACGCTCGGAATGTGAAGGAAGAAGGGCTTTATGCAACAAAGCTAAAACTCAGGAGTTACTACATTGTTCCTCAGTTATGTCAGTGTTGCTGTTGAAGTCAATGAAGTTGGATGCGTTTCCTCATATATACTTTGAAAACCAAACCAAGACTAAGTTGTTTATGATTCTGAAAGGAGTTGTTAAGTTCATCTGAAGGGAAGAAAAAAAAAATCACTCTTGGGTTTTTGTTGCTGATTGGGCTCTTGGTGACTAATTGTTTTAATGGAGTCTTGCTCTAATTTTTTTTATTGCCCATGAGCCACTCCCAACTTAAATTCCATTTATCCATTGGTGTTCAAGAGTGAGAATAGAAAAACTTGGTGTGTTATACACAAGATGTGACAGTCGCTGAAGTATTGCCAAAGAAGAAGAAATCCTAGGGAATGGTAATTCTTTTGAGCAATGATGAGAAACTCTATCCTTGGTGACTGATGATAAAAGGATGCCCCTTTCTATCTCTTTCTCTTAGTGCTACTCAGAATGCTGTGGCAGGCTAGAAACAAAATTAGGCTTTAATGCCCAGCTGGATAGACTTTCTTTCCTTTCCTCCTTTTATTTATATTTATAAATATAATATTTATGCTTTGAAGAAAGAGGATCTATAGCATTATCTTAGAAGCATGCATCCTAAATAAAGTCTGTGGCTATGAGGAAAAAAGTCTTGTGGCTCACTTTGTATTGGCTATGAAGTATTGAGAATATGTTATTCTATGTGGTTTTAAACTATGAATGCCCGCAGTCAGGCTCTGTTTCTCTGAAATCCCTGCCAGTCCTAAAAGGTGACCTGTAGGCTGTCCAGGTAGACATTAGAACATACCAAACACCAGTGATGCAGGATCTGCCCGTGTTTCGGTGTGAGAGCAGGTGAAACTCATGGGCAGGAAGGGACCTGCTGGTCCATTTCACTTGTCGCTCCAAGATTCAAGTTGTATCCAGGCCAAAGCAGGCAAGTTCATGCCAAAGCTCTTCTGCCTGCTCTTGGTAGGAAATAAGTTATACGTTTCATAAATGAATTGATGTGTAGATTGTTGAACTCATTCTATGCGGATCATTTGTAAATAGCTATTCTTGTCTGTAATTCTTCAAATGTTTATTCTGTTTTAGAGGTGCAACAAAAACACGGACGTCAACCCCTCCCAGTGTGTCAAGGACCATGAGCACAGGTGCTCTGATAAACAAAAGGAAAACCAGCAACTCAGATAGTTACTCAAGGTAGCTCTAACCCAGTGGATTTTGTCAGCAATACAGCCTTCAGTAGAGGGGAGTACCCATTGCAAAAGAAGTTGGGGAAAATAGGGTCCTCTGCAGTTAATGGATAACTCATGGCTGACGTTATTGGGCATGTTTAAGATATTCAATATATTTGGCATATTTATCGTTGAACAGAACACCTTTGTCATCAGCTGTTTCAGGTGTGCACAGAAGAGTGTTAGAAGTGTCAAAAACCTTAGAAGCTGTTGGGGAAAAATGTGGATGATCTTTCAAATGGGAAGTGAGGGTTCAGCTGAATGACACGTGCATGCTGAGCACACAAAGAAATGGAGAAAAAATATATTGCTGTTTTAGCCTTTCTTGTTTTGACAAGCTAAGTTTTAAGTTTTTGATCACTATGTAATCAAAGTAATGAATGAAATATTTGATTGTGCTCCTAAAATGTTGGGGTTTTTTGTTTTCTTGCAGGGAGGGGAAGGTGGGTGTCCAGAGATGGGTAGGGGGAGCCTAGGTAGAGTTATAAAGTATAACACTAAATAAACAGGAAGCGTAACATGAAAGTGACAGTAGCAATAGCAGTAATTTGCTGCAAGGATTATAATAATTTTACATCAAGTTACACTGAACTGAGTTACAGAGAATGTTCTTTATCTGGGGATTTTCAGATCTGATGGTAAAATTGGTTATGACCACCCATCCTCGGTCAACGGAGGCAATGCCAAAAGCAGCGAGGGAAATTCTTCTATCCAGTTATCAAAGTTCTGCCACGAGTGTGGAACCAGGTATCCCGTGGAATGGGCCAAGTTCTGCTGCGAGTGTGGAATTCGAAGGATGGTTGTGTGAACACGCTCTTAAAAGCAGAAAGAAAATGCGCAATGAGAAGCATCTGCTCTGTACTGCTGCATGGAAAGCTAGAGCGCTCCTTCAGTTACACCTCATGCTGCAAACCTGTCGAGATGTCATCTTCGGAGTGCAATCTTCTGGTTACACACTTATTTATAAACAAATATATATACTGTATATAAAAATAGCAGGTACCTAAAACTGTGCCATTCAATGAAACACTCTTTAATCTCTGATGGAAATATTTAAAGTTAAGGTAAAAATGTGTTAAGTAACTTTGGTAGCAGAAGTGGTTCAATGTTATTTTTCTTGTAAATCCTACCAGATAAATGATTATTTAGATCACTTAGCAGGATAATATTTACCACAGGGAAATAGCCATGAAGAACTTGGCCTTCAAAAGTTTCTCTGTGGAGGCATTTCCTTCATATGCGACAGTAAGTCGGATACTGTGTTCTAAGAGGAAACAGCACAAGGAACTTATAAATTCCTAGTTAAAAGTGCAAAAAGTCTGGATCCCTTAAACTCTCCAGCACTAATATCCAAACTGGACTTTCCAGTTATGTCCTAGGATTTTTTAAAGAATCAATTTGAGGAACTACATGAGAACTCTGTTCACGTGTAAGAAGAAAAGCAAGATTTTTTTTTGTGGCTTTCCATGTTCTGTTTTCCGATAAGAACATGTTAATCTTTTTATGTATTTATAAGGAAAAACATGCTGTCCTGTTTTATTAAGTTCCCTTTGTTCAGAAGTACTTGTCGTCTTCCTCCTCTGCTCCATGGATCTAAAAGTGTTGTGCTTTTTGTCTTTAAAGGTTTCCAAAGGTCCCGCTCCTTTTTTCTCTTCCCTCATTTCCTGAAGGAGAGCCAAAGTCTATGCTTGTCCTGCCGAAACGTTGAGCTCTTATTTTGAAAACAGCCTTCTTGATGTATCCAAGACAAAAAAAAAAAACAAAAAAAAGTTGCATAAAAATGTATGTTGTTAGAGCAGTAGAAGCTGTGGTAAGTAGTGACTGGTTTCTGTTCTGGTTGCTGTGCCAATAGCAGAGTTAGCGATGAGCGCGTAGGGAGTGACTGCCCCACAGCTCTATAGGTTATTGCCCTGCACGGGGTTTGTGATCCTGGGCTCTGAACAGCAGCCCTTTGGAATCAGTAACGGACTTCACGCTCACTCGGTGTGAAGAAGGGTCAGGCCCTGGAAGGTGTTGGTGGGTTTTATATAAATTATGCAGTATATTAAAGCCATTCACAGGCCCAGTCACTTGTAGGTGAATGTAGTGATGTGTTTGGTGAAGTTTCGCTTTGAAGTACTGGCACCCTCGTAGTTGTGTGTGACAGAACAATCGGAAAGAACTGAATTGTGCCTTTCCCACAATAAACAGACTCTTTCTGTCAGGAATGGTCACTTTCAGCTCCCAAACACCACTGGTGTCAATGTGTGTAACTTCTCTGTAGCGTATGGCACATACACTGTAGTGCTCCGTGGCAGGGTTGGGATCACTGCTCACATTCCCAGCGCTCAGGATTGCTGTCAGCGGGGCCCGTTCTGAGGAAAGCGTGACTGGAGAAAAGCATCTCCAGAGCAGGTACCAGTCTGGGGAGGTAAGGGACTGAAGAGGCTTGATGCAGTCATGTCACAGGCCACAGACTATCCATGGTTTGGAATTAGCTCACTGGTGTGCGACTGTCTTACGCTTTTGAGTCACAATTGGTTTTAGAAATTACCCTTCATTCAGTGTGGTCTTGTCCTACTATAACTTGCCTGAGCTGGCTACTGAGCTCGGTGGGCCGGGTGACTGGTAATGATAGAGCTGACCAATCTTAGCCAAATCCTGTTTAGGTGGTTTAGGTTCTAGGACCCATATTTTGGCACATTTGTATCAGTAGTTGAAAAATCAGAATCCCGTATCCCTTGCACAGAGGAGCCTGGTTTAGGATTATGGGGAGCGGAGCGCCCTTCAGCACAGACCTGAGCCCAGAGTGGGTCTGAGCAGTTCCTGATCTGCTGAGTCATCGCCTCCTTCCTCTGACTCAGGAATTGCCAGTTCTTGTTTCTGCTGGGAAAACGCCTTTTACCATTGACTGAAACCGCCTTTTACAAAGGGCAAGTTTAGTAAGAAAATAAACCCGGTTCAGGATTGCTGTAACTGCAGAAAACACCCATTGGCCATTTCTCCTTTGGATTGTAGGTGGCAGGTTCCCTGCTTCCCAGTCGATCCCATCCAGTTACCACGATACCTGCTTTTGGAGCAGCATTTAGTTAATTACCGGAATGACACATCATTTACCTTGTTTACGTGTCTGATCTATAGGAGGACAGGACAGGACATTAACCTGAGCAGAAGGAAGAATTTTTAAAAGATTTTCTGAACTTTTTATTTGGCCTTACAAGAAGGTCTGTTGAAACACAACCCGGTGTTGATAGTAATATTGGATAATGTGTGTTTGAACCTACACTAAATACAAGCAGCCACTGAAAACACAGGAGGCTGTGCAGGTCAGTGCTGTGCAGAGGGACTGTGGGAGGTCGGGAATGTTTCCCCTCCGTCAGCTGGTGTCGGGGGGGGGGCAGGGGTTCCTCCGGACCACACGGGCTGTCAGCCCTCATCCCTGGCATTGCATGGCAGTGGAATGTCTGTTAGAAATAGCCGCTTGTTTTCATAGTGCCCCTGCAGAACTGAGTGTGGGAGACAAATCCATTACATCTAGAGAGAAAATGGGAGGTGTTTGGTTTTGTTTTTTTTTAATCTTTAGGTATATTACACCCAGCTTTAATTTATTAATGACCTAGGTCCAAGCCCTCTTGCCCTAGTCCTCCCCCTTGCCTTTATGCCTTGGATTTTGTGGGAGGGAAAAACATGGATACATATATCCTGAATGGGGAGTGTTCCAAAATGGCTCAAGAATGGAGGTATTGGTAGCTGTGCACATCAACCCCCTAGATGAGCCGTGCACTGCTGGCACACCTCCCTGCCCAGTGGTTCCCACCCACTATCCTGACAGGTATTTAACTTCAAAGCCTAGATTCCTTACCCTTCATATGTAAAATTGGGAGGATGTGATTACTCTGTTTCCCATCTGTCTTCCCAGTTCCGTGTGTGTGAGCACACGCGTGTATTTTGTGGCAGCTCATCAGTTCCCCAGCTGTGAGAAGGTGTTTGGCCGCAGCTGCACTGGGGCAGCAGAGGGGGACAGGGCTGGCGTGTCCCAAGCCCCCGGCACAGCCTGAGGTAGGTACTGCCCAGTTAGAGTGACATTTATGGATGTCACTGCTCTGGTGGCTTCTGTGCCCGTGTCTGAGGCTGGAACAGACTCTGCCACTGTGTCTTCCTCATGTGCTCACTGAGGTTCTTCCCTTCAATTTAAGAGAAAAAAAAAGAAATCAAAGGTAGAATTCCATCGGAAGACCCGAGGAGAAGGCCGGGTTTGATGTCTGTCCTGGGGGAGTTGTGCATTCCCGTTACACTGCTGTGAATCCCTGCCGTACAGGGGTAGCTCTGTGCCGGATGGGGGGGGTCTGTCACAGCTGTACCGGTACAGCGCAGGGCTGCCCGCACAAACTGCCTTTTCAGCCCTAAATCCAGCCCGGCGCGGGGCTCGGTGTTTGGAGGATGCGCCTTGCTCTCCCCCTCCCTTGGCGCAGGGTTCCGGGATATAGCCCTGCCGGCGGCCGGGGGCGCGGTGCCGCCGCGGGCTGCTCCGGAGCGGGGGCAGCCGCCAGAGCCCCCCCCCGCCCCCGGCGGTGCCGCCCGGGAGCTCTCCATGGTGCTCGGGAGAGAGCCACCTTCCCGCCGGGCGGGGAGCCACGAGCCCCGCACCAGCCCCCAGCCCGCCCGGGGCGCCCCGCCAGCCCGGGGGGGGGGACACGAGCTCCCCGCCAGCCCGAGGGGGGGGACACACGAGCTCCCCGCCATCCCGGGGAGGGGGGACACGAGCTCCCCGCCATCCCGGAGGGGGGAACACGAGCTCCCCGCCAGCCCGGGGGG
>JAOXNH010000012.1:131026864-131041659 GCA_028566575.1 Bartramia longicauda
AAGGGCTCTTCAAATGGCAGAAGTCGGTCCCCCTGGTTGGTGTTGAGGGTTCTCCTGTTCCAGTGACTTCAGAGCATTTCTAATCACGCCATTTCACCAGTTCTGCTCCCAAACCCTCATCTTCATCAGTCACCCTATATGAATTCCAGTCCAAGCCATCTTAACCAAAATGCCATTTAATAACTTTAATCTATGAAATAGCCCTTCAATAAAGTGACACAATCCCTATCACAGACTTCCGTGTAAACAAAGCCCAAAACAACTCCAGGGGTGGACAAAGGCTGGGGGAGCAGACTTACCTGCTCTCTGCTGCCTGCGGCTCTGGTCGGACTCTTGTAGAACTGATTTTCCAGACTTCTGGGCTAAACACAGGTCCTGCCTACATTCAGTGAACCTTAGAATGTAATTGAAAAGACAAAGCTGATATGTCTGAAAATATGAAGATTTTTTTTCCTTCTTTGAAGACCTTTGGGGACTCCTTTGGTGTCTTTGAAGTCTTCTTCTCCATCTTGATAAAATCACTGTTTGTGCCCAACAGCATTTCTTATATAGTGTCTGCCACCGAAGCCGTGTTCCACTCTGCCACGAAACCACAAGAGTTGAGTAATCACCCTATATTTATTCTTTACTTTGATCAGCTTCTATACGATGGCATCACTGAAGAAAAAGACAACAGTGCTCCAAAGATGCCAGCATAGGTTAGTCACTTCAGCCTACAGTACTTCTAAGAAAAATAAATTAATGTAGGACTTTTCTGTTCTCAGAGTAGTCTTTATCAGGAGTTTGAAATGTCTGAAACAAGATAGTTAAAGAATCCTTTACAATGTACTTCAGTGTTGTGATCTTTCTTCATATTTTATAGTTTGTCTGGAATAATTTCAGCATTTCTTCTGAAGAAGTGCTGAGAAGACTGAACTGTACTTCTTCCGTTGTAAACTAGCCCCTGGTTGAACTCGACACCATGCTCCGTGCTGGTTTTTGCAGATCTGGAACAGTGATCAGCACTTCACTGTACGAGCAGGGTAGAGACCTATTGATAGACCTATTCAACAAAATTAATTTCTGCAAGAAAAGTATGCTATATTTGGATTGAAGAAGATCCATTACATTCTCTCCTGTTCAGCTTCCTACAAATGCAAGTTACACACACACTGCTTGCCCCATAATTTATTGCATAAAAATCTAGGGCTTTACATCTCTGAGAAAACTCTGCAGAAGAGCAACACTTTTTCCTCCCACTCAAGATATTTCCTGACTTAAAAATTCTTCCTAATTAGCTGTGCACATGGATGTGCTGTCGCACCGCTCTGTCTTCCATCTCTGCTCTTCACAAGGAGCAAGAGTCTTTTTACAAAACTTTTCTCATTAGTTACTATTTTTAGTTCTTATCTGTATGCTTCCCAAAGACAGTGAAAAGGTGGGTTCCTTTTTTTACCTAATTTCTTTTTTTTTTGAGACCAGCACAACTATACCTTCATATTCACAGAAATGTCTGGACTATAACATACCACTATCATGACCTCAGCTTTTGAAACAACTCTCACATACGTCTTCCATTTCTTCTGCACCCAGAAATGCTCGTTTGTGCCACCTCAGTTTTATTTTCATAACAAGGCTCTGCTGCTTTCACAGGGTAATTAATCCAGGTTTCTCCCGTCATTCTCATGTGCTCATAAACACATATTTGTCCTGAATGCTGTTCTTGAGGCACCTTATATCTGGGTTGGCAACAAACAAGAATTTTGCTGCTCCTGGAGATTTAGATCAGGTTTTGCAGAAATTTGCTGTGATTTCCCCTTTAAAAGGTGTATGGAAGCACTGTGACCTGGCTCTACAAGTAGTCTTTTTAATCAGATGGATTGTGGGTTCATCAGTTTGCAGCTGTAGATAGTTACAAGTATGCAGCTACTCATGAAAATGTAACAAAAATTAAAATCATGACAAAAATGATGTCTTTTGAAGATCTAAGCTTGATAATTTGTTTGACATATCATGATATACAAATAAAAGAAATGCCTTAAAATTTTAAGAGATTAAAAAATCCCAAGGTTTCTGCCTTTATTGGTCTCGTCTGCATTCTCTCTGTCATATGGGCTGAAATACTTACCCGCAGCATTTGGGGAGTATCTGCTTCAGAGAAAGAGCACCCACTGAACCTGCTTTCCCAGCACGGCAGTAGGCAAAAGCCTTTCTTATTTGCACAAACAGATTTCACGACTGTGTGCAGAAATAGTATCCTAATGTGACTCAGAAGCCAGGCTCGCAGTGTCCGTCGGTGCGGCACTACAGAAGCCTTTGGAGAGCAGATGGATGTGTGCTGTGATGTTCAGACCATGTGCATTTTAAGGGAAGTTTAGAGCTTCACAGGCTGTGGACTAAATATGTTAGGGTTTGGCGGAGCATGCTTTGGGACCACATCTCTTGGCTTGGTGTCATCCCAAAGGCATCAAGGCTGAGCACTCAGAGCCTGCCCCCTGGGTGACTCTAACTGTGAGGGGGGATGACTTGGACCTGCTCTGGAGGGGGGTTGGACTGGATGATCTCCAGAGCTCCCTTCCAACCCCATAGCATTCTGTGATCCTGTGAGGATCAGGATGTTTGTCTCAGAACCACACTCCCCAGCTGAAAAAAGGCATTAATTCAGGACACCCAGGGCTAGTCAAGCATCCCGCTGCTCTCCGCAGCAAACTTGTCATACCTAACTCAGGAACACAGTTATTCACAAAAGCAAAATATTCCAGTGTATATTTGCTTTTCTTTGCCATACGTAGGGTTTTAGTTTTGTTTTGTTTTGTTGTAATTACATATCCTCTAGTGTCTTCTCTAGAACAAAAGGGAAGTGTCCTAAGGGATGTAGAGGACCATTGTCATCAGGCCCCTCTCAGCCAAGTTTCTGGATGACTACTTTGAAAAATAACTTTTTCTTTCCTAAAACAATGGATATACTCCTGGGCAAAATTGTGCAATCCATCAGTTCTGCACAGGTTTATGGACTAAAAGGAAGGTTAGAGAGAAGGGACAAGCAGAAGAGGAGGACTCTAAATAGGCAATAAAGGCTAATAAATCTCTTTAGTTTTCATAGTTTGAAATTTGCAAAGCGTCAGATGTGTGATTTAGTCACATGCACACCCTCAGAGCCCTCCCGGGGAGCATCATTAGCGGCATCGAAAGCTACCTCAGTGATTCTGCTGTGAGGCTGGAGAAGCTGCTGGACCAGGTGGGGAACAAAGGGCATTGCCAACCCATCACCAACCCCAAAGGATTTTCTCTGGTAGTTTTTTAAGAACTCCTAACTGAAACACTGCATTTGGAAGTGAAACAGAGAGGAAAGCAAGGCAGAACAAAATACTCACAGATGTTTTTATTTTGTATGTTTTAGAATAGATTAGGTAGTGTAAATTAATCTTATATTTTTGTGCATGGTTTATATTAACTGGGAAAATCCTAGCTTCTGCTTCATTTTTCCTCCATTCAGCCAGAGGAAAAGAAAATAATTTTCATAGCACAGTTCTTGAATTAAAAAGAAAAAAAAAGCAGGCTAAACTTTCCCTCAAATTTAATGAAGTGCCAATCAGCAAAGCATTCAAGCTTTGTCCCAGTGAGTAAGTGCTTCAGTCTTATCCTGAATCAAGGCCAATGAATTGTGGTGTTCAGAGCTGCTGCATGTAGTTGAATGTGCTTTTTTTATGGTAATAATAGACCTCTGCAATGACACAGTATCTTTTCTACCGTAGCACTGAATGTTTCGTGGGAAGTTAATAATATTATAATTTAATACAATATGCTGTTAATATTAACAGCATAAAACATTTTAAATTCCCTGATTTTTTTTAAACCCAGACACTTATCTGTGGCATACAGTGTCTTTTTTTTTTTTTTCTTACCTTCAAAGCTTCAGAAGTACAAGAAAATCCAGCCAAAAAAGCAAAAAAAAAGAGTGTTGCTGAAGGCAGAATGAGTTTGGGCTCAGCCATGAGCTATCGTTTTGAGTACTCACCTTTGCAAAGAGCAGACAGTGTTCAAGGGAGCAGTTGTTGAGTTTCTCAGCTTTTCTGTGGTTGGTCAACACAGCAGAAAGTCAAGTTTCTGAAAATGTCCTGATTTTTTTTCCTATCAATTTCAGAGTATAAAATATGAAGTTAGCTTTAGGAGATGTGCATCTGAGCCTGTGTATTCTGAACGTTTGGCAGATAATACATGAACTTCAAACTCTACAGTGATTCGGCAGCTAGAAGAGGAAGGGATCTGCCTTTACTAAAGGAAATTTAATAGAATCTGTAAAGCTGCACTGCCTTTGTAATTGTCTTCTGTGATAAAACCTGTTGATCAAGAATTACTAGGTTAGGAAATAAAAAATATATTCTGCTTTTCTTGTGGCCGGTCCCCTCTGAAGAATTACTTTTCTGTCAGTTTTGTATCACTTGTGTTTTGTATCTGTTTTGCTAGCATTTAATCTGATTATAAAACATCTACTGAGTCCTCTGAACACCGAGAAGTGATGTCTCGTGCCCATAGAGAAATGCAAATTATAGAAGACTGATAGACTTGTTCCTGGGGCTAGATTTACAGAGGGGGTAAGGCACTGAGATTTCACCCAACATCCCTCTTAGGGCGCTGCAAACCTGGATTACCTCCTAGACACAGCTTGACTGTAAGGTAGGGTCAGATCTTGACCCAGCTCTGCCGTGCCTTGAACACAGACTCACTGTGTCTCCCCAACTTTCAACAGCAATTTGTAGAGCAAACAAACGTACGTAAACCCAGACCAACCACCCTGTCTCACCTCTCCAAAATGAAGAGAATAGAGGTTGGATTGTTCATGATATTTCGCACGAAGTAGATTGTGTCTAGAAACTTGTTATCTGGAACTCTGCTCATCTTTGTCGTTCATCGTTCACATTAACAATGTAATACAGAATTCAGATTTCCTTGTCTATATTCTGTAGTTCTTCTTGAGATACTGATTTTAGTCCTATAGTTCTCTTACTGTTTTCTTTAACATTTCACAAATTATCCTACACAAATTTTAGAAATTATTATCTTGATATTTTCTGTCATTATAGTATGTGAACCCGCACGTTCAGTAAGATCAGAACCAGGACCTTTTTTTTTTTTTCCAGAAGTCAGTAAAATCTTGTTTCAAATAACACAAAGACATAAACTATATTGAAATATATATATATACTGCCCTGGTGTATATACACTGCCCTACTCTCTCTCTTTTGCCAGTCCTGTCTAAATCATGAAGGCATCTTGCTTTCAGGTTCAGCAACCATCAGGAACAGTCACTTTCTGTGACGACTTTACCGTAGTTGTTACTGATGTCAGGAGTGAGGACACACTCTAATACAGGTAATCATCTTTGCAAGGTTGTAAATAAACTACAATCTTGAGTGCAGCACAAGAGGTGTTGTGTGGGGGAAACGCGACAGTGTCCCTGGGGTCAGAGGCTGTTGGCCAAGGGTGGTCTCTGGGGTGGGGACACCAGAGGCTCACGCTCGGGGCAGGAAAGGCCACTGAACTGAGACTCTGGGGCCACCTCTCTCTCAGGACACACAGCACGGCCCGTGCCTGGGACTATGCACTACCCAGAATTGTTTATTCTCTGGAATTACTAACACGCTCCAAGGAACAATTTCAGTCCATATCCACGCCAGCAAGCTCCTGCTCAGGCACAGGATATGGGAAGGGAAATAAGCCCAGCCATTTGGATGCACACCGTGGCGTTGCCTGCGGTTTGTTGAATTTACTGGTGTGGGTGCAGCCCCAGACCCCACATTCTGCCCTCTGAGTACTGTGTGCTGCTGAGGAGGAGTCAGGTGTGATGAGGGGTTGACAGATAGGATTGCTTTTAATCATAGATTTGATTGGGAAGGAGATACAAGAAACAGGATATCAAGGTTCATAAATAGCAACTTGTAAAATCCATTAATTGCTGCAAGTTGCATGAAGGAAATACATAGCAGAGACCTCCTGGGGAATGGAAATACCTTCAATTTTGAACCATGAGACCAGAGGACAAATATATTGATCTTTGTTTCATAACTGTACCAGGCTTTTTGGTAAGCAACTATGCTACCTCCACCAGGATAAAAGCTTGACTACCTTTGTCTTTAGACAAATTGATTTGCCCACATTTCCAATAAGTGTGTGAATATGGAATTGCTTCTGTGGAAGAGACAAAAAGAAATATTGTTCATTTTATATTACAAGAGTGTGGGTCAGCTCGATCTTGTTAACACACACTGTAGTCACTAAGATATGAGTCTAACATACCAGCTCAAACAACATGCTCTGTATCCTCCTAATTTTTTTGATAATTAGCAAGGTGTATGTACTTCTTTTGTCAATAACCAGAAGATAAATGACTTCTTTTCCCTGGTTAAATTCTCTAATGGTGATAATGTATATTGAACAAACACATTCAAAGAACACTCACAATGTACATGGGCTTCATCAAAATATTTCTAAATATTTCTTGGCAGAAATGCCTTTGATTTGGGTTTTTAATCATGATAAAGAACAAGGTGTTCCCTTTCAAACTGAAAAATGCTGAATAGTGTTAAAAGATTTTCATCTCAGACCAAACATCAGGGTTTTTTCCTCCCAACTTCATTCTCAGAAGTGGTTGAAATATTCAGACAGAAATATTACCAGGGGGAAAGGTACGATTCGATTAATAGGTAGAATAGAAAACTTTCATTTTAAACTGTTAACATTAAGAAAAGTTCTAAGCAATTGGAAATACAACCTTTTCACACAAACCAGAGTTCTCTGAGTTTGTCGTGGGCAGCTTTGCCTAGAGTTAGCAACACATAAGGCCTGTTTACTTTGTCAAAATTTCATACTGGATGCTTGCTGAATCGCTTGTATGAATAATTCCCATCTGCAGGTTGTTTGGAAACGGCCCGGTGATATTTGTTCTCTTGGGTTATGTGACCAATTTTATCGTGGATTGCTCCCAATACAAACCATTAAGCCCTGAGCAGGGACCGGGGTGCTGTAGGTACGGGCAAGAGCACACACTCTTTGCCCAGAGCAACTGGCATTCCATACAAACCGGGTCCCCGACGAGTCCTGGGTGGAGGTACCAAACCACTAAGGTTTGTTCTAGAGGCACATGCATCCAGTGTGTCTGTTCACCGACAGACACGTGTGCACACGAGTATCTCGCTCCCTTTCTCGCTCCCGTGCCCTCCGGGTTCTCAGCAGCACCTGGGCTTGGGCAGAGCTCCGTAACAGCGACTTGCTTGGAAATAAGAGCATGTATGCAGGCTGTCTGAAGTTGCTGAGGATTCCCAAACTGTGTTGCAAAGAGCTGCCTTCACAATGACTGAGAGTAAAAATCATCCCACGGGCAGCAGCCAGGCCCTCGGTCCTGAAGATGTTTGAATGTGTTTTCAGCCAGCCTGAAATAACTTGTGCTATGAGTAAGCTATTAACTTTTATATGGAGAAATTAATCAGCCCTTTGTATTCCTTTAGCCATGTTGCAATCTACTTGCCCTGTAATTTAGGTTCAGCACAACCTAAACCTATCAGTGATAAGGGGGAAGGGAATTATTAAGGGAAATCAGATTGCTGAGAGCAGAGGCAAGGACAAAATTGTTCTTTTGGCTGTGGCTCTGATGTTACACTTGAACTTCAGTCTCTTGGGAGGCTCCTTCTCTTTGTGAAAATACACACTGCTGGATCAAAGGTGGTGTTTGAATCCAAACATCTGCTGTGCTGGCTCGTGATTTGTCACGTTGGGCACGGACTCGCTCTGATAGGATCGGGATTCCTGAAACAAATAGAAGCAACAGAGATTTGAAACAACTTTTGCCAAATCCTCCCAAGGACGCGAGCCTGGGGCCAACCAGCACGCTGAATGAAATGTCTCCAGAGCTGCCAGCAGCAGCCCCTGCAGCGGAGGGCAGCGGCCACCCCTGCACACTGGTGTCCCTCTGGCTCCCAGACACCCGTGGCTGTAAGCCACGACCAGCGATTCCATTGACAGATGCAAATCATTTCAGCATCCTAACCGAAGCTAGGGCAGGGCTGTAGTTCAGCACGGGGCTGGCGGCAATGCTGCTGCTGGAGATTCCTCAGTGGGAGGTGAAACCCAGCCCCTCCAGTGCTGTGAAACGGCCCCAGCCCATGGCTGCTGAAACTGGGGTGGTCTGCTTTCTTCAGACGCATTTTCTTCCCCAGGCCCAAGCAAAGTAGTGCTTTACTTATTTGTTTTTGTTGCCTGAGGAGCAGCAAGTTTGGGGAAAACTGCCGTAGGCACAGAGTGTGTTTTAGGGGCAGTTATAGCTATAGAGTAGGTTCTATTTGGGCAGGTACACTGGCCACTAGTGATTGCCAAATACTAAATCAGGCAGTAACATGAATTTCCCTTATTTCTGTGTAATGCCTCAATTGGTTATCACATTCCCCGCATTCCAGCCCAAAATATCGTGCATTATTGTCATGTAATTTACACACATATATATACACATTCCCATTTTTTTTATATATATGCACATATGTACAATTCATATGTTAATTTGGGTTTGTGAAGCATGAAAGGTGCTACAAAGCATTAATTGTCACTGTAGTGGGTGGCCCTGGACCTGCCAGCTCTGCTGAGAGCCTGAGCTTTCTTTGATGAAATACCAGGAAGGTTGACTGAGCCTCAGAAGGGGATGAGAGGGCAATGAGGACAACTAACAGGTGAATGATGGTAGAACGATGATGCTTAACTAAGATGCTTAAGGAGGGCAGGAATGAGTGGTAGGGGCAGAGGAAGGTAAAATGCTCTGCTTCCTTACAGGCAAGAAAATCAAATTCATCATCTGGAAACTGCAGTGAATGGGCTCTAGAAATTTTAATAGCACCCATTCAGTGATTCTGTAAAACATCTGAAACTCTTCATGGCTGCAGGTCTCTGTGCTTGAAAATCATTGGGTTTGACTTTCAGTCAGCGTCAACGGGAGTATGAATGCCTTTAAAAGTCCCTGTGAGCTTCCATAAGCTCGTCTAGGTCTGCAAAGCAATCTCCCCCACCCTGCCACCCTTCCACTCCTGTCCTACAGTTGGCAGAGGAGGTATGCATCTCTAATAAATACACCTAAAAAGTTACTGGAGAGAGTTGCTGAGCTAGAAGATGGGGTAGCAGGTCACCACTGGGGATTTTGTCAGAAGGATTTTGTTCAAAGAAGCAAAATGTACATTGTGAACAAACTGATTCAGGGGCCGTCATCTCTGAGCTGCATCATAACCCAGGAGTAAACTGTTGCAGTTTTCATACAAATACCCGTTCTGCACCCTTGGACTCCTCTATAAATAAGCTGTAGGTAGAAGAAAGTAGATCTTGGGAGGTGGTAAGATGTAAAACCATGTCTGCATTTGTATTCTGCTTTTGAAAAGAAACAATATTGTCTCAAATGTTCAAAATCGTGTGACAGTGATTTTTCTCCAGGAAGACAAATGATTTATAAGAGCATCTGATTTTTATTGATCCATGAATAAAACAGTCTCTGCTTTGGCCCTGGTTTAAAGATGTGATAGGTTATTATGAAACTGAAAATATGAATATGAATAACTGAAAATAATCTTTTTTCTTTTTCTAAAGAAAAAAAAAGGTTTTAAGATTTTATATAACACTTTTTAAAAAGTATGCTGTGATTTTCCATTCAACATTTGTGGGTTGTTTTTTTTTTTTTTTTTAACAAAACTACCTGTGACAATTTGATGAACACATAATACACCATTTTTTCTGCTGCCCTGTGTTAGCAGAAGCACTTACCTGTCTGGAGAATCCATTACTCTGGAACACG
The DNA here is from genome assembly GCA_028566575.1 of Bartramia longicauda. Classification (NCBI taxonomy): domain Eukaryota; kingdom Metazoa; phylum Chordata; class Aves; order Charadriiformes; family Scolopacidae; genus Bartramia; species Bartramia longicauda. The sequence goes on from JAOXNH010000012.1 coordinate 131,036,667, forward strand.
CAGTTGGCTGTGATCTCCCCAGACATGCCACGAATGAAGGTACCGGTGCCCTGATGCCCTGAAAGGATTGTGGTTCATGTCTTTTGGCAGTGGCCACTTTGCTTCCTCCGTTTGATTTACTGAGGAACACTCTCGTACTTTTTAATTCTTTTTTTAATGAGATGAGAGCATTTCTTCCCTCTCATATTTCTTTTCCTCTCCATCCCCTGTTGCTATCCTAGTTCACTGGAGAGAACAAGCAGGCAAGCCTGGGTCTTGTCCATGATACCATTTCTGTAATTCATTCTGCAAGGTACCCTTCGGCAGCAGCTGTATCTAGGGAAAGCATCCATGACAGCGCTTGGCCTTACTGCTAAAAGAGATAGAGATCTGGGGGTGTCGTGGTTTAACCCCAACCAGCGACTAGGACCAAGCAGCCTCTCACTCACACCCTCCTTCCCCGAAAGCGTGGGGAGAAGAGGGAGAAATGAGGGGAAAGGGAAAAAAAAACACCTCATGGTTTGAAATAAAGACAGTTTATTAGGTAGAGCAAAGGCTGCACACGCCATCAGAGCAAACCCAAGGATTCATTCCCTGTTTCCCATCGCAGGAGGGTGCTCAGCCATCCCCCCCAGAAAGCCAGGCTCCATCACTCGTAATGGTTACGTGGGGAGACAAAACGCCATCGCTCTGAATGTCCCCCCCTTCTTCTTCCCCAGCTTTATACACTGATGTTGATGTCCCATAGTGTGGGATGTCCCTCTGGTCAGTCGGGGTCAGCTGTCCCAGTGGTGTCCCCTCCCAGCAACTTGTGCCCCCCCAGCGCCTCGCTGGTGGGACGGTGTGAGGAGCAGAAAAGGCCTTGAGAGCTCAGCAACTGCTGAAAACATCAATGTGTTACCAACAGCATTTTCATCCCAAATCCAAAACACAGCACTCTACCAGCTGCCAGTAAGAAAGTCAACTCTACCCCAGCTGGAACCATGGCAGGGTGTCACGAGCAGCTCCCCCCACCTCCTCAGTGCATACTGCAGCTACTAGAAGAAAATAATACTCAGGATGTAAGTATCTAGTTGCCTTAAAGAGGTTTGGGCTGGGGTGAAAGACCCTCGGGAGCAGGCAGGTAGGGGCTGTCTGTAGTGAGGGACAGGATTAGTACTTTGCCAGAGCCAGGCATGTATATCTTTCCCTTTCTCATGACCCTTTCTAGCTGTTGCTTTGCTATTCATCAGAGTTCCCAGTTATGACTCAGACATCTTGTTGAAACACATCAAAGAATATTGTATCACAGCCATGAGCCCCACATCTCATTCACATGGTGTGTTTTAACCTATTCCACAACCTCTCCCCATGAAGGGTTTTGCTCCTTTCTCACAGAAGTTGTTCATTTGCCTAGCTCTTAGACCAGAAAAAACTCTAAACATGGAGTTACCTGTCTCCAGCCCCTGTTCTGGTTGGCTTGGATATATCAGTTTTCTACCTGAAAAGGAGATGGCATTTTCTGAAGGATTCCTTCTCAGCTCAGTAAGGCTTGAAAATGGGACAACCTTGCATCTGTCACCTTCCTCTGCGAGCGTGCGGTGGGGAAAGGCACTCGCACCCCCTGCAGATGTCTTCTTCCTTTGGCTGCCCAGTGCTGTTCATGACGCTACTGGGAGCCAAACACGGCAAGCGTGGTTAGCTATTGTCATTGTCTACAAAAAGCTTTACAAATATTGGATAACCAAGCTGACAGGGCTGCCACAAGGAAGTAGCACTCTTGGATCGAGATGAGAAAGTCTGGAGGATTTATCTGCAAGCACATCCTATTGTCTCCTGGTCAAATCACCAAACCAGTCAGAGAGGAAAGCACAGCCAGAACATGGACTATGTCATCCGCACGTCTCTAGTTTCCATGGCATTTTTCTTATTATCAAAGTAAGACAAAGAAAAATTCCAAGAAACAAATAAGGAATTAATTATTTTTTCCATGTATTTCTAGTGAACTCTTGTTATGATTCAAAATGTGTCTCTGTGACCATTAATGATCTCTGCATTGATCTGGTTTACATCTAATCACAAACACTAAGTACTATTTATTTCAAAAACAGTTTCTCAGGTTAAAAAGAAGCCTCCTGTGGACAACAGCCTGGATGAACAATAGAAAAATTATAGGTGTCTGTAGGGGAAAATATCATTATATTACAATGAGAAACTGAAAATAGATGGCCAGTATTATTCAGCCTGGAGCACAGAAGAATTAGAGAGCACTTTACTGAGACACTGCAAGTGATGAAGGGTTCAGAAATATTTTTTTTTCATTTTACTTTACCGTATTTTAGCAAAACTCAGTAATATATTAAAGGGCACTCAGTTGAAGATCAACCAGAGGAGTTTGTATGGGAGCGGCTGTGGTTGGGTGCAGAGAGACATAAATCCTGCAACATTTTCTAGCACACAAAGAAATAAACAAACAGGTTGTGAGTGGATTAAGGACCAAATATTTTATGAACGTGTACCATTTTTGCTGTGTTATCTCCTTTTCTCTGACAGTTGTTTTCCAACAATCTTAGTCTATCAAATTGTGTGGTATTATGGCAGCCCCTCTTCCCATGAAGTACCAAAATGCAGGACAGCTTTCATCCACTGCCCTTAACAAACCCTAATGCCCGTCATTAGTTTGTCGTGTAAGTCAAGTGAGTGAATGAAGGGAGGAACAGCAGACTTCACTTTAATCCACATTACTAATCTATCTCACGACAGTTATAAATCATGTAACTGCTAATCTGGCATCCAGCCATTTAGAAGGAAGAGTTTTGATAGCCAAATATTTTCCTTGTTTTTCTTTTGTGAACAGAAGATGAAAAGAAAGGCTTGGACTGCTAAGAAAAACTACTCTCGGTTGAGCTATTCATTACCTAAGAATTTGGGCTCCAATCTTCAAAGAATTTATGCATCATTGTGGGTTTTGTTGAAATATCTATCCCTTAAAAATGGCTTTACTAATTGTTTTTTTTACCACTAAAGTGTTTCCTGCTTGTGAAAATTATTCTAATATTGACAGAAGGACACTTTAATCTATAAAAGATGTTTCAGTCACTGTTAGGCAGCAGCTGTCTCAAGGAATCTAATTTTTTTTTTAAACAACAAAATCATAGAATATTATAATCATTTTAACTATCAAAAAGCCTGCAATAGCATTAGGTGCTCAATATGCATCAGAGAGGTATGCTGTCAAATAATGGAAAAATAATATGAAAAGTCAAAATGAATGTTCAGAGCTCTATAATGAATCTCTTTTTAACTAGTATTTTTGGATGTTCATTTCAGAGGGCAAACTGAAGATAATTCCTTTCATTTTGCATCATCAGAATACCATGTTTTCCAATGTTGGACTTTTCCTTGTGTGGAAAAGGAAAGTTTTAACTCATTCTGCTGCAGGGTGAGGTTCGGAGGAGGCAGTGAGCCAGGAGGCAGCACGGGCAGAGCACCTCCCTGGGTTTGGCACTGCCAACCACAGAAAAGCAGTTTGGGAGTGTCAGGAATGCTCAGGTGATGACAGTGGGTGCTTTGGGACTTTTGAAGCTCTTGCCTTTCCTAGGAATAGAGTATAGTCTGTAAGAAGTCGCTATTTCTCTTACTGGGTTTGGGATTTTCCAGTTTTCATCCTATTGTTGTTTTTGCTGGTCTCCCTCTGGGCACTCGGTGCTCACTGCCCATCAACGCCTTGAGGACGGAAGCGCTGGATGGAGTCAGCAAACTGACAGACCAGCTAAAAACCCTCTGCTGAAACCTAAGGCCACACAGCCTTGCTGACCTACACAGTAATTTCAAACATGTTTAGTAAAAACCGCTGTTCACAGAACAGTGACAGCCGCAGATGGCCTGCGGTCAGATATAGTTTTCCTATGAGTTTGCTTAGCCTCAGGGACTCATTTCATCTTGCCCCGAGTCAGCTGGGTACAGCAAGAACAGCTAGGAACCCACTGCTCTTTGTCCTTCCAGCCACTGGATATGGGACACTCCTCCTTGTGGTAGCGATGATGGAGAGCAAGCAGTTGTCATTTGGGCCCCTTCTGCATGTCCCTCTGCTCATACTGGATAAATAGAGCCCGTTCCTTTGCTAATGCAGCTCTTTGCACTCGCACTGACAGTTTTGTGGTGCCTGTAGCTGAGCACTTGTGACCCTGCATTATTCAAAGAGGGCTTTAGCATGCACCGGCCATAAATCCCACTACTCTGGCAGCTTGCAGGATTGGGCAGTTCTGGAAAAGCTTGCCTGATCAAATGGCTGTCCATCATCAGCAACATAACGAGGGCAGATGAGATGCATAACACCATTCTCATGCCCCTCAGCTGTATGTATGGGGTAGCAAGGATCCACATTTTCTCCAATTATCAGCTAAAGGTTCACCATGAAGAACAAGAGACATGTTTGGCTTCAAGGACAGGTTGATGATTGCTTAAATCTCAGCCTAGATGTGCAGGCTAGAGGGCTTTAGCTTGCCTCCTACAATCGCCTCTGGCCTGTAGCCAGTAGCCATGCTACACCGCTACCCACACCTACCTGTCTTACCCGGGGCAAGGATGTCCTCCTAACCCGGGCAGGCGATGTGCAGGCTCTTCTCTTCGTCAGATGCTATTCCATGGCCTGAAAACAGATTGGAAATACAACTCAAAGCTTAAAGGGTGCAAAAGTGCATTTGGTGTGTTCCTGGTGCTCACCAGGGGATAATGTGAGTTGGCATAAGGCTGTTAACAACTCACAGTGCATAGAAAAATCGTAACTACAGTTATCAGATGCATTTTATGGGCACTTAAAACTTTTTGTAAGTAGTACAACCATAAATCATGTGATGCTTTTTCTGTTCCTTGACCCAATAAGTATTATAGGAGATCACGGATGAGTTCATGAGTAGAATCCTAGAATTGTAGCTTGCTACCTTGCATATTTTTTCATTAGAACCCACAAATATAAATTGTGAATAACGAATAGCAAGATTTTTGGAAGCCATGGCAAATTGAAATAGAAGGT
>JAOXNH010000012.1:131060012-131070346 GCA_028566575.1 Bartramia longicauda
TTTTTTTTAAAATAAAAAAAAAAAAAAAAAAAAAAAAAAAAAGAAGTAATTTTAAGAACATTTGAGAAGAGAAATAAATAATTTTCTTCCAGCAGAGAGTTCTGGAGACCAGATTTTCCCTGTAAACCAGTAATCCTGAGAGTGGTACAAATTCCTCAGTAGCTCAAGTGCCTTCAGCAAACAGAGATGGATCCTCCCTCGGAGCAGTCAGGACCACACCAGGCTATGCCCCGGCCAGGCCACCGCTGTGGCTTCCAGGTTCTGGTAATCTTTGCAATAGTTTAAGTGTCTGGAAATCTTTCCACTACACACCCTTACAATCCCTGTGCTTTTAGCAGGCACTCTCGCTACTGTGCAAATAAATAAATATTTAGACATTAGGTCTAATTTGATGTTGTTTTGTGATGGGCTTCACTTTTGTATGGCTCATTCTACATCTGTTTCCCTGGAGTGAATAAAGTATCTGTCCTTTGCCTTCATCTGCAAACCAAAATCCATTTGCTGCATTTCCGTTGCATTTAATTTGCAATTTCTGGTTAAATTCTGTGAGACCCTGATCTGCAGAAGCCAGCCCTGAGCCCTAACACTGAAGTTTCAGCAGCTGTGGCAAGGAGGGCTTTCAAAATATCTCCTTTGTGCCCCCTTCCCAGCCTTACATGGAAAGGTGACCCACCAAAATGGCTTTGTAGGAGATGCAGGTAGAGACTGAAAGGTGGACTAGACTTTATGTGCAAAATATCCGGGGTTTATGTTTTATCCAACCAAAGACTGTGAATGGGCATCAAAATGGATGCAAAAGTAACTCACTTCTACTCAAAGCCCCTACATCTTGCTGGATCAGGGTAAAAAGGTCTCAGATAAACAAGAATGAGAACTGCCAGGGCAGCCTATAACCTCTCTCACACGGAGGCACCCGTCCCCCGAGTCACCGGTGCTGCACCCACTCGCATTGCGCCTCTGATCTCAGAAATTCACTTTCACAGCTGAATCAAATGTTTAGGAAATGTGTTCAGACTGTAAACATACTGTGGTGACAAAGATAACATAAATTTGCATCAAAGCTGCTCAGTCATGAGCTGTTTGTGAAACCAGAGAGTCTAAAACCAACCCTTTTCCAAATTTTTGGTTTCTGGACAATGTTGTTTACAACTTTTTACAGCGGTTCTTTGGGTTTTTTTTTTAATTCTGAATTTTATCACACTACATGCTGTAAAACTCATAATCATATTTTTTTCAGAATTTTCTCATGGGTCGCCCTCAGCATCTCTTTTAAATGAACAATGTTTTTCAGGTCTTCTTCCCCCAGACAATCCTATTTAATACATGTGGTTATTGGTGCATTTCTGCCTTTGGAAGAGAAATGGTATGTAACAATAATTGTGCGCTATCTGGAAAGTGTGCAGCCCGGGTGAGCTGGCAGTGGGTCTCTCTCGCTCGCAGCTGCACAGCCTGCTGGAACTCAGGCTGCCTCCCCGCAGCCCAGCTCCTTGCGCGTGGGGAGACTGGGCACCCTCAGACGTGGCCGGAGATGGGCAGGGGGAGGCAGCCCACCCCCAGAGATGTGAGCTTGTTTAGCGTCGGCTTTCAGAAAGCCTTCAGGGTGCCCATGTGTGAAATACTGGCGTGTCAAACACTTCTCATGGCAGATAACGTGTGGAAAACTCTGGAAGTCTGAGGACGTATAGATGTGCGTCAGTCTGCTGAACCAGAGCCATAAGAAACCAAAACACGGTAGTTTCCTTCTGAGGCAGCTGTGAGGCAGGACGTTGTACCCAGGGGATGTGAATACCAGGAGAACCAGTGTAACGTCTAAGTCATCATCTGCATGGGACTTGAGAGGAGTGGGGAGTCTGCAGTCAGTCTCTTTTCCCAAGGAACAGGTGACGGGACAAGAGGAAACAGCCTTAAGTTGCACCAGGGAAGGTTCAGATTGGATATTAGGAGAAATTTCTACACAGAAAGGGTTATTGCCCATTGGAATGGGCTGCCCAGGGCAGGGGTTGAGGCCCCATCCCTGGAGGTATTTAAAAGATGGGTTGACACAGCGCTTAGAGCCATGGGTTAGTGATGGGTTTTGTCAGAGTTGGGTTGATGGTTGGACTCGATGGGCTGAAAGGTCCCTTCCAACCCAGGCAATTCTCTGATTCTGTGATTCTGTCCATGAAGACATGAGGACCAGAGGCTGATGAGAGTCCCTGAGGACCAGAGGGAGGAGGAGTCTAGCACAGATCCACGGGGCTTGTACCTGCACCCCCGACTGCACCTTACGCTTTTATCTTGCCTGTCACCCTCTTCCCAACCCATGCTCCTGTCTGAGTCTATGTTGGGTCACCAGCAAATGAATCTCTGCTTTGCTGTACATTAAAAAGCCTGTCTGTTGTCACAGGTCAGTGTTACGAGGCACACAGTGGAGCAGCGGGTACCCCCTGGGGAGACTTGCCTCAGAAGACAGGCCCACAGCGTGGAAGGGAAAGCCAAGAACCATCTTCAGAAGTTCCCCAGGTTGCCAAGGATGTGTTTTCATCGCACAGTGAACTGGCAGCACTTTATTCCTCTGCTGAAAAATTCCCAACACATTAGCATTCCCAATGCTCCCTTTTTGACTTGAAGGTCTTCTAATTATGCCTGACTTGTGTGGAAGTGAAAGCTTGTAATATCCGCATTTACAATGATCCTGGCCATGTCTTGGAGGACAAAACAGACAGCCTGTTTGCATTGCCTGCATACAAATTGCTGGGTAAACAGGATGGTGGTGTGAGCAGCAAACATCCCCAGAAATGTGGATATATGATCCAGAAAAAAAGACAGTTCTTGCATTGTCATCTGTCCCATCCGCCCTGGAGAAAGGGAGCTGGAGCCTTGAACTCCCTAAAAAACTGTATGACATCTTCTCCCGTACAGTCAGAGTTTGTAAACAGTCTTGCAAGGCACTTTGGAGAAAGGTCTCAGCCAGTCCTCATCCCAGATCCCGGCAACATCTTTGGGTTAAGGGCATGGTCGCAGGAGGCAGGGGAGCCTTGATCTTCATCTGCAAGCACTACAGACTGCGGTCATGGATCCATAGCTCATGAGGGTGCAGAGACACTTTTTAGTAGTAACACACCTCCAAGGAGTTAAGGGAAACAGAAAATGAGATTTAATCAGTGAAACCAGCTGGTTACTTGTGTGGTCAGGGAGGAGATGGAAGGGGCTTGTTCTGCCTGTGAGGCTGCTCCAGGAAGTATCTACAGAGCTTCTGGCTCAGAGATGCTGAAACCAAACATGTGTCTTGTTCTGACGCTTCTAAAGAGCTGTTTAGTTGCTAAATAAAACAAGTAGTTAAACCCTTCAAAACAATGATAATCCACAGCGATGCTTCATGTGCTGCAGCCCAAGCAGATTGTTGCTGCCTTTCAGCTGGGAAGGGCTTGACCTCGCTGAGTGAGCAGGGACCATGTCCTTGCTGGTCTCACGCCTGGCTCTGTGTGAGAGCAGCCTGACTGTCACCCACGTCTGCTGCCACCGAACCCTTCACAATGCTGCAAACACCACACTTGCCACTAAGAAGCCAAAGACGAAAGGGCACGTAGCCCACCTCCAGCCTGTCCAGGTCCTCACTGCTGGGACGGGGCCCAGGGAGCAGGGAAGGCTGTGAGACTGCCGCTGATAACTCTGGTACCAACGGAAGTTGGGGAAACCTGGATGAATATACTGCTGATGCTGTTGGTCCTAACATGATATTATTGGAGTAGAAATCTGTTACCCATCGCTACTTAGTCTTGAGCAAGTGACTGAAGCCAGGAACAAAGGAAGGACTATGTGACTATGGACAGTGCTGTTAAATCTTTATCTGGACTGGGAACCAGTTCCCTTTAGTGAAACACTGCACTGGCTCACGTGCTTCTTGGAAATGGCATGAAGGAAGAGCCCAAACAGTGCAGTTCACTGTTATTTTTTATGAAGACAGGCAGTACAGCTGATTTATAGTTTACTGATCTGGTTCTGAGGTCACCTTTGGTGCCCCAGAACCACAGAAGCAAAAAGCTTCCCTTCTCCTGGGCATACTTTTCTCCAGAGTCAGTAGTCCCTACACAAACAATCCAGTTATTTTGTTCTATTTGATAGTTTTACAGCCATCATCAACAACATGAAGTGACCTTAGTATGAGCCATGCTGGCATCCTGCCCCCTCCTGCCTCAGGTCAGACCCAAGACAGCATGAAGTTCACAGCTTAGGAAAGCATTCCTATAAACATCACAGCTAAAAATCCACCGAGGGTAAGGGCCCTTTGTTTGTTGGGGATTCTTAAAAAAAGTGTTTTCCAATACAAAAATAGATTCTTTGTGAGTGAAATGTGTTTATGCAACTCAAAATAAAAAAAAAAAAAAAGAAAAAAGAAACATGTTTTGAAATTGCCCTATATGGGCATCTTTTTAAGAACAAATTTCTCTTTCCTCCTTTGGAATGACTTTTTCTTTAGAAATTCAAGCTGACTATGGTAAAACTACACCAAGTGGCTGAAATCCAGTCAGAAACCAATGCTTAAATAGTGCAAACATTTTTTTTTCTTTGATTTTGTTGATTTGTGGAATATTTTTAAATTATCTTCATCTTAATTGGCAGTAAGACATTTTCCCAATACTTTGGATGTTTTTTAGTGGGAGAACTGATGCACAGAATCACAGAATGGTTGGGGTTGGAAGGCACTTCTGGAGGTCCCCCCGGTCCAAATCCTCTGCTCAAAGGAAGGTCAACGCAAGCAGGTTGCTTGGAACCTTTTTCTTATCTAGGGTAAATAATTTTGCTTAGAACACAACTGTTTTATATATACATAAAGGTAATTGGGAAAATCAAAACGAATGAATCAAGCCAGAATGGATTCACCTAACAGCGAAGCAGAAAGCCAGTCCATGCCCAGCTACTATACACATGATTTCTCCTTCAAGCACAATGTAAAGAAAGCCAGGTGGTTTTGCGGAGTGCTGTTGTGGTTACGGAAAGACGACTTCTCTTTGGAGTGCAGCTTAAACACCCAGTGACACCAGTGCTTCCTGGTGAGCTCTCTTAGACACAAGGGCCGCAATCTCAGTCATTCTCTGTGCCGTTGGCGTTGCAAAGTGATACTGGGCTGCACGTTGCACATGCCTGGCATGCTGAAGGACACACTGTGGTCGGACACGGAGGGAACCAGGGAGCAGATTTCCACTGTCTCTCTGGCCAGAAACTGTCACTTTAGGGGCTATATTAGAGCTTCTTTGTTTCTCTAATGCCATCACGAATATTGGGGGTTGCAGGGAGAAGGGGTGTCATTTCTATAAAAACCATTGAAAATTTCATTAAAGGGGAGAGAAGGGTTTGTTTGGATACCTATGAGGTTTTTAATTTGTCTAAACTGTAATGCAGGGGGCATCCAGAATGTCAGCTTGCAGTGCTTTCAATCTGTCCTGGAAATCCACCCTGCTGAGATCATACTTCCAACTCTGTTTATTAAGTCAGCTGTGCATTATAAAATGGTATTAATTTGTTGCTATGCCATATCTCATCTTGTGAGATTTTGGAAATTCCTTCATTTGAGTGTCAGATAAGTTCCAAAAATACTGAAATGAAAAAAACATCCCCCAATGTTATTCACTTTCTTATGATTTATTTTATTCTTTATTCTACTGTCATTATTCTAAGATAGCACACCTTATAATATAAAGTTTTAAGAGCAGCTAAAATTTTTAGAATGTTGTCAACAACATTTTTTCTCTGGAAATAGCTAGAAAGAAGTCAAAATTTTGAAAATTTTTCTTCCTTTTAACATGTAGCCTTTGCCTCTGTATCACTGGTTTTGGATACATTTTTCATAGCATGTTTGTCTTCAGGAAGACAAGAAATTGGTTTCTGACACAATCATAATATTGCAACAGACCAAAGCAGGGGCACATTGATATAGCATCTTTTTGGAAATGTAGAATAGATATATTCCCTCAGGAAGGGAGGGAGACAGACCCAACAGGAAATAAATCTGCAGAAGTCAAAAGTTATCTTTTGCTTATTATTTTAAAAGGACAGATTTGGCAGTGCCCTAGTCCCTGAAGAAAAGGGACAATCTGAAATTCTCACAGATGGCCCCAAATCTGCCTTCAGCCCCAGGAGGGAGAAGCCCAGCCCAGCTGGTGTGGTGCCTTCGGGCTGTGGGTCTGGAGCATCACCTGCGGGAGGAAGCTGTATCCACTGGTTGGCTCACAAAAATGCTCATGCCAAAGGGTGGCTGGGTCTGGTGTCTGAGCAGGCAAAAAACATAGCAGAAAAGTATGAAGGTGGAGTGACAAGAGAGGAACCCTCTGAGGTCCAGGCAACTGATAAAAAGCCAAGAGGAACATGCCATACACAGATCAAAAGAGGGCAGGAACACTGTTCTTGTTAGTGAGATCAGTGAAAAAAACACACACCATCTGCAATGCAGAGAGACAAGTAACTCACAGAAAATAGCCTGATCTAAGGGATAAGCTTCTGAACAGATTCTGGAAGCACAGTTTTACCAACTGTAAACAGGATTTTGCAGGACCAAAATAGTGTTCTTCCATTTAACACTAAAAGGAATAATAACAGTCAGGGAGGACAGCAGTGCCGGTCCCTCCCGCAGGGCTGGCTGGCTGCAGGAACACCGGTGGACAGTGTTGGACAGACAGCCACATCTGTCCCCTTCCTTGGGAGGAAAGCCACGGCCACGTGGATCTTTGCAGCATTCCGTTAGAAGTGGCAAAATGAAAAGCATCAGGAGAGGCGCCTGAAGTGTTACAGGAAAGTCACTGCTTACTACACCTCAGGATCAAATGAAAAGTCACGCTGACAAGAGAAGAAAATGCTTTGTTGAAGCAAATGTTAAAACACAGAAATATATTTCCCATGGCAGCTTGTCACGTATCTGAGTATCTGAGCAGGCAAGTGGGTTCATGGCACAGGTTGGGAGGATGCCTGCCCTGGTATCTGGCTTGATGGCAATAGCAGAGGCTGGATGGGGAGGCAAATCCTCGCAGAGAGACTCCAGGCACACTCATTCCTCACCCTTTCATCCTAGAGAGAAAAAGGAGAATGAAAAATCAAGAAACTGAGTGAGAGATAAAAGAGATGGCAGATAAAGCCTGGAGGTAGCAGATAAACCTCCGAGCAAGCATTGAGCAGCTGCACACATGCTTCACATGGAGCCAAATCAAGAGTGAAGAAGAAAATGAAGGGAAATAGCCCATATTTTTTAGTAGAAGTTTGTTGGACTGCAAATAACATTTGAGGCTAATGCTTAACAGATGGTAACTTAATGGGAAGGGAGGCAGGAGGCAATTTACAGTATATGAACCATTGTATGGAATATCAGGGCTAGAGAAAGCGCTGAAGGGATTAGGGGTAACCAGCAAACGATACAGAAAGCGAAGCAGCTGTGGCCTGCTTGAGGTAACAGGACCTGCAGCAGCTGGAAACGTCCTGGGCAAGAGAGATGGTGTGTTCCCATCCCCCTTGCCCCCCCCCAGCCTGACCCTTTCCCCTCACCTTGGTCAAGCCATAACTGCCAGTGGTGATCGTGAAGGATGCACCTGGTCAAAGGGGACTGGGGGAGACAGATGAAAACACAACGGCCAAGGGCTAATTTATGATAACAGGCTCACCTAACCGCAGTGCTGGTCAATGTCCAAGCCAAGCCAAATTTGGAACAAACCAACATCTGCAGTCACTATGCAAATGGGGCCATGAGTCAATCGTCTTACTCCATAAATAGTGGACAGCCCAAGAGCCCTTTGAGCTCTCCTGCACGGCAGCGGGCTGCATGCCAGGATCTCCTCTTCAGCAGGAATGTCTCTTAATGTTATTCGTCAAGGTTGAGAGATTCCTTGCCTCAACAGTCTCTTGGTAAGTGATTAATAGCATGCTAACCTTTGAAATCGTAGCTAAGTGATATAAAGGATTAATTGAGCATACATAATCCTTCAGACATAAACCATTGGCCAAGTGTGGGACTAGGACCTGTGGCTGAAAGGAGTTTAGAAAGCAAAACTCTTTGAGAAGGAGTTTAGGAAGCAAGGAGGTCCTTTCTGAACCTCATGGCTCAATGGGAGGGTCTCCCTGACAGTTTTGTCTGACCCTGTCCACTGTGCAGTAAATGACCAAGTGTACCTGGCCATCAAATCTTGTTCAGCCACTGTCGCACTTACCATTGAACTTTGTTAGCTCACTATTTTTTATCAATAAAGCATATTGTTTCTTCTCCCTTGCAAGTGAAGTGCCCTACTCTTTCCGCGACAGCAAGGGGTAAGAGAAGATGTGCACTAACGATAATGTATATGAGCAAATGGACAAAATGTTCAGAGTGATAGAGGACATTAGCAAAGGTGTGAGGTCAATGCACAGACAACCAGCATGGCCATAACGGAAGAAATGTCTGTAGGAGTGCTCCAGAGTCCTATATCTGCATCTCAGCAAAAGGAATGTTAGAAATCAGAAGAACAACTATATGGGGATGCACCTATGGGTTAAAGAAAAGGAAAGAAATCTTATTTCCACTACTTTGAAACTGCCAATGCAAAGGAGAAAATAAGAAAAGGGTGATTCTATAGTCACTGGGAAAGCAAATATACTTTCAGGCAGCTACATGCTACAGTCATATCCCTCTGAAACATCTCCAGTCCCCTTAAGCTGCCTCTGGATTCTACCATGTTTTGGCTGTTGAGCACGTGGATAACTGCATGAATCCATGGCAGTATTGAGGCACTTGGAGTGTTCGGCCACACGTAACTCATGGTAGGATCATCAGACCAGGACCTCCACTGATCTTACCTGTATATCCAGTCTCCTGAGGGAATCATGCAGAATCACAGAATGAGGGGGTTGTGGGGGGTGGCAGGGATCTCTGGAGATCATCCAGTCTAAGCCCCTGCCAAAGCAGGGTCACTCAGAGCAGGTCCCACAGGAACGTGTCCAGGGGGGCTTTGAATGTCTCCAGAAATGGAGACTCCACCACCTCTCTGGGCAGCCTCTTCCAGTGCTCTGCCACCCTCACAGGAAAGAATCATAGAATCATGGAATGGTGAGAGTTGGAAGGAACCTTAAAGATCATGGAGTTCCAACCCCCCTGCCCTGGGCAGGGACACCTCCACCAGAGCAGGTTGCTCAAAGCCCCAGACGTCCCTGTGTCTCCAAGGAATGCGTCAATAAAATATCCATAGAGAAGCCTTTTGTACACGATCTCCACAGCGCTGAAGACGAAGGGAGCTGAGAACTCTCAGCAACTCGTTACGTAAAAGCTGCCCTTCTTCTGGCACTTGAGAGAATATGTTATTTGTGAGCATTTGTCTCATGGTGAGGAGTTTGTTGCAGATCAAAGACTTAATCTGTGCCGCGTGCTGCAGAGGAGCTTACGGTAGAAGGTGTACACCCATGCAGTACAGCAGTCGAGGGAAAAAATGGATCATTCAAGGGACAGTGCTGGAAACGGTCATGATGGAGGGACAGGGAATGTTGGCTTCAAGGTAGATGAAGCAGCTTGAATGGCATTTTCCACTTTTGCACCTGTAGCCATGAGAGAAGCAGCCCAGGATGGGAATCAGGGTGAGTGTTCCCTCCAGGCCGCCACGTTCTACCTGTGGACACGTCTCATCTGCCTCACGACCAGCCAGTGCCAAGCACGGGGCCAAAAAGTTGTCATTCTTCTCTAGAAGAAAAGAAACAAAATAAGGATAAAAAAAGAAATTCTCACACTGGCTTGGAGTGACCAGCTGGGGAGGGGATCATCCGGAGGTGGGATCTGGGAGACCCTGAGGAGCATTTTGAGGTGCAAACATTTCTGTGAAGCAGATGTCACCTGTAAATCCTGGTGCAGTGGCCTTCACTGGTGGTGCTCAAGGATGCTTTCCCTTGGTAGAGCACTTGGGGAGCCAGGAAATCCCTTCTCACCTGGGTTGCTCTGCAGAAAGTGGGATTACCTAATTTGACCGTTCCATAATGGGAATAAAGGTCCTTATCCATAAAGGTGCAGGAATTGCAGGGATCTATGCACCGTGCTCTAACAGGAGCAGAAATGCTGAGCAGTGTTGCTGTTAAACCAAGATATTGTCCTGTCCCTTACCCTGTGGCCTTAGCTCAACATGTTGGATGTCGTACATGATGATGTATGATGTCCAAGAAGATGATATTTAGTGACTCCTGGGTTTAGGTATGATTCCATTTAGGTTAGTCTCCCAACAAAGCTGGTAAAACTGTGAGCCATAAAAGCCTTCCCTGCTTCATAGAATCAGAGAATGGTTCGGGTGGGAAGGGACCCTAAAGCCCGCCCAGTGCCACCCCCTGCCCTGGGCAGGGACACCTCCCACCACACCAGG
>JAOXNH010000012.1:131112330-131131441 GCA_028566575.1 Bartramia longicauda
GTAACTCAAGAGAACATGAGAATTTACTCTTATTAACAAAAATGGTTATTCAAGCTTTGAACAAATAAACTGAATCCTATATTTACAAACATCAGTGTCTCAACTTTGTACATAACCAGCATGATGTCATAAGTAGTACAGCAGGATTTTTGGTATAATCAAGCTTACATCTCTCATTACATTTTATTTCCTAAGCACATAAATGGATGATAGGAAAAGATGAATGATAGCTTGACCAGATAACCAGGATTTATGGGGTCTAGAAAATGTGCAGTCAGAACTGCTGCCTCCACGCTGGGATACGTCCCAGGTTTTGGAAGCCTTTGTTCTACCATTGCGTTCATATGTCTCAAAGACTTTACAGCTCACTGTATAAAGATGGTCCCCTGAGAGTTTGGAGGATTAGATGTGGACAGGCTGGAGAGGGTCCAGAGAAGGCCACAAAGATGATAAAAGGACTGGAAAGCCTGCCATGGAAAGGCTGAGGGAATTCGTGTTTTTCAGCC
Source organism: Bartramia longicauda (assembly GCA_028566575.1). Lineage (NCBI taxonomy): Eukaryota > Metazoa > Chordata > Aves > Charadriiformes > Scolopacidae > Bartramia > Bartramia longicauda. The sequence goes on from JAOXNH010000012.1 coordinate 131,112,837, forward strand.
TTGAGAAAAAAAGGCTTAGGGGAGACCTTATCACCATGTTCCAGTACTTAAAGGGTTGCTACAAATCCACATGGAAAGGACAAGTGGTTACTCCTGGGAGATTCCAGTTGGACACAAGAGGACAATTTTTCCCAAGGAGAACAATCAGCCATTGGAGTAATCCCCAAAGGGAAGTGGTGGATTGCCCAACATCGGACACTCTTAAGATCCGGCTGCACAGGGCGCTGGGCCATCTTGTCTAGACTGTGCTTTTCCCAAGAAAGGGTGGACCAGATGTCCTTGAGGTCCCTTCCAACCTGGTATTCTATGATGGAAATCTTCTGTTCCTTTCAGCACACTGGTCTAAAGGAAGGATAAAAAAGATGGACAGTTTGGCATTGCCCAGGACCTGGGATGCTCAGCTGGCAGAGGAACTGGGGCTGATGCAGGGGTGCAGGACTGGGGCCACCCGCTCCCTGGGACGACAATGGAGATGTTTGAGAGAGGAACCTACTGCTCAGTCCCCATCAGCAGCCACGGGACACTGATGGGCTGTAGGCATCTTATGCTGAGCTTGAGACGTCACTGAGCCACCTTAAGAAGGTGCCTCATCTCCCTCTTCCTATTGACTCTTTGGAACTGAATTACTTTTATGGGCCATTTTTTAGATATTATTTTGTCTAAATAGGCAGTCTATAATTTTTTATTGGCTATTGACTGTTCACTATCCTCAGACAAACATTTAGTTCAGCTGTACGCAGCACCCAGAAAGTGCCTCGCACCCCGTAAAACACAACCCAGTGCCATGGGGCAGCCTGCTGTGTGCACCAGGGCTGTGATTGGCGAGACTGTCTAGCTTTCTAGTGAGAAAAAATAATCAATTAAGGTCCTGGGGCTATCCCAGGTGTTACAGAGAATCGTGATTAATGAGCAGCTCACTGAAAAATAGGCTCTTCCCAAGGAGCTGTCAAGCCCTGAGGGATTGTGCCAGCACTCCCTGGCCGTGCCCTCCACACCTCAGTGAGCCCAAATTGTCCAATTACTCTTGTAGCTTTTTGGAGGCACGAGGGGTTTTTTCATCTTTCGCAGTGGATCTGTCAAGATGTTTGGCTGTCAAAAGAAAGCCTTTCCCTATCCCACGGTATTTATTTTTTCAGATAAAGTTATATAAGAAATGGCCTTCCTTTCCATTTCAGGTCATAACTGCTGGCTGTGTGTTGAGCTTTGACAAGGAGCCCACATCCAGAGTCAGGTACAGGTGTCCAACTAAGCACCTCTGGAACAGGATTACAATGGAGGGAAAAGTAATTTTTCTTTCTCATCTTCTTTAGTCTATTAGAAGGTGGAGGGACGACCATTTCCCCCTCACCATTGATTATAATGATGCCAAGCCTGCGTCCGCCCATACCAGTTGGCAGAATCTCTCTGGGGTGATTATATTGGTGAGGAACAGGGCAGCTCTGATAAAATCCATTGCTTTTCACATGCATCTTTGCTAAGGTATAGAGTTGACTAAAGCCAAAATTTTCCTAAGGCCAAGGAAAATCCTAGTGTCCTTCAGGATTCTACTAGGAGTCATGGAAATCCTTGCACAGGCTGGAGATGAGTCAGAGCTTTATGGGACTTCTTTATACCAGCAGCAGTCAGCCTGTGCCACCATACACATCCTGTGGGGGTAGTGCAACTAGCCCAGGCTATTATAATATTAACACAAAAAAAAATAGTTAAAAATCAGGGTTCATTGGATTTTGATCTTTATTTCAACTGCTGTTCCCCTCATTTAGCCTCTCAACAGGGGTGTTGGCCCGAGACTTCGTTCTGAAATTAATGGCCTATGGCCTAGGCTTCAGAAGATGAAAAATTTGTCTTCCTCTATGCCTGAGCACTCAATTCGACCCTCAGTTACGCCTGTGCAATTCAATTAGCATGGGGCTAATCCAGAAAAAAGCATTAACAATGCCTCTACAGCCTTCAGAGCTTTTGCTTTTAATATACTGTACTGAAATTACTTCAGCGTAGGAGAAACAAGAGACCTGTGTAAATACTAACTAACGATTTTGTGGTAGTCAGTGAACTGAATATTTGATACACCTACAGCAGATAGTGCATTTTTCTGTAGATTTTGTAAGAACTTCTAAGCTATGTGAATGTTTTTATGTACAATGCTGTGAAGGCAGCTCCAACCAGTTTCTGTAAGAGGATCCCCGTAACCACTCAAGGAATCAATTAATGATTGCAGTGCCCTCTGGCATTTTCAGCGTACTTTGTAATAAAGAGAAATCTAAGGTCAGGACAATAGTGAGTCTTAACTTACAAACAGCCCAAGGTATTTGCAAAATTAGGTTTAGGAGCCAGGAGCCTGGCTGCTGGAGGGGGCCGTTTTGCTGTATCTCTGTGACTGGCGAGCCCAGCCACACCACGGCCAGACAGACCATGCAGGTGGCTAACGCCACACGGGAAGACTTCAGTGTGTCCTTTAAAGAGAAGAGAGAGAAAACAAGTGAGAGTGAAAAAAGACAGGCAATCTACTTATGACACTACATTTGAAGAAAAACAATGCAATCACATTAAATTTGTCAGAGGTATCAAGATTAACATGTACTCCTATGATAACAGTAGTAAAATACGCTCCCTATGCTGATACGAAACAGATGTTTTCCATTTCATTCTACAGCTTTCTGATTAAAATAACGGTCTCGGGAAACCCCTGGATTCAATCTTAGTTGACTTTTAGCTGTCTGCTTCTCCTCTCCTATTGTCTTTTTATAGTTAGGTAACCAAATTTGTAAACAAACCAAATAGTTTATTTGGGCCCCATGTTGGCTCTGAACACACAGGGAAGGAAAACCCTGTGCACACTGAGTCAGTGCCTCCTCCTGCAGAACGAAGGAGTCCTAAAAATGCTGTTTCATGATAGGAAACTGAATTATTTTTAAGGTACCACTCGCAATTAAATTATAAAGTTCAACAGAGTTGAAAGAATGGCAAAACAGAGAAGCCCTGTGCACTTGTGGCCGTCCGTGTGTCCTGCCAGAGCAGGGTGACGGCGCAGCCCTGCGAGCACAGCCCCCGTGACCTCTGCCGGGAAGCTGCGCTCCACGGCTGCAGGCTGGGGCTGCTCCACAATAAAACATTAGGTCCATCATTGATATTAGAAAGCAATAACTGTCTCAGCACATTTGAAGTTTCTTTTGCTTCACAAAGCTACCTTTCTTTAAAGGATCTTCCTGACAGACAACACCCTGGGCTTTTTACAGCAGCGATATAATTGTCTTCCTCCGACCCTGCTGCTACTCGTTCCTCTTATCTCTGGGCTGATCCCAGAAATACCAGCGGTGGAAACATTTGCTCCGCGTCAGCACGATGGCAGCAGAGGCAGAACTGCTGCCTTGACTGCCTGGGGTCCCTGCGGATGCAGGACCCTGACCCGCAGCCGCGTTGCTAGGGAATGGCATCGATCCTTTCCCGCATCTTCACCGGTACCCTCCCCACTCCCCCGTGATTGAACACCCTCCTCTCCAGGAGCGGCAGAGCTACAGGCTTTGCCTTGGTTTTAATATTTATGAAGTAAACGTTTTAACCATCGAAGCTTTAAATGTCTAATGCTGTTTTCTTTTTCCAGAGCAGTAGCTTTCCTTTGGGAATATCTCCATCACTCTAGTAGGCCAAATTACTTCACGTTGGAGGCAGATAGCTTATTTTCTCCAAGCTAAATGCAACAGTAGGAGGTTTAACGTGCACACAAAAATAATTAAAGTATATTTTTCCTCATTCATTTTAATTGTCTTATTATTTCAAGATAATTTACTCTTAAAATATATCACGCTACAGGTTTAACTGAAAATCATCAAAATCAGATTGAAAGGCAGATCAGGATATTTTGAATATTTTTACACAGGCTAAAAAAATAAGGCATATGTATAGAAACGTAATGTGTACATATAGAGAGCGTTATTACACAGAAAGTGTTAGTGTAGCCCGGCGGGGCACTGTGGGAAATGCCCGCTATCCTTACCCAGAGGGATGAGGACTGCAGGTTATATGTCTTTGGATAGCTAATTTGGAGGTTCACCTCTGTGCATACCACAAGGGGAGGGGTTTAATGTCACGGCTTTAAGAACTTTCCCCTATGGGTCCCCTCAACTGGTCCTGAAGCCCCACCGCTCTGGTGACTTGTGGCTTTGTTCCACCACGTCTGGCCCATCCGCAGCCTGGAGGCACCACCCTGGGATGTCTCCAGGGAATGGTGGGCCGTGCAGACACCTCTGCTGCTGCAGGAAGCGCCCAAACATTCTGTCTCCAATGATATAATTGAAGGAGAGACAGCACCTGAGTCCCGTCCCAATAGATTCCCAGGGAATACGTATTTACAGAAAGCTGATGCTGTGAAGGCTCACAGATCAGTGAGGTTATCAGATGATATGAAACCAAAATGAGATAATGTTAAGCATTTCCATACAACCTCTCCTACAGTAGCGAGCAGAAGCTGAAGAGCTGATAGTTCTCCAGTTTAAATATGGAAAATTCTCCATGTGAATTTTTAAAGTCGCCATTAGAAGTGAATAAAAACTATATACTTAAATAAACTCCTGTTGATTTTACTTCTATATAAAAATCAATAATTTAAAATGTATGTGAGATGATTAAGCTCTTGGGATCCTTCTTATAAGTACTCAATGCTGACAGAAAATGTCTAGCAGTGGCCTTAGAAATTGAAATAATGGCTTTAATCAGACACCAGATGCCGGATACGGACCTGCATGTCAGATCCCACAGTGACCCGAGGGAAGTAAACGTAGCATAAAGAGCAGGTGCCTCTGTGAGCAGGAACAAAATTACCAGAAGAGCTATGGGGACAGCAGCTCCCTGTTAGCGTTATCCTGTGTGGCACATGCTCCAGTCACAGGGTGGGAAATGCTGCTTTGAGCTGTTTTGCTGTTCTCATTATTGGGAAGGCCATGGCTGGCTCTCCGTCCAGTCCTGTCTGTTGGGAAGCCCACGCTGACACCCCCCTCTGACGCCCTTGGGCAGTAACACAGAAAGTTGGGCTCGCAAAAGACGCAGTGGTTCCCTGGGAGGCAGCTCACAGCTCACGCTGCCTCGGCACACGCGAAATGTTCGGCTGTTGGCATCGTGTGGCTGTGAACAACTGGGTATGGCTTATAAAGAAAAACCTGCATCTTCAGCTTAAATCATACTGCATAGCCTATAGTTAACCGAATTTCTCTGGTTGAAATACAAAATTCATAAACACAAGACTCAATTTATTTAAAAATTAAAATAAAAATATTCAAATTTGTGCTTTGTAAAAGATGTCAGCAAGTTCTAGAGGATCTGCCTTCAGCCTTTCTACAGCCTTTCATCTGAAATAAATTCTCATTCTTCCCTATTTCAAAGCTGATCTTCTCCCACTCGCTCTAATATTCAGTGTTATTACGTTAGAGACCATGAATTAGGACAATGGCCGTTAACACAGCACTGAGGTTCTTCTTTCTTACGCCCTTATAAATAACAATGTTATATCATTTTCTATAACATACAACGTAATGGTCTCAGAGAAACTCTTCCCACCGAACTCCTGCTGGCACTCAAACCAGCATTCTTTCCCAATGCAGCACTGACACGATAATGGCATCAAATACCTCAGGCCATTAAGTCTATTGAAAGTAAATTATTACCATCAGACATGATAAAACCTAGTCGGATGCATTAACAATCTTACATTCTCTCTTGATAAGACTACTAAAACAGTGATTGCCTCTGAGCTTGCATCGTGTTTGTTGTCCGTTTGTGCTTGCAGTGCCCTGGACAGACGTCCCGCGAGGTCCTGGCTGACAGCCCATCCTGGGGGACAGGCAGCCGCACTGCCCTGCGGGGCCGGAGCTAAAACACCCTGAACTCCCTGGGGAGCACGTTGTGGGCTGCAGTGTCTGCACCTCTCTACCTGCTATCTCAGGTAATAAATAATGGAGGAGTTAAAAAATCCTGCTTCCCCTAAAAGCTGCTGATTTATGAGTAAATATTATATATGTACGCATGTGTACACGTATGTGTGCATTGTATGCATTCATTTTGCTTATTATTCCATGGATAATGTGAATTCCCAGTAATCCCCTCTGACAGCTAAAAACTGTCTACCCACTGTGGGTTTGTTGTTTTGTTTTTTTTTAATTATCATAGAATCATAGAATTACCTGGGTGGGAAGGGACCTTTCAGACCATCGAGTCCAACCATCAACCCAACTCTGACAAAACCCATCACTATCCCATGGCTCTAAGCACTGTGTCTGCCCGGCTTTTAAATACCTCCAGGGATGGGGCCTCAACCACTGCCCTGGGCAGCCCATTCCAATGTGCAATATTCCAGGTAAAAATTGTTCCTAATATCCAATCTGAACCTGCCCTGGTGGAACTTGAGGCCATTTCCTCTTGTCCTATCTAGTTGCTTATTTAGACAAATATTACAAAAAAAGGTTGTTAGAAGTACCTGAGAAATGTGTACAAGGTTGAAAGACTGCCAGTGAGATGTGTCTCCCTTTCGTAGCTGAGAATTTTCTCTTTCTTTTTTAACTTGAGGTGGGCAAAAGTGAGCAAAGTCATTTCATTTTCTACAAGTGGCAGTCAGTTTCCTAGTATTTTTTAATATCTATTTTCTGAGCAAAACAAGCAAGTTTTCTGTAAGGTACCTAAGTGGTATCATTTAGTTGTAGAAACATAAAAACCCATGACAAAAAGTAAGTTTAAAATTTCCTAGATTTTTATGTAAGGCTTTGGACCAAGGAAGGGCAGACTTGTCTCTGATGTCTCAATTCAGGCACCTCGGGCACAGAACACCAAAAAAGATCCCTTTCAGTAGCTTAGAACTCTGTTCCCAGGCACAATCAATTAAGCAAATGGCAACAGCACAGTCTGTGGACATTTACTCACCGGTAGATTTGACAAGACCGACAGCTACTTGTGGAGGTTGATAAATCCATCTCAGCAAAGAAACCTGGGTCACACTTAGCTCTGGCTGCTGCAAAACCTTCCATCAGGAATCCCTGCCCCTGACGGGGTCACGCACTTCGGTGTGGGTGTAATAAAACAGGGGCAGTTTCCCACCTCCAAAACTCTCAGACTTTGCAGCTCTCCCTGTAAATAAATAAATGCTTTCTTGATCAAAGCAATTACCAGAGTTGTTCTCTGCATCCCTCTCTACTGCTTTATTCTTACCCAAAGCCATGTGGTTTCACGGGGGATGTCTGCACCCAATGCTCAGCTCAGCGCTCAGCTCTGGAGCTCTCGGAGCGGAGCATAGAGGTATCTGGCTGCCAGCTCTCAGGAACATGGACCTGGATGGATTGCAGCTGCCTGGAACCGTATGGTAAATAACACCAAAAGCTTCTACTCAGGGTTTACAGGCTCTGGGCAAACGTGTTCACTTGCAGTCATTACATCTGACAGCTTGGGGTCCTCAAGTGATCCCTATGGTTTCTAACAAAACTTCAACCTATTCCCTCTCAATGAGTTTAGCTTTGCTAAACCTTTCTCAGAAAGATGAGTTTTCTTTTTCATTAAGGTTTTTTCTGTATGCATTTAGCAGAAGAAGGTGGGGACAGAAATCCAACCTCTCCCGTATGGTTTCCCTTGTTCAGGTACCTGACATCTATTTGTTCCCTTCTCCCTCAAAATACTGTATGGCACAAACCAGACAGAGGATCAGAAGTAACGTAGCCCCTGCAGCCGTGGCTCCGGGCAGAAGCTTGAGTTGTGAAGTGTGGGGTAGAGGGGACAGGACAGACCTGCCTCGGCCTCTGCTGGGGCCCGCAGGGTCAGCCTGGCAGCGAGAACTTGGTGTTGGCCATGCTCTAACGGCTCTGCTCGTTTCTTACTCTCATTTTAAGTATTCAGAGTTACCAACCCTTAAGCGTCATTAACATAATCACTGATTTTATCATTTGCCCATTGGGTAGGTTCAACATATTATTGTTTATTTTGTGTATGGGATTAGTTGGGTGTTGCACATCACAAATACACTTCATGAGCAAGGAATTTAGTATGTGATAGATAAGAGGGAGCTATTTAAAGATATTCCTTTATTCAACTCATGACTAAGTGAACAGGGAACTTAGTAGTGTTGGGATATTAAAGGCTGGAGATGAGCATCTTCTAAGAGTGCCCTATGTGTCCAATCACTAGTAAAAGCATTTGCAAACCATTTAAGATGACATTGACCCCCATTTTCTGACAAACTGGAAGCATTACATACAACTTAATAAGAGAAAAAAGGGGGAAAACTAATTGACGTTGAAAGGTCAAAGTGATGTAAATGTGATGTTTTCATGATGGGAAATAACTTCACGGCTGAAAAAGAAATGAGGCGGGTTATTGCAGATATTAATATTAAAAAAGCATGCTGTTAACATTAACATCTGATTTGCCTAATAGAGAGTTCATTACTGTGCAACATTTCATCTAAATCATTTTCTTATCAATGCTCACCAACACCAAAGAACTCCCCAGTGCTTGCCTCAGACACCTCTATGAATACCCAGCAGATTTATTATACTTGGTCCCGTTGTAATGAAGCTCCAGCAGATTCATAATGATCAGATACTTAGAATAAGCTGTGAATGTTGAGGAGACTCTTTCTGCTTGTGTGAGCACAGTAAAATACCAGAGGTGCACTGGAGACCTCTTCAGAACTGGATAGATAGTAAGGCTGGGGGAAAAAGATCTACTTTTTCTAGCTGTAAAGAGGCACGATTGTGAACATGTGCAAAAATGCTAACTTGAGTCCATCTGGCTGCTCCAGAGGACTGTACTGGGAGTGATTTGCTGTCCCAATTAATTAGCCAGCGTTCAGCTGGGGAGAGGGTCGCCTGGTGACTATTGAACATGCTGAACTGCATCCTTTACCAAGGGAGTAGAAAACTTTAAGAATTCCCTCCCCCACTTGTTTTTGTCATTTCAAAACATTTGCCAATGGAAAAAAAAATAATAAAGTTCAAGGGCTGTAATAATTCAGAGTCTAAGAAATAAAGCAATCAGTGCCTCACAAAGGGAAGAGCTCTGTGGTGATAAAACAAGTATAGTATCTAGATACCGACAGCAGTATTTAGAAAACACTCTTGACAGAACTTCATGGGAAAAGATCACTACAGATTAATTAAACCATTATGATCAGAGTGTCTGTACTGTAGTTAACACACAAGGAAATATGCATACCTAACTTTGTAAGTAAACTGTGTTACAGCACCTGTCTCTCAGCACACATTGGAGCTGTGAGAAGCTGTATCGTTGGAAAACCGTACATTCCCTCCGCTGGAAAGAAAGGCAGATGGAGACACACATTTTTTTGCCATGGCATTTTCTAATTTTGGTGTTCAGCTGACTCCACTGCATTCCAAGTATTTGTTTGGAATTTAGTTTATTCAATATTTTGTAATGGCAAATCTCAATGTCATAGCCAGTAGCTGAAACTGCTTCTATAATATAAGGTGACACAGGATATGTCACAGGTGAGGATCTAGGTACTGAGGATTCACCCTGGGCCATTTAAGATGCTGGTCACAGCGAATACTGATGTACAGTAGATGGTAGCCATGGAAACCATCAGAGCTTACCTTCATAATATTTTTTTTAGAAAACCCTTCAATTCCAAAGGGTGATTTTTCTCTTACTTTGGGGGTACAATGTGTTACAGTATCTAGCAAATTATCCATTAGATGTTTTGAAAAGCAATTCAGTCTTAAAATCCTTTGCAGATGCTGCACAGCACTCACCTCTGAGCGCTAAGGACCAGGTCTGTTATTAAAGGCTCCAAAGCCTCCCTGGGCAATGCAGCAAATGTGATGAGCAGTCTCAGAGCACACCACAGGCAGCACCAAGAGAAGGCATCTCCTCTGCTGCCAGCTTCTCCTCCCTTCCCACTGCTCCTGGAGAGACCAAGCAGTGGTTTGAGATGTGCAGAGCAAGAGGGAAGAGAGCAGCCAGGCAGCTGGGGAGCCCCTGTGGGGCAGGAGATAAGGGATGGAGTCCTGGATCTTGTCAAGGCAAGATGCGAGGTGGGATTTGATGCTTGGAGTCTGGAAACAGGGTAGGCAGAAGCTCTTGGTAAAAAGGAGCTTTGCAGGGGAAAAAGTGAAGTTTTCTGGGAGGAAATAATAATTTAGAAGATAGCATTTATAGGAAGGAAAAACACCTTAAAGATCTTTTTGACAGGACATTAAAATCAGGTACTAAAAAGCGGAAGTAAGGTCTCCCCAGGTAGAGGACGTCTGGCTGGTTGCTAGGAGTCCCTGGGGAGCTGTGTTGTCCAGTTCCAGTTCTCTGATGACAAAGATCTGGCAGCTCTCATGGCTGCAAAAAGGGACCGGAGAGATCTGACCAAGAATATGTTTGTAGATCAGGTTAAATATAAGCCCTGTAGCTCTGGGAAGCCCAGGGATAGAGAGAAGGTGGGAGAAAAATCTCCCCTTTCTTTCAGCAGGGAGTTTCCACCCCATCTGTGGGGCATCCCCTCCACCCTGGCTGGCCCCGTGAGAAGCTTTGAGCCAGCTCTGCAAGCAGCAGGAAAAGCAAGGGAAAGGGAAAGGGTATCAAATGTGCAGAGGGGAAAATCAAATGAAGAACAAAAGCAGAGCATAAGACATTTCCACTGCTTTGCAAGGAGGAGGCACCTATCAGTGGGTTGTATCTAGTACACTTAGCTGTGTTATGACCTAATGAGCGTTTCCCTGTTGGCAGTTCCTGTAACTCCTACAGAGTTACTGCATTTTTCAAAGCTAAGATGAGAGGGATCTGGAGGCTGGCTTATCGCCCAGTTGCTGGGCACAACACAGATCTGGGTCTGTGGCACGGGAAAACCTGAAAATGTCCCCACAGGGCAGCAATGTGATCACAAGGCATGTTGGTTTGTTTGTAGCTTCATTTAGAGAAGAGTTAGAGCTGGGGCTACTGCAAAGGCTTGAGAAAATTCAAACCTCTGTTTAACCCACTTATTGAACTGAAATCAAGAGTAACCTGAAAAACTCAGGGATTTCCTGGGACAGACACCCCACTTAACAGTGAGATGAATGCAAGATAGAAGTATTTGTAAGAGAAAAATCAGTTTCCATAACACGTGCAACAATACTATTGACTATTTCGGATCCCAAGGCCCTGACAGAGAAATGTGTGGAAAAGCAGAGGTGCCTTTTCTGGGCTGTACATTGAGTAGATGGAGACACGAGGTTGCGTTACTGCTCTCCTGTCCGATGTAATGTGGTGAAACTTCCACCCTGCAAAGAACAAAATTCAATTATTTGGATTTTCAGTGTGAGGAAGGCAGCATGGATAATTCAAACCAAAACAAGTACAACATTTTGAACTTTAACTACTGATCTGTAAAAGCATAGATCTGTTTTATCTACAGAAAGAGTCTAAATATTGTGCATTATCCAAAAAATCTTGTGTTTTCTAGCAGTCTGGACCTTGCATAATACACAATGCAACAGTTTGCTCTGGCCAGTGTGGGCCAGGTCCACTTGCCTCAGACAAAAGCAAAAAACAAATTGGAGTTTTCAAAAGAGTCTTCTTATACAACTCATATTTATAACATGAAAACATTTAACTATTGCATGGAAAGAAGACAAAAAACTGTAATTTCACTAGATATGTGAATAATAAAAACTGAATTTAATTACTGAATGGTGATAGACAAATCTCCTCAAGGTCCTCAAGGACTTGACACATGATTTTGCAGTTCAGCTGTTGAAGACATGGCATTGATCAAGAAAAGCTGAAAGCAGAATTTGCCAATAACAGCAGGAAGACCTATTTCACTCCGTAAGATTTCTGTATGTTCACATTTGCCCATGAATGTTCACTTTGATTCTATTTCCCAGTCCCATGAATTGTGATTTGGCGAGAGCACATGATCTCTGCAATAGGCCTTTCACCTTACTGGGCTTCTGTGGGCAAGATAACAAAAGAATAGTATCTAAGTGAGGGCCTGAATTCACCCTTGTCACATTTTTCATAACTTTCCATGCCAGAAAAAAACCCGCCACCTTATGAATGCTAGATACCTGCCATGCTGGTTAGAAAATAACACTATTAGATAGCAATATCATTGCCTTGTAGTGTGCAGGGCTTCCACAGTATTAATTTCAATCCACCCTCAAATTTAGCAGGGGGTCAAGCTACCTCCTGCAGAGTTTGAGTGAATCTGTAGTTGAAACTGGATCAAAGTCTAAACTTCACAGAACAGTAAACAGGAGTTTACTGTAAAAAGATGATAGATTAGTATGTGAGCTTCCTCATAAGCCAAACATAAAGCTGATGTACTGCAAGGTTATTTCCTAGCAAATTAAGAACTAATTTTTCACTGTCTGGTTGGCAGTTGTAGAATACATACATGACAAGCTTGCTGTCTGATCTCAAATTAGATTAGCATATTTGTGACATAACTGTTCTCTCAAAAATTCTAATGCATGGAGAGGACAGGAAAAGCAGCAACAATGAATTCCATGAGATTTTCCATCTAGACCCTGAAGTTATTCCCTCATAAGACACTAGTTTGCCTATACTTGAATAAAATGAAGATATAACAGATGCCATTAGCATACCCAAGACAGTCCTGCAGAATGAGTGGAAAAGCAAAAGCTTGAATTACATTCATATTCCTCAAAGAAATAACCTACCATTGAATTGCTATGAAAATATGACTCATGATAACCAAAAGCACAGATGACTAACTTATGGTTCCAAGAACATGTCCTCTGCTGTTAAGTATCAATCACAAAGTGCAGCATAGCCATTAATATTTAAGACAGTCACCACTGGGAAACAGAGAGCCACTTGAATACCCTTACTTAAAATTTATTGTCACATTTCAAAATGATAAATGAGGTATTTTCTGAAGTTTCATTTCATGGAGTTGCTTTGATTGTCCTCTGAAGTGCATGAAATAATGCACTCTAAGTCAGAAGCTTTCTGATGCTAAGGAAAAAAACATACCTACACATATGAAGGAGCTTTTTTGCCCCACTCTGTGCCACTACACTGGAATCACATTCACGAGGCCTTTGGAACATCTCAACACGTCACTTTGTACTCCTCCCATGCACCTGATTTCATCTATCCCCATGAGTAAGAATTCCTTCTGAAAGTGTCTTAAGGGATGGTCCCAAATTCTGGCATTTCCAGTGTTCTTGTTTATTCCACATGAGCTTCTTCCTGTTGCATGCAGGATGCAATTGAAGTAAAGCTGTATGTGAACAGCAAAATTGTACAGCTTTGATTTTTTGCTCTCAATTGGGTGTGACTTTTATAAAGGCACAACCTTTCCTTCTGCAGCTCTCTTCTGGCAGACTTATTAGATGCAGAGAACTTTTCATGACTTTTTGTGGCAAATGTTAATCATATTTATTGAGAAATTATAAAAGGAGAGCAATTATTCACAAACTGTGTAATTTAATTATTATCATATTATTGATTTACAGGGACTCTCAGAATGAAGTGTAGGTTTATAATGAAGGTACCGTCCCTTCGCTCCCTTCCTCTTCATTCCATTCAAGGAGCTAAGACCAAGAAACCTACTGGGGAATTCAAAACTTACTGAGGAGCAAGTGAGATCCGAAGAGCCTACAGCTTGGTGAAAAAGCAATAACCAACACTTAAAAGGTCACAATTCAGTAATATTATGCTGAACTTGAAAAAGAATGATCTGTATTTATTTCAAATCCCAACGTAAAGCTCAGCACAGGTCCTTCCTTGATATGCAAGTGTGACATTTCTCTTAAAAATGCAATTTAGACTGCATTTTAGATCTATACTTGAGAATTTGAATAGGATTTCAAAGTGCACAGCCCTTTTTATTATGGAGCAGACCTTGATTTCAGAAGATTGGGAAAAGCTGTTATAGGGCAAAGAGTGAAATGGCTGAGAAAGGAAGAAGGCTTATCCAGAAGAGAACAGTATGCTCCAATAAATATAAATCATATTAAAGATGTTAAGACAATGGTCTTCTGATCTGGTTTAGCATAGAGATAGGGGTAACCAAACACTAAAAAACAGAAAAAGCCTATTTTGCTTTTCTAGGAAGAAATATGCGAATCCTGGAAGCTCCAGTGATGTTAAAAAGAAAATTTAAAAACAAAATGAAAATACCACCCACACATTTCATAAACCCAGAATGAATAATACATCGACTCTTAAGCATAGCAGTGAAAACTTTTTGACATCTTCTGTCAGGTACAAAGAAATAATGTATAAAAGTGCCAATTATCCCTTGCAACAGAGCTAACAGGAAAATATACTTAGTCATTGAGCCAGGACCAACCTATGTACAGCCTTTCTCTTCTCTCAACACTTGGCATTTGTTGCAGACTTCTCAGCCCGTTGCATTTTATTCCCTCCCTCCACCACCCAGTTCAGTTTTTTCCTTTTTTGCAGGCTGGAGTAGCACAGTTTATCACATAGAAAAATAATAACTTGATCTCCTTGTAATTCCCATCATTGCACCAAGATCTTTATTGCAGCTTCTCATGCAGCCTGTTCTACAGCATTTCAGCAAATGTTACTCTCAAATACCCTATTAGTACCCTCACAACAGGTGACATAAATGAGCATTAGTATTAATTAGCGGATGCCATTCAGTTCTCTTGTCAAATGAGCTGTGTTACTTCCCCAGGCAAATCTGTTCTCTTGTATCTCAAGCAGTAGATGTGATCCCACCACACCAAGGCTGGTGCAGTCTGAACGCTGCCATCAGGACCCTGTACATTTAACGACACGTCTCCATCTTTCTTTGGCAGAGAGAGGTGTTCAGGTTTGTCCTTGCCATGGGCTAACTCATTGGCCTATGAAGAATGCTGCAGACTTTGTACAGTTCTGAGTACATGCAACCAGAAAGTTCAAACCTTCTTATGCAAGAAGAAAAGATCCCTATACATAGGCAAAGATGCACCCCTGTGCATACTGGTCACGACTGCATCACCACTTTTTGCAGGATGGTTTATTTGACTCACTTTCATTGTTACAATCCAATTGGGGATAAATAAGCTTTACTCCCAGGTAGAGAATACCACCCGAATAGCAGACAAAGACTTTATGTATAATTCTCACAGTAACACACGTTACGTATAGAATTCATGTGCACAAATAAATTGGGGATCAGAAGGAGGAACAGTTTATGTGCTGAATGCCAATGGCAGAAACAATAAAATTCAGTCTGTGAGAGTAACCTTTTCTAGAATAAATAAAAGAATGATTCAGATCTTCAATGAGCCAATTATCTCAGAACCTCAAAAACTAAATTTGAACCTTTCTAAACATTTTCTTTCTCACTTACCAAACAGACAGCAACCCCCAGGAAACTGGAAAACCTGGCAACTATATGTGGAGAAAGAGGGAAGAGAGAGAGAGAACTATATACCTAAGACTTTATTCTCAGGTAAAGCTGGACTCTGAAAGTCACCCTTTTTCCACCCGCAGTCTAGAGAATTCCACCTTCAGTCTAGAGAATTCTAGAAGTTCATGATCAGCAGTCCAGTTTAGATGTGCACCCAACCTGCCATCCAGTCTGAGGTTGCCAGCATCGTGAAAGCCACAGATCACATTGTTCTTTGCTACAAAATCCATTCTGCTCTACTGACTGCAGATGTTACTCTTCTGACATCGCTGCCCATCCACCCTGGCTGCAGATAGCATCATCTTCAGACTACAACTCATCCCATCCAGTTCCACTCATAAAAATCACTGCACACAGGGCTCAGAGTTTTCAGATGGAGAAAAAAAGAAGAAAAATCTGTTTTGCACAATTCTGTTTCTTAGTGTATTCTGTACTTGCTGTCACCCTTGATCTATAGGATACAAGCTTAAACTTGCCTTTGTTTCATCTAAATCCTAGGGTCTATGATGCTTTGAAATGTCAAGATGGCTCACCTATTCCAGAGTATGTCTTACGTAATGCTTAGATCTATTTTTTAATACAGTGGTAGTAATAATCTATTTCTTGCATAAATGTAAACAAATTATAATTGTAAACAAGTTATAATTAAACAAATAAAAAACTTTGGTGTCCTAATTCATGTACATAAGACCATTCATAGATTTTTTTTATCATCTAGTGATTTCCCAGCACTGGTTATGGGCTTGAAGCTTGCACTCCCTGCTCAGACAAGAATCTGAACCTTGGGCAACCATAGAAATGAACATATTTATTATCCATGTGGTTTAGTGTCATCCTTGCACACTGTCTTGGTATCTTCTTAGTAAGCTCTGGCACGTTATGAAATAGTTGCTTTTCTGTATTTCTCATTTCTCCTGATCAACAGTAGAGGTTTTGTCATGGAAAGACTCCTCTGCCCTTTGGACTATCTTCTCCTGTCTTTGGATGTGGTGGAACTTTCTGTTCAGATCTGCAAAGAGACATACTGCCCTCTGGCATATTCTGGAGATAAAAGTGTATATTTGTTCTTGTACTTCTAGGCCATAACCCTCTCTGCCACTTTGATGAAGAAGAACAGCCCCCTGGGATGGCTTCCTCAACATACCTGTCAGGAAGCCATCCATCTCCTCTTCCCCATAACTGTTGCATTTCATCCCACAGAGGTAGGGATAGCAGCAGAGGCCCCAGAAGCCTCAGCAAGTGAGTTTTTGGGGGTGTGGGGGGGAGCAGGGCCCACTGTATTGCCCAACACACACAGTCCCCTCTGTGTTTCCTTGAGAAGTGTGTCCTGCAGTTAATGTCAGACTGAGCTGCCTGGGGCATGTTGTCAATGTCAGGGCTATTATTCCGGTCTCTGTGGACTCAGGCAAGTGACGTCCCATTTATTATGCTTTATTCACATTTTCAAACATTTCTTTGAAAAATGAAGAGTGGAAATGTGCCTCTTTTTAATGAAAACAGGGATTACTTCTTTAATCATTAATGATAGGCTTATATGTTTTAGAGGGAATGCACTACTAAAGCCTAATACTGTTATAAATATTCAGTACCTAGAAATACATGCTCTTCAATTTCCTTTTACTTACCCATTTGCAAGAATTTGTAATCAAGAGTCTCTGGAATCTTCCTTCTCGTAAGAGTATAATCTGGACCTTTTCCAGATAAGTCAATAACTGAGTCTGTGTAAAGTCCATCCTAGATGTCTTATTTCGGGGTGGCAAAGGCAGGAATGGGAATAATAAGGTGCAGAAAGAGTACAACATCCTGATTGTAGATAAAGCATGAAGAGTGTTAACAACTAATTGCCATCACTGAGGGGATATTGCAGTCCCGGTCTGTTAACTCCCATAAATCTGTCATTATGTGCAGAATAGTGGCTGAGGAAGCCTAGGGCAGGTAATGAGGAAGGATGTATAGAGTAGCAGCACACAGAAGACACCAAAAGCTGTGCCTCCATACTCATCTTTGGACCTGTGTACTTACTACAGAAGAAGTGGCAGGAAGATATCTTTAGTGGCCAGCATGTGAACGTGACTTCAGGTGGGTTTCTAGCTATGATCTGATCAGGTGCTGTCACTAATATCAGTCACACTTTCAGGTGTACAGTACCCATTCTGTCGTTGCTTTTGTTGTTTCCTGTGTAACTACAATTCACTCCTTCCACTTGATCCAGAACTATATCCAAAACTTCTTGTGACTTCTTCTGGCAGCAGCACGTGAAGTGCACAAAACCCCAGCTGCTCTGAGAGAAGAGGCAACTCAAAGCCTGAGGAAGAGTCAGGAGCACCCTAGCCCCACAAAACACATCTTCACCCTGACAAGTGAAGTACAACAATTTGGTGAGGCTGGAAAATTTCTTCCCTCAGTTCCAAGAAGGACCATATGGATCACCTCACAGTGAGAGCACAGAGTTACCTGGGTAGCTGCCAACCGTGAAGCACAGTCACATTAATTCCTGTGGTCAGACACACACCAGGCAAACAAGAGGAGCTCAGTCCCTGAGACAGAGCAGTGTCACAGGCAGGCAGGATGCCTGGCATGGGTGAGCGTATTGTCATCCCCGCTGAAGAATCACACACTGAAGAAAACACCCCCAAGTGAAAAGGAATCCAAAGTGTCAAACACATTGTAACAGACAGACTCCTACAGAATTGAAACTTTGAAAGATAAGACAGAATAAAGGCAGAGGAAAGAAGGAATCCATTGTTAATAGCTGCCTTTAATAATTGTGGATTGAGATATGGAATGGTTAAATGACAAGAGAGGAACGGGGAAGAAAAAAATACTAATGAATCAGCAGGTAGATGAATGTTTACAGTAAGGGTGAGTTAACAGGCATTTGCACAGGGCTTTGGGGGAACTTTTTCACATCAATCAAATACAAAGCCTTCAAAATGCTTCTCACATTTTTGTACTGCAGTTTCGCACACTTGCTTGACCCTCCCCATTCTTCTCTGTACTTCTGCTCTTTAGATAGATGCTGCAAAGTGTGTATCAAAATGTTTAGGTCTATTATTTATTCTACTTATCAAATTAATTTTTTTTAATGAACCATAGAATCATAAAAAGAATCACAGAATGGTTTGGGTGGAAAGGGACCTTAAAGTTCATCCAGTGCCACCCCCTGCCCTGGGCAGGGACACCTCCCACCAGACCAGGTTGCTCCAAACCCCCTCCAGCCTGGCCTTGAACCCCTCCAGGGATGGGGCAG